>JAFBJQ010001040.1:130775-145154 GCA_016785345.1 Trinectes maculatus
TATTTTTTCTGAGGGAAACGTTACTGGTCCTTATAGAGCCACAGACGCAGCAGCATCACATGATGGATTTACAACAAATACCCACTGTAGAAGAAGAAGAAGAGCAAACCGATAGAACAATAGAAGAAAAAACGTGCCCTGACGGATAAAACATCTGATCTAAACCCACGTGCGGCGTCGCAGTGGGATGTGAGGCGGACAACTCGCCATCCACTTTTCCCTCTCTTTTCTCTTTGAGTCGCGGAATCGGGGTTCGGAGACGGCGTGTTCTGCAGAGCCAGCTCACAGATGACAGACAGGTGCCTGTCTGCTGCGGACGTCTCCCTTTTTTTCTCCGCCTCCAGCATTGTAATGGGGGTGGGGGTGGGGGGGGGTTCATGTCGGGTCGGGACGCGTTCGTGAAGCTGGTCCATGTCACGACCGGCCTCTGACTCTGCCTCCACACTGCAGCGGCGGTGGAAGTCACATGTCCTCGGCTCAGTGTTTGGGCAAAAGCCTCTGATGGGGGAAGCTGAGACGGAGAGAGGAGGAGAGAGAAGGTTACAGGGGCGGACACGAGGCCGCGTGATGGCAGGACAGAGGAGGACAAACTGAAAAACGCATTAAAGGAGGGAAGGAAATGTGACCTTCACGACCTTTAATTAGCCCAGAGAGAAGAAGAATATGTCAAACCTGACGTGGACGTGGATGTTGTTGTTGTTGTCATCTGGCTGTGGCTAACAGGCCTGAGGTACGGGAGAAACACAGAACGTTAGAGGTTAGACCTGCAACTATTGACCATCTCCATTCACAATGAATTTGTGTGTTCTGATTTTGTCGAAATCACTTGTATATACGTTTATCTCATCATATATATTTTATCCTATACAGCTGGATGTCGTAGAAAGTATTAAAGTATTAGAAAGTATCATCCAGGGACTGAAGAAACACTGACTCTGTGAAAACGTGTGTGTGTCATTCGGGGACTGGTGATGAAGTGCTTTCTCTCACCGATGAGGACTTTTGCTCCTGCGGGGGGCGCTCCGTCGTGGCCCTGCTGTCTGTCCCTTTCGGCTCCGATGTCTGCTGCTGGAGACGGGGAGCTGGAGGAGGGCGACAGATGCGGCGGCTGTCATATCTGATAAAGTCGAGTAGACTAGTGCTGCCAGCCACACACACACACACACACACACACACACACACACACACACACACACACATTTAAAACAGGAGTAACAGGAGTCATCTTCTCCTGAACCCACCTGGAAAAGCTCCCTGGTTGGCACTGGACCCGCTCTCCTCCGTCCCACTGCTGTACACAAACGAGTCCTTCTTGACCGGCGTGACGCAGGACACACTCTCCTGAGAGACGGGGAGAGAGGAATTACAAGTGCGTCCTTTTTCACCTCCACCTTGAGTGTGTGTATGTGTGTATGTGATGAATTGTTGTATGTACGCGACCCACCAGTCCGGTGTCGTACTCCTCCTCGGCCTCCTGCTCAGTCTCGTGCTCCTCCACCACGCTGGCGAAGCTGCTGGCGTTGGAGGAGGAGCGGGAGAGGTCCTGCGCCTCGGGGATGGACGGTGCCCTGAAACACATCGCCAGACTACACACCTGGGTCACACTGAGCACAGATAACACCGGTCATCATCAACAACAACAACAACAACAACAACAACAACAAACGCTCAGTTTGCTACTGAAACAATTCCAGCTGACACATCACACATACAGTGTTTGTATGTAAACAGTGTTTTTTTAACCAAGTGACTACATCATATATATCATTATATATATCATAATATATATATATATATATATATATATATATATATATATATCATATCAATATAAGCAAAACATCACTGTACTTTTTTACTTTTACTGTACATACTGTATTTTACCACATAGAACGTACTAATTAACCCTTTGTGCGTTTTACGTCGTTTAAAAGTCGGCATGCAATAACAAACAGCAACACGTGACTAAAATCCCTGTCACCTGTTCTTTGTGGGGGGGAACTCCGGAGAGCTGTGATTGGACGAGTTGTCGGATCTGTTTTCCTGCGATGTGACGTGGCTGCTGTCGGGGGTCCTCTGGGGGCTGGGCGACACCTCCCGGCTGCAGGAGGAGGGATTGCGACGTGAAACAAAAAAAAAGATATAGTTATTTATGACACGTCGACGTTACCATGGGAACTGACGACAATTCAACCAACAATCGAAAATAAATCTTCATTATAATGTTACAAAGCTTCTATTAAGGTGATGTTAGAAATAGATTTCAATAAATACAAATCGTCAGCCAGCGAGTGTTTTACACTGCGTCCCTGCTGAATGTCCCTGCTTCCATCTGCTGCCACACTCTCACTCTCGCCCCCTGCTGATCAGCTCTGCTCTGTCCTCTCACCTCCTCTCTTGGACCTCCTGGATGTTCTCGATGCCAATGGCGCTGCTGCGGCGGGAGCTGAAAGGCCCAGACTTTTTCCTGGTGGGGCTCTTCCCAGGAATGATCAGCGACTGACGGCGAGTGGGGAGAGGAGAAGTCAGACACAAGACGAGGAAAGGCATGACACATGTGAAAAAATAAATAAATCTACATATCGAGAATGGATGGATTGATAGCTGGTGTAGGTGATGTAATGACACAGTTTGCAACATATTATAAATCCATAGGAAGGAAATGTTTTTATGTTCTATATTTTTTAATATAGAACATATGGGTGTGTCAGAGGCCCCCTGCTGGTTGTTTAGTCAAAGTGATGATGTCAGACTCTGGTGTTTACTTATTTAGTTTAGAAAATAATATATAAATAAATAAATAAATAAATAAAGATATATAATATATAAGTAAATAAAGATGCAGTATGATTCAGTGTATGAGGACATCTGTGGGAGTCTGATGACGAAAACCTCTCTAGCAGTGTGTGGACGCACAATTTAAAGTGAAATGGAATGAAAATGATTTGGTGACACGGCATAGGAAAAACACGGAACAGGGAAAGTCAGCATCATTCCCAAGAGAGAGAGAGAGAGAGAGAGAGAGAGAGAGAGAGTTTTTTTATCTGTAACTGTATGAATGAATGAATGAAATGAATGAATGCGAAACATAACAAAAATAAATAAATACACGCGGTAACTTAATGTAAATGTACACGCAAGACCACGAGACAAACAAAACAGTCAACAAGAGTTATACATGAACCTCTTCTATTGTTCCTATCCCTATGGCACTGCCTCGGCGTCCATGTCTACTGGGACTTTTCCCAGTGACAAGCAACGACTGAGCCGCACGAGAGGGGCGAGAGAGAGAGAGAGAGAGAGAGGGAGGAGGCGATCGATTGACAAGAGCAAGAGGGGGAAGGAAAAGAAAAGAAAAGAAAAGTGAGATCTGGTGCGTAATTGAAACAACAAGGTGCAGAAGAGCGTGAGGAGCAGGAATCACCATGAGACATGAGACTGAGGAGACAGTTGGAGGCTTGGGGGGGGCAGGTTGTGGGAAAATCTAATCAACCAATAATAATATTTTAATTAGAAATAGTTGTGAAAGCAATTCAAGCGATTCAAACAGCCACACATGCAGACAGGCTTTACAGGAAAGGCAGGAAAGAGGGAGGGAGTCTGGGTAATCAAACAGCCGCCGCTACGCCGAGCTCGCCGCCAGACTCAGGGTCAAGACTCGACTCACAAACAGCCCGAGTCATCGCAACTGCAGTTTGACCCGATCATCGACACCGTATCTGACTGACACCTGAACAGATGAATGAATGAATGAATGAATGAATGAATGAATGAATGGATGGATGGATGGATGGATGAATGAATGAATGAATGGATGAATGGATGGATGGATGAATGGATGGATGAATGAATGGATGAATGGATGCAACGCCGAGGATGAATAATGTTAATTTCCCAAAAACCAAATACAACAAACAAAAATGGAAAATCAGACATCAGCGTGTCGGCGCAGAAGGAAACGGTCAGGAATGATGTAAACACAGCCATGTGAGTCAGGTGCTATGATTCTGCATGAATGTTTATAAAGGAGGCGAGGAGGAGTCTTCATGTTTGCTTGGAAGAGTCCAACTGTACTACATCCTGAATGTATGTGTGGTATGTGGGCACCATGTGAACCGTAATGGGCTACTTACAATCCCTGGTGTTTTGGGGCTCTCTGCGGGATTGTGGGTAAAGCTGCCACTGTGACTAGTGGAGACTGTGTGTGACTTCTTGTTACTGAGGCCCATGGCGTCCATAGACTGGCTTCTGCTGCGGATGACCCGCTACAGAGAGAAACGAGGAGACAGCGTCAGTGCGTCCACTGGTTGGACACGTGGAAAGGCCGGATGGTACGTTTGACGTTATCATGTGTGTTGTTACCAAAATTACCAAAAGAGACTTATGCAGAAAACATCTTGATAAATCACAGTAAAAATATTCACCTGATAATAGATACATTATTTTTTTTCCAAAAAATCCAATAGCTGCTTTCAGTAAGCGTTTCTCCATTGTATTTCATGAATGGCGATAAATAGAGGTACACTTGAGCGTATGCTTGTGTGTATTTGTGTGTACATATGTTTGTGTTGTTTATGCAGGACTACGTTTTGAACACTTAGGGGCAGTGCAGGTCAACAAGCGAGGAGGGCGACGGTTCAGGTTCAGGAAAGGTCAGAGCAGAGCGGAGGCGCAGGATGGCGGCACATTTGTTATCATCTATATTTCACAGGGTGGGAGCGGTGCAGTGCAGGATTATTGTGTGGCAGGAGGAAAGGGGGATGTGATAACGTGAACAATGAGGAAGAAGCGGCGAAATCCACACAGCGACATCTGGGAGAGGGGGCGTGGGAGATCTTTGCGTGGCGGAATAGAAGAACTTGAAGGCGGGAGGTCATTCATACAGAGGCAGTATATGGAGGTATGGAAGACAGATGGAGCTGAGGATGTATTTCTCTAGAGCGGCAAAGATGGAAAAACGAGTCAGGGAACGCTGCCTGCGGGGAGACGTGCAGACTGCATCATCAGCCCCCTAATGAGGGCTCGTTAAACCGTTCATCAGGCGCACACAATCACAGCCTCCACAGCCTCAGCGGTCATCTGTGGTGGTGCGCCCTGAGCCGGAGCTTCACAAACACCAAGCCGCGGGGAACCAAACGCCACAGGGCCTGGTCCTCTGAGATACGACACATTTCCTCCCGCGCTTTGTTTTCTCATGTGTGAATACCCAGAATCCCAGGGGAGGGGGAAAAAATGCGTCCGGAACGTTTTTTCTCGGAATGCGTGTGGAGTTGCGGGATAGCGGCGCCGCGACTCATCGAGTGAGGGAGGAGGCCGTACCTTAAAGGATTCAAAGAAACCCCCTCCTCCTCCTCCTCCTCCGCCGCCACCGCCGTTCTCCAGCTTATCTTCATCCCCGCCGAGGCCCATCATGGACTGGCTGTTGATGTGCAGCTCCTCGTACAGAGTCTCCAACAGGGCAGAACGTGTGCGCTCCTGACAACACAACAATAAGTAGGAGCAGATCTCGTTTGCATTGTGACAGTTTGAAAAGTGGTAAAGACACAACACGGAGGTAGCGACACTCCTCTCACCTCCAGCTTGGCGAACTTCTCAGCCTTGTAGCAGGCGTACTCGGCGTTGATGAGCTTGGTGAAGAGGAACTCCCGGAACTCCGGGCCCTGGCGGAGGGGGGTGGGGGCGGGGACGGGAAGGCAGAGTGAATGGCGGTTGGTGACGCGTGTTTGTGTTTGTGAAGGGCAACTGAGTTGATGTGAATTTGACCTTCTGACCTTTCTGAAGATGGCAGGGTCAGGCAGAGCAGGCCCGAAGAACGGCACGTCGTCCCTCGCCGTGACAGACACCTGCAGGAGAAAGCAGGTCAATGCAACGTCTAGGAAAGATACATGTACTACTGGAAAGATACATGTAATACTGGAAAGATACATGTAATACTGGAAAAATACATGTAATACTGGAAAGATACATGTAGTACTGGAAAGATACATGTAATACTGGAAAGATACATGTAGTACTGGAAAGATACATGTACTACTGGAAAAATACATGTAGTAATGGAAAGATACATGTAATACTGGGAAGATACATGTAGTACTGGAAAGATACATGTACTACTGGAAAAATACATGTAGTAATGGAAAGATACATGTAATACTGGAAAGATACATGTAATACTGGAAAGATACATGTAGTACTTCTAAAGATACATGTAATACTGGAAAAATACATGTAATACTGGAAAGATACATGTAGTACTGGAAAGATACATGTAATACTAGAAAGATACATGTACTACTGTTTTGTGAACCAACCTTGTAGGTGACGTTGTCCGTGCAGGCATTCTCCACCTGCACCACCACGTACGCGTGCAGGAAGTTGGACTGGATCATGTCGGGCACAAAGGGCGTGTTCTCCTCCTGGAACACCACGGCCACGATGTCGTTGCCTATGTGCCTCTTCCGCTGCAGCTGGAGGGCGAGCAGACAAACGGAGCTGACGACAGCGGGAACATGTCAAATAAGCAGTTGGAGAATGGCAAACACAGGCCAGTCACGTCCAGGACCGGCACTGGAAGACGGACTGGGAGTAAATATAGCCCCCACATGGACACACGGACATGTGAGGGCAGCCAAAAAAAAAAAAAAATTAAGAAAAAGAAATAAATACACCAAAAAATGACACGTGCATCATATGTGACCATATGATCCATATATGCAGATGAACTGCTGGGCCAGAATAAGCTCAGGTGATTTATACCTGGATGCCAGGTATAAATCTATGATATAATTTAAGACGCTCACAGGCGTCCATAAATATCAAGGAGGTATTTTTCTCCTCCCTGTGACGATGAATCCGATGAGGACGGTGATAAATGTGTAATTACGACTGTGCAGATGTTACGGTGCGTTTTCTAAACGAGACTAATACATAACATTCCAGAGATGCTTTTCATTCATCAATCACATGGTAACATACCCAACAAGCTAAAAAACAACAACAACAACCTGACATATTCTTAGGGGGAAAAGTGAGAATACAGGGGGTCCCCGAGTTACGACGGTCGCGAGTTACGTCACTTTCGTGGTTTTGACACATCTCCCGTGAACTTCCTTGTTTCGGCTTAAGCGGTTTGTCCCGTAAATATGTACAGACTTCACACGGGAACTAGTTGGTGAGCGCTCTCTCTGTCTCTCAGCGCGCCTGCCGGCTCTCCAGCACCTCCACAGCACAGCTGTAGTAGTAGTAAACTCTTATTGTAGGGTGGTGTTATAGCGACATCTAGTGGCACAATGTATGCACAATGGCACAATGAATGTATGTTCCGACTTATGTCGAAATTCGGTTAAGACACATTCTCAGGAATGGATCTCCGTCGTAACTCGAGGACCCCCTGTATTTGTTTTTGTAAACATTCCATAGTATCTCAGCATTCCTCCCCACCAGCCTGTTATCACACTCAATTACAGTGTTACACTAATAAATACACTTCACACCTGCTGGGCTCAAGTGCTGCTATAAAACGTCTCAAGGGCTAAACGATTGTGCGCAGCACGGCACAGCAAATATTTATTCTGGGATTTATGGACAATTCAGCCAAATGACTTTACAGCCTGCTTGTTTACATGGGACCAAGCAACCATCTGCTTCAAGGTTGTTGTTTTTTTTTCCGCTGGAGTCTTATCAGCTGGAAATTTGCAAAACAAAACAAAACAAAACAAAACAAAAAAAAAGAATGAATAATGTAAACTTGTTGAAAGGTAAAGTAAAAATTCAAATAAAATGATTCCTACTGCATCATTAGATTTTTTTTAAAAAACCCTGACAGCTGCGTAACAATTATGCTCTTTCAGGTAGACTGGCACTCAACAATAGTGCAGCTGGGCAGGGACACTATTTTTATTTTTTTTTTATCACTTTCTGTTCATGTATATGGACCATCAGTGCACCGTTACCATGGCAACAATGAGAAAAAAAAACAGTTCAAGAACCAGTGAAGAGCAGCTGAGGACTGTATGTATTATTCTAACATAGCATCAAAGAGATAAACTTCAAAGTCGATCCGGTAAAAAAAATAAAAAAGGGAAATCTGAAAAAAATGATTTATTTCTGTACAACACCAGTTTACTTGAGGACAGCAAACCTGCAGAACTGCAATTAATGCTTGGCAATAAACCATTGTTTCTTTTTATTTTTCCTTTTAGAAAATTCCTCTTATTAGTTGGAAGAAAAAGGAGCAGTTCACAACATACTGAGAGGGTGTTGAGAGGATCGATACCACTCCCACATCTTTATATATAATTAAGGTGCAGCCAAACGACAGGTTAGCTTATCTACGCAGAAAATACCTATTTGTGAATAGAATAAAGAAACTGGATGTTAATTAGTGAGCTATATTGAGCTGGGGGCAGATTTTGTTTGTTACAAAGCCAGAACCAGCTGATGTGGTGCGTTCCCCAAAAACGTCGAAATTTATTCATCTTACTTCATCAAATTAGCTTAAAAGCCCCCAGTTTGGATTTTATAGCCCGTGACAAATTAGCTCCCGCCGCAGTGAAAGGCAGAGCGGCGTCACGAGGAGAGGTCTTCACAGATTCATTAGGCGAGGATATTGAAACGTGCCCTGAAAAGACCGACGATGATTAATCGCTGGAATATACCTGCTGCGAGTCGCCCTCTGTGTAAGGCAGCTTGGTGGACACGTGGAACATGATCTCCTTGTTATGGAAAGCCGTGTAGACGGACTCCATGCCTGTCTGACCATGAGTGACGTCCAGCCCGCCCCGGAACCTGGCGAGGAAGGAGACGGAGGAGAGTCAAGGGCAGATGCTGGAATAAGTGGAGGTGAAAGGAAGCAAGGAAACGGCGAGGAGGAGACAGAGGACGGAAAACAAAGTGGTGTATGGGTTGGAACGGAGGGAGCGCTGGCTCCATCCTTGATCATCCATCACTGAGGGAATGCCAAGGACAATTCCTCTGCCTACTCAGTCACAATGCTGGAACCACTCCATACATCAGGCCACTGAAGCACTTCCTGTGCGACGCACTTCAAACTAAACTCTGATCAATGGCCAAGAGAACGCGGGCCGTCTTGTAACGGATATATAAAACGTGGTGTGTCGTAAAAAACAAAACACCAAACCCTTTAAAGTCGTGGAGCTCAATCTTCTGGCCCAGGAACTCCAAGAACTCGACAAAGGCCGGACTTTCGTCCATATTCCCAAACAGCTCCTCCTCGGATGTCTGCAGGGATGGGGGGGGGGGGGGGGGGAAAAAGGGAAAAAGGGGGCCGGGGCGGCGGGAAAAAGGTGCATGTTCAGCCGGAGTCACAGGCGGATTGGCAGCCAGTACCTCTGCAGCGCACTCACCTGGCCAAACTTCTGGTAAATAACCCCAAACTTAAAGTTGTTGCTGATCACGTGCTCGTCGAACGTGACAATGAGCCTCGATGCCTGAGGGAAGAAGGAAGGGGGGATTGAGTGGAGCTGTGGTGTTGGCGAAAGTAAAAAAATGTGATAATATATATATATATATGATAGAAAAGTCATGTTGAGGACCGTTGCCTACCTTTGGGTAGAGGACAGGGTAAAACCTGTCCACATTTACTTCTTCACAAATAAGCTGCAAGTGAAAAAGGTCCGTTTAGTTTTTCCGGAATGTCTCGGCTGACAATAGGAGATGCGGAGATGGCGGCGCCTACCTTGGCCATCTGAACCACGTTGGGGAACTCGGTGAGGCAGGAAATGGGAATGACGTCGTGGTGGGTTTTCAGCCTGGTGCTGAAAGGAAAAGTTTGAAAAGTCAAAGTTTTTGTTTTTGTTGTCAAGCATTTGTGACTAATTCAAATGTGACCTTCCCACGTCACTGCTCAATTGAACGCTGCGAACGCCGTGTGAGAGCTGCAGTGCTTAATCAGTTTGTAGTAATACACATTCACACAGTGCTTAAATACTACTAAAAACAACTACTTCAAATATTACTATTTGTTTTCTTGACAAAACTTATATGCAGATATAAAAATCAACATGACCTCTGTAAAATATGTAAAATATGTTACACATTTGTTTATGTATACTACATATATACCCATTCTAAATAAAAGTAGAAATATACTACTGTTTACATTTCATAAATGTATACAAATAATTTTTTTGTGTTTGGGGCAGTGAGCAGTAAATGACCATACGTGATTATGACTTATCATATGGCGAGTGGTGACAACGCAGTAGAAAACATGAAAACACGTTGAGTGCTGGTTTAAATGTTGCCGTACACACACTCATCCACGGCATTATCCAACAGGGATCGCTGCTGTTAAAATCTGGAGTGGAGTCTCTCGGGTGCTTAAATGAATTCATGTTTATATTAAGAGTTGTGCTCTGCCTCTCTCCTCCTCGTCTGTCGTTAGCTAAGTGTGAAGGAGTGGAGGATTTCAGTGGGTGAACGTGAGTTTGTGCAGTGGGTGGTTTGTAAAAAGTAGATAAGGATGAACTGTAGTGTGGTGTTAGTTTCTAAATTCAGCCACATTAAGAACAGTGTTTACACTGCTGCTACAACACAACACAACACAACATAAATGTCTGACACAAATATCTGCAGGCACGTGTGCTGCTGTGTTTTTAGAGAAAGTCATTGTATATCTTATATATTGTATTGTATATGTTATGGTATATCTTATTATTGCATATCTGCAATAGTATTATCATCTTCAAATTTCAATGATGATTATTAATGATGTAAATGATTATCTGAAATGGGATCTACATGTATTCTGGAGCAACCCAACACAATTAATTAATGATTACTCATTAATTTCCATGTTTAGTCAATTATTTAAAACTCTGGTCAAGTTTAAAATGGAAGTCTGATATATATAAATGCAACAAACTTAATAGAAGATACAAGAACTGTGTCATAATTACTGTTGGGTAAATGAGAAGGTTGTGGCGCAACCGTCCAGGTCGAGTGTACAAAATCTTTCTGAGATAACACAATCGGTTAGAAAAGAACACACAAAACTGTGCGACAGAATCAAAGCGGGCTGTAGTAATGAGGCGAGGACGTTCAAAGAGGCTGAAATCCCTTCACAGCAGGAACCCGGTCATATTTAATTGAAATTTCTGATACGTTTTTTTAATGACTAATGAAAAGAAAAAAAAAACAGAGCAGGTCAGCGTTACATGGATATCTGAACCAAACAATCAGACAGGAAGGCAGGAAGGAAAGAATAATTGTCGGGAATATTGAAAAGGGAGGGAAAAAACAGAATGTGCACAAATGGGAAGAGAAAACTGTACCGAAGCATCAAGCGCAGATGCTCCTGATCCCCAATGACATCGTACTTCATGGAGAAGACCAAGTGGCCCAGGGCAGCGTCCATGGTGTAATAATTAAAGTGTTCCTGCGGGCGGAGAGACAGGCGGAGGGAACTTTAATGCCAGGATGGATTCTCCACCCGTCCCTGACAGGCGGAGACATAGAATACTGCAGTGTGTTAGAAACAAAGAGGGGTGAGGAGTGGGTCGAACGCCCCGAGGGGGAACAACGCGGAATAAGCTTCCATATATAAAATGTGTGAATTGGAAACAAAACAAAACAAACAATCTTCACCTTGCCCATGTAATGCTTCCTGTAGATCTTGGCGGTGCTGTTGGTCTCCAGTTTGACGTGGGAGGCGGAGCAGGACGGCTGCTCCGCCTCTGGGGGGTCTCGAGGCTCATGATTGGTCCCTTCGATCCAGTAGCCTCCAAACTGTGGCAGCAGGATGAGCGGGAACGGGCTGCAGCGACCCAGAACCTGTCAGCATGGACCGACCATCATCATAATAATAATAATATAGAAAAAAAGTCAGTGTGTTGTCTCTTGTTTCAGGACATTTGTAGGTATACAATGAATTGTGCGTCTGTGTGTGTGTGTGTGTGTGTGTACACTGTATGTACCTCATGTACACTGGGATATGGGATGTAGTCCTCTTCTGTCTGCAGAGGAAGACAAACATGAGTCAAGGGGATGAATAGTGTTTTTTTACGTTTGGTCTCTGAGGATAGTGACAACGAGCGGGGAATGTTAAAGGTGCAGTCTGTGGGATTGCGTGGCACCACGCAGTGATGTTGTCTCCACTGCAACATGTGTAGGGTTTAAAACTGTGCTTATCGCTGCTGTTGTTATTGTGGATGTGTAGAAATTTCTTTGTTTGCTCTTTGGGAAAAGTTTTTCGTATTAACAACAGCTGGATTTGCGCGAGTTGTTGTGAGAGGAGCTTTAAGGCAGCTTTAATGTATTCGTTATCATAAGAACAAATATTTCTCATTGAACCCTCTGGTAATTGTATTCAGTTACTGTGGAATTACTTCAGAAACCGTTTTCTGATATCGTGCTGCAATTCAATTTTCTGCCTGAACCCACTTTGCCTCAATTTTAGATAGTGATTTTCTCCATTGCCCCCCCCCATCCCACCACCACCCCTAGTGGCTTTCAGAGACCCCCTGCAGAGCAGAACTGGGCCCGTTCCATTTCGAGTTACTGGACGCGTTTAGGTGGCACTAGCACGACTACTAATTTATGTTTACATGCAAATATGCAGTGACACAATCTCTGACACAAAACACACAACATTTCTTACGATACTGCATTATTGTAGCTAACACAAAGACGTCACTGGTTGAAAAACAAGCGGATCATCAATGTGACAAGGTCTCATTCCGACAGGCCGTGAGCCGTTTCACCCAAAACCGACTTCTCCTGCTCGGGAAACGGGAATGTCTGACATTCCTTGGAAGTTACTCCAATAATTCCTAGTTCCTAGCAAACTGACAGCATGTGAGGGGAAGATTTATAACGTTTCCATTGGAGACGCTTGATCAGAGTGTAGTTTATGAGGAAATGGGACGATCTTAGAGACTCACTTTGAGGGGGGGAGGGAGGGAGCATCTTTGCTCGTCCATTCTGAAACCCTGCGGAGAAGGAAAAGGAAAGAAAATAAAGTGATGTGATCCGAAGGGAAAAGGGTGAAAAGTGAAAAAACAAACAAACACGGTCAGAGGTCTGAAAAGATACACAAACAGAAAAAAACAACATTTTCTGAATGTCAACGTCCATGATTTGTTTTTTTTTTGTGCTGAGTAAGCGTGGAAGGTAAATCCATGTGATAAGCGTTCATGTTTACACAACACGAGCTCAATCACCAGATGCTCCACAGAAAGAGGAAGTAGAAGCCAGTGAGATCGTAGATAGTAAGATAAGCTGGATTACAGAAGGTGGTCATGAACCACAGGTTTATTAAAGGACCGTTACGTGCCAAAATAATAATAATAATAATTAATTCTGTATCGTAATTAATTTTGCTGATTTGCATCTAGCGACAGTTCAAAAAGCAGCGAGAGAGAGAGAGAGAGAGATGAGAAAACAAAGTGACCCCAGACCGTTTGTATGTATGTGTGTGTGTGTGTGTGTGTGTGTGTGTGTGTGTGTGTGTGCGTGTGTGTAAAATGGAAATAGGACGCGCTCTCATCAAGGTCCTCCTCCCTCCCCTCCTCCCTCTCTTTGCCTTTCTGCTGATAATTTATTATTGATAATAAAATATGCTGCTGTCGTCCGCAGCTCAGATAATAATATATTCTATATTATTATAATATATTATAATATATGGAGACATTCTATATAAAATAGTCCGTGTCTTTCCTTTCACCTACACATACTGCTTTTCATTTTTCATTTGCCTGTGTTCATGCTGAGTTGTCTATGTTGCCATTTAAATATAATCATAGTTGACTGGTCCGGATTAAAATATACTAAGTGTTTCACAACGGTGATAAAACTGACCCTGACACAGCAAGGACCCATCCCCCGCCTCCTGAGCCGTTAGCACTGTCGCTGTTACATACACGAATATCAGAAATGAAAGTAAATAAACTTTTTTTTTTTTTTAAATTACCTCCTCGTCTTTTTAACTGATCTGAAGTCTGGCGTGACTCACGAAACTGCTGCTTCGTGCTGCTCGAATCGCTGGCAATCAGCAAGCAAGGCACTTTGTACGCAATTACCAAAATTACACAGCGCGAGAACAGACACACACTGTGAATAAAAGGAGGTATCATTGCCCCCATGACAAGTCAGTGGACCGTCATAGTCGTCTGAAAGGTCTTCATGATGCAAATGGAAGAAATAATAAAAAAAAACAGTTGTCATTACCATTACAGAGAGTAATTAATCAAGAACAGATTGAAAAAAGACAATTTGTTGTTGTTGTGTAAAAGATCATCTCAGATCACAGTGTCTATCTATTTAAACTGTGTTGATGCCTCTGCTAGATTTCTCTGAATCGACTTCTCGTGTCTGGTTCATGTGACATGTAACAAATTCCTACAAACGCACCTCAGCATA
>JAFBJQ010001040.1:145162-168908 GCA_016785345.1 Trinectes maculatus
TCGACACATTCTCAGGAACGGATCTCCGTCGTAACTCGAGGACCCCCTGTATATATATATATATAAAACCACCGGGTCGTAAAGACGACACACAAAGTTTGTGTTCAGCACATTCAGAAGCATCAGTTTTCTAAAGACAGCCTGAGGGAGTCACTGCTGCGGGGACAAACAAACACACACGTAAACAGAGGTACACATGGACACACACGCACACACATGTTGCACATGTTGTTATCTCCGGACGAGCAGGAAAGGAAAACAGCGTTATGTCCAAAAATTAGAGAAATTCCGAGGACGGCGTTTGATTTGAAGCTTGAAAACAAAAAAAGCAAGAATTTTGGACGAGCGCACAAAAGGCCGATCCGGGAGATCGGGTCAGGTCGTACCTGCATCCTCTCGATCATGGCAAACAGGTCCGAGGTCTGGTGGAGAGAGAGAGATGACACAGATCCAAACAGAGACACGGGTGTGACAGTTCTTAGTATTGTCCTCCATGTCTGCTCACTGGGAACGCCGGCTGTGCCGTCCCAGGAGACGAGGCCTCACGTCGGGATCTCTGACTCTGACTCCCTGACGTACCAACCAACCCACTAGACATCGCTCTCACCCAGGCTCAACCCAACGCCAGGAGAATCATTCCACCACACTGTAAACAAGCAGCTCCTATGGGGGAAACAGAGCCTCGGAGCTCCACTGTACTTTTATTGGACGCGGCGGTCAACAGCTCATCCGACTGCACGCAGAGGCCAAATTAGCTGGAAAAAACACTGTGGTTTTGGTGTCGGGGGAAAGAAAAGAGTGCGAAGAAGAAGAAGAAGAAGACGCGTTTCAACCCTGTAAATAACAGGCACAGTCTTCACCTTGAGTCCAGGTGGTTTCCTCCTCGTACCGGCGCTGCTAATGAGGCGCAGAGGTGTCTGCTTTTATAATTACACCCTGCACCACAGAACATAATCCACAGTCTGTCCAATTAGCACAGGTTAAAGTAGAATTTGCTAACTTGCAGATTTATGTCTCTGCCAACCGGTCCAGCTGCGGGAAATATGCATAACACAACTCCCCCCTTATGGTGTCAATAACCACCACCAAGGAAACATGATGTTGCCGTGGCGATGTTTACCTTTAACTTCATCATTTCACTCCAAGTAAACATTTGCATGGTAATTAAAGGCCCAATCAGCCCATCCGTCAGGTTTGAGTTGGAGTTGAAGTGAAGAGACAGATGTAGCGGTCAGGGGCCACGTTATGGATCTTCTGCAGCTCCGACCTGAGCTGGAGGAGGACAAAGATCTCAGCAGACCCCGCCGGCTGCGCTCGCTGTGGGGTGAGCCCTCTGCTCACCGTGTAACGCGAGTGGACTGAAGTGCCAAGCTGATGTTTCCACATGACAGCTCCAATTTACAGAGGGGCACTGCAGGGCTTGCTAAACACACAACCTCCCACACACACACACACACACACACAGGAAAGTGTATGCGTGCGTGCATATGCATAAACACTGCCACATATGCATGTACAACAACATACTTTGCATACTTACAACCCTCTGCATATCACAACCCATAAATGGGTGCTTAGGCGAGCGCACACACCTGTACCTGACCTAGTAACGCTAAAGGTGCAACCTGGGAAAACACACACACTGGCATATGACAGTCGGGGCGACAACGCTCTCCAGACAAACATCAACAAACATTATGCTGTGATGACCGGGTTATCACAAAGCCACTGGACAGTGGAGGCGCTGCTGCACAAACTGTGCTATAACAATAAATATGTTGTTGTGATCATATATGTGCACTCTTGTTGTGTACTAATCAGTGAGAAGAATCTGATGGGTTTGGGAAAAAGGGAAAAATACTCACGTCACTGAAGCATCGTCTCTTCAGGAACGGTTTACTGTGGGGACGGCTGAGCGGTCCGTCCAATAAGGCGGCCTTATCTATCCCGAGCTCGGTCATCCTTCCACAAGAGCAAACACACGGGCAGTGCTGACGGGAGCGAGAGCGCGGGTGTCGCCGTTAGCCGCGGGGGACGGGGGGGGCGGTGGGGAGAAAGGTGAGATTGACGGCGATGCTTGCAAACGAGGAGATAAAACCTGCGAGCCGTCCGTCAGCGTCCATACATCTCGACGTGAGGTAAAGGCATCTGTCGAAACGTGAGAATATTATGTCCACCTCCTTCCTCTTTCTCGTACCCCTCCCATAGTCTCACACACACACACACATGCGCGCACACACACACATGCACACACACACACACACACACACAGCTGTGGGAAGTAGGAGAAAGGGAGGAATGTGCGCTCTGCACAACTACCTTCTCTTTTTTGGTTTTTAATGCACATCGACACACACACTGCACACTTCTCCTTTTCATGATATCACAATATGACACTATTCTCTTCCTCTTTCCTTTCATCTGTCTCATGTTTCTCAAGCCTCCACGTCTCCTCAGTCCCCACACAGAGAAACCATCAAATCAGGTCAACGTGGACACAAGAGTCTCAGATGATAAATTACAACCTGAGAAATCTCCATATGTTTTTTTTTACAGTGCGAGTATCCGTATAGCTACGGCTTTTATTGTTTGCAAATGTTGATTCGGAGCTTAGATGCTTCCTTTTCTCTCCACGTCAGATTAAAATAACATGAAACAGACTTCAAGTAAAAACAAGAACGTGCATCACGGCTTGTGTCGCAGAACAACGACTTGGAAGTCTTATCGCTTCCACCGGGGGGAGATGTGCCAGCTGGCGGCCAAGTTCCCGCGCATGTCGGACCAATCTGCCAAACTCAGCACTTTTACAACTCAGCGGAGGATAGTTTAAGCGGGACGTGACATGAGAGCACGGGGGACGGAAAGAGAGATAAAAAGAGTCTTTTCTGTGCCGTCCTCTCCACCGGGCCGGCGTCCAGCATCAGATGTCAACAAACAGTGGGGTGGGGGGGAAGAAAAAAGGAAAAACCTGCTGAAAAGCTTTCAATAGGACAGACTCAGCCCACATATGTTAATCGTTTTACTGTAGATAAGCGCGTCAAGCTAACCCCTCCACACCAATTTCCTCTATGGGAGAAATCAATGGCATGTACAGAGAGCGAGGGGGCGGCTACATGGTCTGAGAACAACGTGCAGGAAATATGGATTTTGCATGGACCATACGCAGATACTGCAGCAGCGTGGGGCTGCTGCTGCCATGAGCTAAATCACACATGGATGATGAATACTAATGACATAATCGCGCATAAATGCTACCTGATTAAACGCTGTTTCAATCCCGACGACAACACTGTGTCGCTTACAAAGCATCTGGCTGCGACTGTTCAGCTCAAGCTGTTGGGAAAGTCAAGCCGGTCTTGTGTAACCGCACTCGGGTTTGGCTGACTCCGGTATGTGGCGGCATCTAACGGGACAATATGTACCGAAGGCGGCGAGGCCGGTGACGACAAGTGCAAAGAATCACACGATTGACTTGGACGTGTTGCTGCCGGACTTTCAGACTTCATGTGAGTGAGTGAGTCTCTCAAGCTGCTCACGTTGTGTCTTCTGTCTTCGAAGACAATATGGAGCCACGGCACAATGAACACAATATCACTGAGTGGCTGCCTGAGGGGCTGATTACCAGCAACTGCACTGTGTGTGTGTGTGTGAGAGATTTATTGATCGGGTGACTGACTTATCTCAATGGCTCTGTGGGTCAAACCACAGTGTGTGAGTGAACCACGAACAAGACCGTTCAGAAACTTCGACTAGCATCATCTCCTCTCCATCACCTACCCCCTCCCCACCCGGACAGTGCTTTCTTTCTGCGTCCTCCAAGGCGATGCAGCAAAATGGAAAAAAACGGAACTTCAAAGAGTCAATCACTGGGCGCAGAAACCTCTCATCTCCACCAGGGGAGATCCAGCGAGGGTCATTCATCAGGTCTGGCTGGAAAGACTAGCCTGATTAGCCTGGTGCCTGGGAGACACAAATGGACTCCACACAGATCAACCCCCCCACCACCATCTGTCTATTTTTCTATCTTTCCATCCATCCATCCATCCATCCATCCATAAAAAGATCCAAATCAGTGCAGCAGGAGCAGAGATACAGAGATCTTTTTATACAAAGTATTGTTCTTTCTTACTAATACTACCCACAATTACCCACAATGCAACTTGACAGCCGACAGTTCTCTTTGAGATTTGGATACATTGTGCTCGTAGTGGCTAATATAGACACGAGCCTGCAGCGTCCCCCACCCCCCACCCCCACCCCCGCCAGCCGTCCATTTCACATACGTAAACACAAGGCAGAGTAGCCTAGCTGTGCTGTGGAGGTGTTGGAGAGCCAGCAGGTGCGCTGAGAGACAGAGAGAGCGCTCACCAACTAGTTCCCGTGTGAAGTCTGTACGTATTTACGGGGCAAACTGATTAAGCCGAAACAAGGAAGTTCCCGGGAGATGTGTCGTAACCACGAAAACGTCGTAACTCGCGACCGTCGTAACTCGAGGACCCCCTGTATTGTCTTTTAGTCAGAGTTGGACACATACAACTATGAAACCATCTAAAGCAGCTGTTCTACTTACAAACACTGGACAGACTTACTCTCAGAGCTTTAAACTTTAACCCCTGCAATAAAAATATAAAGTATCTTAACCTTTATGGTTTTACCTATCGCCCTTAACAACCCCACGGCATCCGCCCAGTAGTACTATACAGTATTGCTGGCAAATATAATGCAAACCTTGGCTACCGTGTGACTCTTAGCATCATAAAATCAGTCTACAATTCCACAAACACAATCTAAATTTATAGGAATCCTGACAGACCTACTTATTTTATTGCTACTCCATTGCAGTTCCGGTACGTGTGTGCTAAAACTGCCTCCTGGTGCTGGCGTGTGTGTCAGAGGGAAACAAACTGCAGATCTATATTTGTATCAGACGCCTGAGACCGAGGGCACGGTCTCTTCTGTCAGGCACCACAACATCCTGCCAACGATGTCAGCAGGGCCGAGGGCATCAGAGGCGACTGGAAGAGCAAAAGGATTTCATGGGCGAAAAATAAAAAAGGAAAAAGATAAAGGAAACCGACAGGGAGTTGAAATGCACAGATGCTACGAGGACACGGATGATCTGGTAACACTGTTTCAAAGACAAATACCGATCTGTTCTTTTAGCTCATCAAAGACCACAGTATGTTTTCAGAACCTATTTGAAAGTAATTTTCCACAGTTTCACACACGTTTTCCCAGAAAATATGACTGGAACATGAGTAAACAGAGCAATGAGCTCAACCGTCAGCCACAAATTAACATATATATTAGAACACATGAAATATGTGTGACAGTGTCAGAATTAATCAGTGTTATGTCCTTTAATTATGTATGCAATAACCCTTTTGGTAACATTTAACAGTTAGATATAGAAACTCCATGTATCAGGCTCTGTTTGTCGCATATTAAGATAAATACATTTTTGGCTTGGGGATGTAAAAGCGTTTGGTGACTGACTTATGCAACGTGTGTGGGAATAAGTGCAATCAATTTCTGTCTGAATCATTTTTAATTAAGCCAACAACCTCAGCGTTATTTAACAGCGTCAGTAATTAATGTTGCCAGTAAGTCGCATTAGTTGCTGCACCGGTGCAACCCCAAGCCCTGCAACATGAATGAATGAATTTATTTCAGGTTCCCAGTTCTGTTTGAGCTGCCAGGTGAATATATAACTTTTTTTTTTTTTTTGGAGATTTATGATTCAGCTTCCAGCAAGGGAAACCCCAGGAGAGAGAGAGAGAGAGAGAGAGAGGAGTAGCGGGTCGAGGTATTGCGTTACCTTAAAGAGTGATGGAGGAGGAAACAGAGGATGGGAGTGTGCTGCTGAGGGCTCTACTTCATCCACAATACGAGGAATCCTTCCATCTTGTTTCCTGTGAGTCAGAGAGAGAGAGAGAGAGAGAGAGAGAGGTCAAGACAAGTGTGAGCTGAGTTTCTCATTTAAGCAACAAGAAAAGAGGGAAATATCTGTAACACACGTTGCGTCATCCATTGAAGCCGATCATTCAGATCTTCACACAGCGAGAGGTGTGGTGTGAGAGTATTTCTCCAGTCTGACGCAATCGCCACGTTTCTAGATCCTATATCATTTCCTCTTTTATTTTGTAAGGTTTGCTTTACTTCCTGCCTCAGAGTCGACCTTCCTCCACCCCACCATGTTTGACCTGTGTCCATGTTTGCGGTACAGAAACATGCTCGGTCCTGCAGCGACAGTGAAAAGGGAACGACAGATACAAAGCAGCAGAAGAAGAAGAAAGGACCCCCGGCTTTCATCTCTTAACCCGCTGCCCTCACATCTCCCCCTCGCCGCCGCCTCTCCTCGCCGCGTGATTCGAGTGAATTACCAGTCGGACCACGATCCTGGTCACAGCGTCTTACTCCGCACTTTGTCTCACACAACCGCTCATGTATTTCCTCCCTTCTGCCATCTTGGGGTCAAATGTGGAAAAGCGCGGTTCTTTCCTTTGCAGAAAAGTCCATTATTGGATATGGGAGGATTTATGGGAAAACAGCTTGGCCCTTTCCAGCAGGGGAGAAGAAACAGAGCTGCTCTTCCCCGCCGTCCAGGTCGGGATTAGAAACACAGCAGTGAAATCTGTCTACAAAAAAAAAAAAAAATCTACCGTCAGGCCGCGGTCACACCCAGATTCACCGTCACAATGGAACGTTCTACAATCAACACCAAACCAAACTTAACGGTTTGCAAAATCACCAATCATCTATCAATAGTCAATAGCTTTTCTTTGTGTAGATCCGTAATGATTTAGGTACAAATCCATCTCCATTTAGGAAGTCACAATAAATCCTGACTGTTTCCCTGCTGATGCCATCACACAGGATGAATAATGCCGGGTTTGTTTGTGTGTCTGTGGGTGTGTGTCTGTGTTTGTGTGAGGACGCAGATAACACAAACACAGCCCCGGCGTGGAGTTAATGCTACGTTTGATGCAGGGAAGCATTTCACCTCGCCACATTATCAAATGTCATCATCCTGACAAAATCACACGGCCGCAGTGACACAGTAAGATGTGGACTGTGGAACGTCACACATTCAAATCAACGAGGAATATTCAGGAATGCATCATCTGCTGTGGAGGATGGATGGTTATTATGCACAGAGCGTGATGAGGTTTGCACAAATGTTTTTTTTTTCAAAATGAAAAACAATAATATTCCTCAGCATGTGCATGTGGAATAACCAGTTCCCTCTGCACCGTGGCAGAACGTTGGCCGGCGGCCATTAGTCATTATGATGCAGCAAATATGTGTTTGACAAGAGCAGCAGTCGTCTGCACTGACAAACTCGAATGTTCTAATATTCTTGTAAGGACTCGATATGAACTCGTTTTTTTGACGACCACAATGACACTTGACATCAATTAATCAATTCTCAAACTGATTAATTTCTCATACCAGCTTGACTCTGGTCTCTTGATCGTAGTTTTACTACTTAGTGATATTATTTCATTAAGTTTCTCTCGTTACTTGTGTGTTTCTATAGCAACCAGTGGTTTTATTGAGTGGAACTGAAAGCTCCAGGCGAGGGTTTCGGGTTCAGCAGCAGCCAGGTGGCGGGGTCACCGTGTCGCCCTGGACAGACGACTGGCACAGGAAGCGCATTCCCCAGCAACACTAATCTCGCCAACTTAACTATCGACAATTAATCGATAGCATAAAAGTTGCTAAGATTGTAATGAATATTACCAAAGTCATGAGTTTTAATTATTATTCCTAATGTATCTTTTAAATGTGGGCCTCCAGTAAAACACTTTCGTATGATGTGTATGTGGCCATACATTACTCTAAGGAAAGTATAATTAGTATAATTCCAAAGTATTTGGAATGTATAATGAGTAAGGAGAGTGATTTAAAAGAATATGAATTAAATATTAATGTTACGTTTAATAATAAAAACAAAGCTAATATTGTGAGCAAATATATTAGGTTATGTTAAATTAAATTAAGAAGGTTTACCAATTAATTCCAGGTATATTTTTAAACTAATATAAAATAACTAATACTATGAATTTTCTAATGAATTCCTGGCTACAGGAAGATTCTGAAATTCATCCAGAGCATTTTTATAAGCCACATAATACAAGTTAATCCTGCTGGGTGTTTACACATTAACTGAGTGACAGGTGTGGTTTACTGACAAGGCAAAAAAAAAAACAACATAAAAACACCACCATGACATCAGCTGAATACTGAGTCATGCTTAGTCATTAAAAATAAACAGGATGTGCAATTTTAGCTTTTAGAGGTGGATAAGATGTGTTTCTGACCTTCTCAGCACTTATGTTTGATCTTTAGAGAGAGGTTGATTATAGTGTGTGACAAAATACCTGTGATGAAAATTGCGTTGACTTTTGCGCCACATAATTTCGCGTCGAGCTAATAAGGTTTGTCAGACAGGCAACCAGCATGTGTACGAATATTCACCAGCGCAAAAACATATACATATATATATATATATATATATATATTTAAAATATACAGTATATATCTATATATATATATATAAAACGAGAGACCTAAATAAATGATTCTGAGGTCAACGCAAAGGGTCATCACAGAGACATGGTCATGAAGTGAGTCCTCTGGAGCTCAGGGGTAAAGGTGGAGTGGAGGTGTGTGCCAGCTCAACAGATGCAGGGGGCAAACAACAGATGACCCCAGGCCCTGCAGGGGGAGGAGCTTATCAGGTGGTATCAGGTAGTATCAGAGTGCTACTGCGGTCACTTTCCCCATCAAAGAGTCTCCCTCAGAAGAACCTTCAGGCATCTTCTTGAATAAAGAGACCAGAAGTGCTGTCAGTCACTTTGGGCCTATTGGTTGGTTCCTGGAAGCTACACGTAGCAAAACAAACTATACTAAACTCTATTAATCCTATTAATCCGTATCTAATATCTGCAACTGCACAATTTGGGTTGTAGCATTTCAGCAGTGTTTCCAGTGCAAAACTCTCCATCTAACAACACATTTGTGAAACCTGAATGAAATATCTGACGCAAACCATCGTTTGTTTGGTTGTTTTTTTTTTCGTTGTTTTTTTTTTTTAAACTGTGACGTCCCGCGAGATAATCTTAATCTTAATCTGGCAGCCTGACTCAACAGTCTGAGCTTCTCAAACGACGGCGCTGAAAATAAATGATTGGCCTCGGGACTCCGCCAAAACTGACTTGTATTTTTCTTGCTCACACTCACACACACACAGACACACAAAAAGCTGTAAATGGGTTTTTGCTGTCATGATACAGGGTCATCATCACTATTGACGTCATGTGTACCATCACAAAGAAACTTGGAAACTTCCACCGGAATTTTATTTATTTATTTATTTATTTATTCCCAGTCCATCTCCACCGAGGCGACGCTGAGGTTCGAGTTTCAGCAGGATTATAGATGAATCCTCACCGCTGGCTATTTTGATTCATAACTACTGAAGAAAAAAAATAAATATTTGGATCTTTTTTTTGGTGTTTTGCCTTAAGAGTAACGTCTCGCTTCACTGTACATCTTTTCTTCCAAGAACACACACACACACACAACCGCGCGCGCGCGCACATGCACACACACAGTCAAAGAGAGACAAGTACACATAAACCCCTAAGCTTTGCAGGTCCACTTAGTAGAGAGCAGCTAATCTAATCGTCTCCAGCAGCTAATGCACAATGAAAGCAGAGTCATTTAACTCCAGATGCCCGTCGCTCTCTTTCCAGGGAGGGAAATATACAGCAAGAGAGAGAGAGAGAGAGACAAGGACATGCAGGGAGAAAGTTTAGAGGGGATGGATGTGAGGACAGACAGAGAGGACAGAGAGGACAGATCAGCAGGAGTTGGACATGTTAGTCTCATCACTCTATCCGGAATTGACTTGAACGCCTCTCAGCAGCCACACGCACAGTGCTATCATCATCACCCCATTGCCTCTATATGTGCTCCATCATCTCCATCATCTCCATCCTCTCCATCCTCTCCATCCTCTCCATCATCACCATCATCTCCATCATCTCCATCCTCTCCATCCTCTCCGTCCTCCCTGCTCCTGCTTACCCGCCTGCAGCGCTCGCTCTCGTCTCCTGGTCCTTCCACCACGTCTCGCCTGCTCCGTGTGTCTGACTCTGTCTCTCTGTCCTCCGACACCTGCTGTGAGAGATCAGCCTCTCTTCTTTCAGACGAGGCTGAGAGCACCCCCCCCACCCCCTCCCACCCCCCCGTATCCTCTCTCCTCCCTCCTCACATACAGTACATGCGCGCCGTCTCCTGACTGTTTTTATTTTTGAGGCGAGCACAAATGCACTCTTGTCTCTGGCTCCTTCTGTCCCTCCTGATGCCCCCCCCCCACCTTGTTTTGCTTTTCATCTCCACCCCCCCCCCACCCCACCTTCATTTCTCTTGATCTCTTTATGACAGAGAGCTTCACATTCAAACTGTGGGTGTTGCTTTGCTTAGTCTTTGCCTCGTTGGATCTGCGTGTTCATCACAGATTCTGCTCCATTCAATAGGAGGAAACGTCTGCAGGCGGATGTCGGCTTGAAAGCACAAGAAAAAAAAAGGGGGGGGGGGCAGAGTCTGGTGAGAGAGGCGACATTAGATGTCCCCGCGTCCCATTATCTGCCTCGTCCTGACAGCTCGCTCCAACATCACTGAACATCTCTCGCATAAAATATCCTCACTGCGCTTTTCTCCGTTTGACACACTCACAAAAAGAAAATGGAGAAAAGCACTTGCTCAGCAAATACAGGGGGAAAAAAAAAACAATATATCACAGGTCAGCGTTGTCCGATGCATTAGTGAGTAATCACATGTTCCTGTTCGCTGGGACAGAAGAAGACGTCTCTACACAAAGTTCAACGCACAAGTTCAAATACGTCTATACAGCGACAACTTTTTAAATTCTTCTTGTCTATAATCTGAAATATGTGTAACAGGAAGTACACGTCAGAGCGTGATCTATAACCAATAACATGCCATTCAAGATCAAATAAGTGTATCTCATAAATGTCTGTGCAACTTACTGCATGTTACTGCATCACATATTTATGTATAGTACTCAAAGATCTAATAATACTAACTAATACTCAGAGAACTAATGACACTCCCGATTTAGGAAAACTGTGTTTGAGAAGCTCAATTTCCAAATTCCTATACCGACCTTTTCCCCCTGCTGCTTCTCCGCTCTTCAGCTGATGACAGCTGCTTGCTGAGGTTACAAGATGTATACGAGTACGGAGCTGCAGGAAATCGACTGGTTGCACAGCCGATCAATAAGCCATGCTTCAGACCCCGAAACTAAACGCCGCAGACCCTGGGACAAAGCCATCAGGGCGTGAGAGGTGAACCTACTGGCAGCCTGACGGCACATCCACACCCTCATGTGAGGGTAATGTTACATGTAGCCCAGAGCCGGGTCAGGCAGACACAGGAGCACACAAAGCCGCCGACCACCTCAGGAGGTTCAGAGCTACACTGCGATGTGGCTTCTCCAGCAGAGACAGTTTCCCCCCAGGGGACAGAAATCACATGGGAAAAAAAACCAAAAACACAAATCCATCTGAGCAGCAACAGGCGGATGAAGGAGCACGGAGCATAAAGGTTTAGTCCAGGTTAAGTCCAATCAACACCTTCAGCCTGGAGTCTGAGAAGAAGGTCTTCTCTTACGTGAGGCAGAATAAACGGGAGTCGACCCCGGTCACAGGGAGACTGACCTCACAAATTATCACCCTTTATCTGTGGGTGAGTGTGTGTGAGTTCAGATTATGGAGTCAATTAGACGGTTAGCAGTTGTGCGCCCGTCATGCCGAGACTCTCCATCCACATTTCTCATTTCATTAGGTCCATCCCCGTCTCCGTCTCTCACTGGGACTGTCTGCTTCCCACTCCGTTCACACTCCTCTCCTGCAGCAGCTGAAACTAATTCACACACCACTACGCTGCTGAGAGCACTCCTCCAGACAGCACTAGTAACGCTTTTCATTTACATCGTTTGTCGCCGTGACAACCACGACGCATTCCAAACGGCAGATTCACCAGCCAGCGCTTTTGTTTTGTTTTATTACAAAGACTTTTTGACCACTAGCAGCGCTGCTGAGCATTGTTTTCTTTGTATTGTGCATCCACACATGGATGCATCTGTGCATTCATGTTAGCACACAGCTAACAGCACACATCCCGCTATGGCCACCGAACTACTCCGATACGACACAATGAAGATAGACGGAAAGAGCAGAACACTAGTATGCAACTTACATGCATGTAAACGCCACATGATCAAACATATCTCAAAGAAAATGGACTTTTTTTGGACCTCACGGATACACAACGTTTCACTTGTAAACATAACCTCAGTTTGATTGCGAATAGCCACAGGACCCCATATGGGAGGAAAAGATGTATAAGACGGTTGGACGACTGAACCCTGGCTCTCCTTCCCCTCACGGCTTGAAGGTTGGAAGCAGTTCTTCATCACAGCTACGGTGTTGTCAGCATCCCAGAACCCTGCTGCCTCTAATAATTACCTTGCATTTGGTCCCCTCCCCCCCATCCCCACCCTCCCCCCCATCGATCTTGGCAGTGATACCAAACAGAGTGTGAAACCAAAGAAGTGCCGGGCAAGCACAGGTAAGGAGGGTGGGAGGACGTGTGCCTTGACCAGCTGGTTAGAGAGGAGAGGAGTGGTGGAGGGATCATTATGGGATGTGGGGGAAAGAGGACGAGAGAGAGAACAGTTATATAACTGTCCTGGGCAGGTTCCTGATCGCACAGATACGATAAACACTAATTGGCAAAAAGTGCCCAAACCTGTCGTTAATAACGACGAATAAAAAATAAAACGCAAACGGTCGGAGGAGAAAAAGAATGAAGAAGATAATACCGCGTCATCCTGCTGATATAAAAGCGCCAGATGGATTTGACCTTAAAGTCTGATAGGTTTTTTTGTGTGTTGTTTTGTTTTTGTCCTCAGTGGATCCAAAGGTGAGTGGACTGAACATAACGTCACTCTGCAGTGGCTCTCGGTGCCCCGGTGACTAACTGGGCGATTAGAGTCATTATGTGGACATGCAGGGCTGTTAGCAGCTGCAGCAGGTGGGCACACACACACACAGCCAAGTGAAGAAACAGTAAACACCTGACCCCATCAACACCCATCAACTACAGATTTAGAAACAGTGCGGTTGATGACACGGACGCGTCGTCATATCGTTACTGATCTGAATGATGAACAACGTGAGGGAAGCCACTGACTGATGCTGCACACGCTCTCAGCCGACCCAGCCAGGTATGGAAAGTGTCTCCCGCACTGAGATATAATAGAGCTCGATTATGTGGAGGCGACCTCACGATGATGTTAAATGGCTGCAACAGCAAGCAACATTTCTCCCTCTTAAAGTCCAAGCTTTTTAATTAATTAGCAAATTAGTAACAGGGCAGGCCAATGAACTGCAATTGATGGATGGATGGATGGATGGATGGATGGACTAACGAGCGAATCTCATCATCTCATAACCTCGGCCATCACAGTGCTGCTCTTTCACTGTCCCCCGCACAACCATCCACATCAGACCACATCACAACTGCAGTGGTCCCGATGCTGTGCCCTGTGGTTCGCGGGTCATCGCTGTTATTGCCTGGAAAATCCACATTAATGTGTATGTGTGGGGAAAGGAGGGCAGAGGTCAGGTGGATCCAATCTGAAGGTGACTCATGGCAGGAAACATGGAGTTACCTGAGTCAGACCGACAGTGAAGTGCAATTATTATTCCAATAATGTCAGAAAACTACCCAGTGCCTGATATTGTCAATAATAATGGTCGGAGCTGGGTGTGTTTTCATTGCATGTTATCCCTTTAGAGTCCAGGATATCCTGGCATCAGGCGGCATCCAGGAATGGATCATTCTGTCTGTGCGGGTAGAGTTGTCTCTTCCTCGCGGTACTGGAGTCAGGATGGAGACCGGCCATTAACAGCAATCTCAAGTGTCACATATCTCCAATTAGACGCCATCATGCCTCACCACTTGTTTCTCACTGTCCAGCACTGAGGACCACTTCATTACCACCCAGCTCTTCCTGTCAGTCAGTCTCGGAGCACACGGCTGCAGGGCCACAGACGTGCCGTGCATAAAACATGGCGCATTATCTAAAACCACATGGGTGGGAATTCATAGTTTAAATCCGACATGCTGCTCACATCGTTCCGCTTTATTTGGGAGCGTCAGTGGACCTGGAGTGATTTTAAGAGGAATAAGTCATTCTGAGGCAATTTCGCCTTTTAATGCTGAATCAAGAATCCCGAAAGGACAAAAACATTCCCGCATCCAGGAACATCCAGGATAACAACTAGCGCAGAAAATGCCAGAGCATTAATCCTGGCCTCCTTTACCGCAGCACGGCAGGAGCTTCAGTCTGAGCAGATAAGCGTCGCCATTATCGAGCGCCATCGCGTTAATGAGTGTTTAATTGGGAACGCTGTGCTGCGAACAGTTTAGCACGGTGCAGCGGGAGCGCGTTCTCGCTTTTCCTGAAGAGCACTATCTCGTCTGAATGGTGCAGGGACACGCCGCTTGCATCAGCAGCACGAGCGCAAATTTATGTATGTGTGGAGACGGTGGGCGTAACACACACACACACACACACACACACACAGATCAGGGAATATGTATTTAACGTGAGACACTGGTTTGAATCATTCCCTACGGACAAAGACATTTCCTCATTAAGTCCAAGATGCTACAACCGTTTCTGGGTCTGGGTTTGGAGGAAACCGGCCTCCTGATGAAATCAGTCTCCGTGCCCAGAAATAAATGCATAACAATAAACTCTCTGTGTGCTGTTTTAATTCCTGTGCAGCGGTGAAATACACAATTGGCATAATGACTCAGTGATTATAATCAGGGGGCTGAGCGGAGGTGCCATTAGCATGCAAACGCAGACGCGTCTTCCACACAGAGTGAGAGAGAGAGAGCAGACTAATGAAAAGCAGTGGGTGTGCGAGGGTGTGTTCTCCACCGAGGAGCCTGGGTCAATCTCCTCTTTCTCTCATTGTCCTTTACGCGCCCATTATGACTCCACTCTGATGATACACAATGATGAAGCAACACATCAGTTGTTGTTTTTTTTACACAAATCACAGGAATGATGGCTGAGGGCCTTGTAAACAAAACCAATGGATCCCTCTAAACAAACTTAAATATTTACTGCATATAGGACGAAAGCACATATGATGAACCTTTGTAATTTCATTAATAATGATCTCTTTTCATTTCTAATTCTCATTCAACCCAGAGATGGATTATACACAAAACTGAAAAAAAAAGTATGATAACTATAGTACACAACCAGTGTTCATGATTCCAGACAAAATGACTACAATAATAATAATAATATCAAACTTACACACACATGGACTCAAAATTGTATAGCAATGGAATAAATATGGAATATCGCACACATGCAGCGTCTCCCTCCCATTTCATGCACAAGTGAAAAATCTTATTGGAAGTCAGAAAAAAAAATCTTATTGGAAGTCAGAAAACAGTCAGCGACAAACAATTTGAATTTTCATTCAATAAATACCTTTGTTTTACAACCTTAACATCTGGTTTTATGTTACTTTCCCGAACCCCTTGAGCGGGACGTAACAGGCATGAACACCGGCGGGGCCGGGAGTGGGGGGGGGGGGGGGGGGGGGGGGGGGGGGGGGGGGGGGGGTTATGTGAACGTTTGGAGAGATGCAGCATAAGACTCACCATAAGGTTCTGGTCCTGGAGAAGCTCTTATCAACCCTACAGAGAAAAAAAAACATGACAGCAGATTAATGTTACAGTCAAATAAGGTTATGATTCAATGTCAACACGGAACGGCCCTTTAAAACATTATAAGGAGTCTTTACTGTGCATGCAAATTAAAGAGAGGGAGTTATTTTCCACCTGGATCAATCTCCAGAGCGCCCCCTGGGTGGACGCTGGTGTCAAACAATCAATCTGCTAATAATCGCAGGTCATCCCTTCCTCCTCTGGGCAGAGCCAATCAAATACACATCGCTGCCGTCTGACATGCACACTCACACTATTCTATAATTACAAAGTAAAAAAAAAGGAGCTAACTCCTCCTTTAATTGGATAACGATGTGTCAGAGCGACTTGTAAACCAGTGTGAGTGAGTGTGAGTCCAGTGTGTGTTGTCGACCCCTGTGACTCTGACGTGTCCATTAGTATGTTAAGTGCCACTAAGAAAACAACGCACTCACTTGTCACTCACACAGAGGCTATCGATTACTCAATTTTCTTACGAGGTCTCATGAAAAACCTTTGAAAACATGATAAATGGGCGATGTCAAAAAGCCATTCACTGTAATATTTACACAAAGGAGGGCGGGGGGGGGGGTTCCATTATTCAGTAAAGTCTCATGCATTTATAATGTCACTTCAGAAAAAAAGCAAAAATTAGTTTAAATATATATATATATATATATAATGTACTAATATTGTTACTGATGCATTAATGTGAAAGGAACAATTCACCGTTAAAGGCGTTAGAACTATGAAGGACTAAAATCCTAATTAGCCAATGTTGTAAAATAAATTTTTAAAGTGTGTGTGTGTGGGTTTTTTTGGACAAAATCGATAATAGCACCTAATAGAAAACTAAAACAATCACTAAACGCTGAATCGTCGACATAGTTTTGACACAGATCGACATAGGCCAGTTTCCAATAGCACGCCTCCACCCACTGAAACAGTATCAGTGTTGTGCGATATCAAACACGTTGTCTTCTGTCATTAGGTTCAACTGTGCAGAGTCTGCACGTGGCTGCGAGAGCTATTTTCAATGGAAACACTGACATTCTGTGTTGCTGGTGTGGGCTGTTTTTCAGCTGTGGAAATATTAGCTCTCCAGTCAGCGTCACGGTCGCTGATTCGCCCTCTGCTGACACAGCCAGCGCACTGTTTTGGTGTTAACAGTCAGAAGAGAGGAAAGCGCCGTCACGTAAACAACTCCACCTGCATACAGGACTCAAAACAGCAGAGGGTGGCAAAAAGGGATATGACCATTTAAAGCCTTTCGACTGAGTAACAGTTTCGTCTACAAACAGTCAGAAATAAAAAAAAAAAAAAAGTGAGTCGGAAAATCGAGCTTTTTGGAGTTTGGAGTTTTTGGACTCGTTCAAATTCACGTCTCATTACGTGGAAATAAAAACACATGGGGAACACTCTCGTGTTAAATTGATTTCCCACCTCAAACGTCGGCATGATATTATGAGATTTTATTCCCAGCATGGTGAGTTTGTTCGTTTGTTCGGGTTTATAAGAGCTGAAGCGATGGATATTGCGGTTCAACTTTATGTTTTATAATTCCATATATCTTTTAACGGCGTATCACATTGATTTCACTGACAGCCCAGGGAATGGAACTCCCAGACTCGGCCTCCAGCAGGGAAAGAGACGGTGGGAAGTTGATCCGTTCAGACAGAAATCTCTGCAAAGTATATTAAACCGGAGGGATAAAATATGAGATGTGGCGATGAGTGTTCGTCACACGCTCTTTATAGTGTGAAGAATAGAAGTTGTTGTCATTCAAAAGATTGTTGAGGGCACTTTGGTAATCATCCCACTTCAGCACTCTGGGGTCTGCACATGAAAACATCATTCGCTCGATCACACTCTTTTTCTGTCTCAGCAAATTCATTTGTGTCAGAAATAAAACAAACAAAAAATAAATACAGGGGGTCCTCGCGAATTACGTTGTTTTCGTGGTTACGACACATCTCCTGTGAACTTCCTTGTTTCGGCTTAAGCGGTTTGCCCCGTAAATATGTACAGACTTCACACGGGAACTAGTTGGTGAGCGCTCTCTCTGTCTCTCTGCACACGGACACAGATGCGTTCGGGATCGTGGCAATAACGTAGGTTTATTTACAACACAGGGTCTACACGGTTGATATCAGAAATCTAAAGGAAATTTTCATTACACTCGTTATCTCAACCCCTACGGTGTGTCAAGAGGGACAAAAAAGGCAATTCACCATAATAAACTCTTATTTTAGTGTGGTGTTACAGCGACATCTGGTGGCACAATGTATGCACAATGGCACAATGAATGTATGTTCCGACTTACGTCGAAATTCGGTTACGACACATTCTCAGGAACGGATCTCCGTCGTAACTCGAGGACCCCCTGTAAATATCAGTCTGATATACAGGAAGTAAAAGTTGCGTCCTCTAATCTCGCAGTTGTCTTCAGGTAACAACCAGGTATCACAACGTTAAGCTTGTGAAAACACCAGTGCTTCTGTTTACCATCGCAACGTCCGTTGTCCAAATTGAACAATCGGGTCGAACAAGGCCTTTAAGCTTGTGCAGGAGTGTGAGCGAGGGGGGCGGCGACTTCAGCGCCTGCCTCCATCCTCAGGTTCAAATCCAGGGGCGGGTTTAGAGGAAAGGTTTCCTGTGTATCCACCTGGTGTATATAGTCTGGTCTCCCACACAGTCCTCAACCACCCACTGTTCATAATCGTCTCCCAACTGTCTGCTCTGAATTTGCATAGTGTAAAAAAAAAAAAAAACATCACGTCAATGTAGAGGATGTTGGGAATGAGGCAGTTTCAAGCTGTTGTGTTACCTATGACCTGATCCATGTGTCCGCACTTGTTTACAAGTACTTTTCTCAAAACTGCCGCATAATTAAATGATAACAGCAATTTGTATCCGGAAATTACAGAAAAAACATTCTTCAGTGACAAATCCTGAAACAAACTTTCTCTCTCTCTCTCTCTCTCTCTCTCTCTCTCTCATGCATTAAGCATTGATTTCCACAAAGAGCCTTTTTTTTATTTCAACAACAACCACGCTTTTAACAACAGAGACAAATTCTGTCGACACCTGCAAACAAACCAAATATGTCCGACAGATGAAAATGAAAGTGAAAGCTTGCTTCGTCCCCGGAAATAAACGCGCTCATCCATTTCAGGCTACCTGCATGTGACTGTGTGAACCGGGGCAAACGGTAAAGGAGCAGTACGTTTATCAAACATACAGTAAATATGACGCGGGACGCGAGCCAGGAGTGAAAGTGGCGGTGAATATACTGCACCCGAACAACCAGATATACTTTTTTTTTTTAATTGTCTGAGACTTGTCGCCCACTATAGCACTTCGGTGGGAGTCATTATAAAAGTAAGTGCTGTTACAATGAGCCCCAATGGCCCCTGCCCGACCTAAATTTTAGCCTCACAGCTAGGCTACATCAGTGAGGTGTGTTTCACGGAAGTTTAAGAAATTTTAGTTGGAGAAATCTTCTCCCAGCAAACTACTGCACATGCTGGTAGAAAACGTTGCTTCCCAAATAAATAATAACAACTTTTTCCCCCCAGTGCCCTGAACGCAGCACGATTTGTTGTATCTACTGTATCTGCAGGAGCGCTGGGACTTTCAACCTGACACCCACCACACAAATGCCACACAAAGTGTGCGTTTGCTCTGCAGGTTCTCTACAGTTGAAGTAATGTCACTGGCTCATGAGAAGCTGATACATTGTGTAGCCGAGCGGCTCCTGACTCACAAACCCAAGTCTTTTCCTGTCCGTCAGATTCACTTTGTACAGCGAATGTGTTTTTGTAGCGCTTTTCAAATGTTGACAGCCAATCATAGCTGTCATATTCACACACACAACCTACTTTAACTGCGTATCTATAAGACCGAGTGTGTGTGTGTGTGTGTGTGTGTGTGTGTGTGTGTGTGTGTGTGTGTGTGTGTGTGTGGGTGTGTGTGTGTGTGAGTCAGCCTTTAATTGGATACCTAATCTTGCAGTAACTCAATATTAACAGCATTTAGTGTTTTTGTTTTTCTGAAAATGCCACAGCGTTTCTTCACGTCTGTGTTTAAAGGACAGCACAAATTCATTCATCTCTGACGACATTTCCAGACAACATTTATCGCTAATGGATCCAAAATGTACTCGTTTTATTCACCACGGCGAATCCGGAATAAACCTGTCTCATCAGAGTCGTACGCCAACTTTCAGTAAACAGTAAAAATAAGAAGTAGCTGGAAGCGGACGCAATGGCAGTCACACACACACACACACACACACACACACACACACACACACACACACAGACGATGTTGTTCACCTGTACACACATGGAAACTGGAATATTCTGACAGGTGCAGTGACTCCCTGAGGAGTCTTTCCTCTCACTGCACCTCGCACAGACTCACACACGTCGGGTAACAAGCAGGAGCAGGTCCACAGATACACTAGATTCCACTACACACACACACACACACACACGCACACACACACACACACTGGCAGTCCATCCTTTCTATCGTCTTACCCTCCATAAGCTCCAAATGTGAAGCTCCGTTTCCTCTGAGACATCCTGCTGATGAGACGTCCCCGTCCACTTGTCCTCTCTACACCTTATCCCTGACTCGTCCTTTTGTCTCCTCCCTCATGGAGAGTGTCTGTTTTTATGTCCATACACACTTCAGCCCCCCCCCCCCCCCCCCCCCCCCCCCCCTCCTCTCTGACTAAGTGGCTCCTATTTCTGACAGGTTGTGTCCTGTCGCTCTGTTACCCTGAAGAAAACAGCATGATTCGTCTCGATCCAATCAATTTCTCAAATTGAAAAACAAAAAAAATCTAATTTTCTTTCTTTCTCATTTCCAGTGTGAAGATGACAACATACTTTAGTTCTCATGTTCATGTTCACCCCCACCCCTCTGCTTTTCAGCTCTGGAAAGCAATCACTTGTATCACAAGGGCTCTTCACTGAAGCATGGCTATTGTGGAAAATTGGCACATAGAGGTAACAACACACTTTATGTTCGGAAAATGCGGGATTTATTTTCAGCTTCGGAACTTTTCGCTGCGGTAACGATTATTTTCATTATTGACAGCTTTGTCACTGAAATGCCCACAGTGCCTTTTACAACTTCCCGTAACACAGTGTCGTCAGATATCTCGCTCCATTCAACAACGTTAACGATATTCAGTTTTTATCATCGAATTACTATCTTTCAAAATAGTTGCCATTACTTTTTTATGTAAATTGTATGTACCAATTATATGCTGCCAAAGTTCTTACTCTTTAGTGTTTAGAGGGTTCAGCAATCTGGATCACATCTTAGAGGAAGACTTCCGTTAAAATTCCATTGACCTAATTAAGCCAATTATCAACATAATCCAGCAATTCCAGCTCTATAAACAAAAGACAAATTCAAAACATTTACATTCTGCTGTGTTTGCACATCCGGCCAAAGACGGAACAAAAACAAGTCACCACAAAAATCAACCGCATTTCGGTCCTGGACTGATTAAATGGCGCGACGCCTATGTCAGGTTGTGTGGAAAGTGATATTTCTGTCAATCTGCTGGTAGAGTGGACGGTCTCACCTTCGCCTGATGTCCCCTCTCTTCTGCCCATCCCAACTACTGTCTCAGTAAATCATTGTGTCCAATGATGGGACTGTATATCCTTCCTTGTCCTGTCATTAGGCGCTTTAACTGTCCTCATGTCTCCCTCACACATCAGGTTTTAACCTCAGGAGGCCTCAACGACCTCCGCAGTCGACCTTTCGTGATTGTATTACGTCTAGCTGGACTCTGGCCAGACGTTCGCTATAAATCAAATCAGAGGCTTCGAGGAGAGGGCACAGGACAGGGTCATGCGTATCCACTGTGTCCCCATCAGGGTCCTTCAGCTCCGTCATTGACGCGATACCGATTGTCCTTCTGAATCTGAGCACCGTCTCTCTCTTGGGTGATGTCAAATGATAGTGATGATGATGCTATTCACTGCTGTTTCCAGCCAACACAGCTTAAAACAAATCTTCACTGTAGACCAGAGAGGAACAAGTGAGAAATAGTCTTGGTGTTATTTCAATATCTTCTTTCATATCAGTCATTTTCTTTCTGACATTTCTTCCAAACAAACTGAGACGTTTGATAACGTCCAGCACGTTCACAGAACTCACAGAACTCCAGGTTAGCTCCTGGTTTCCAGGTGTAAATATTGTTTGTCAGTGTCCCTGGGAAAGTGCAACAGTCATCGTTGATGGATCCTTGCAAGTGAGTCCAAGCATCCACTTGTACTTTTTCCATTCCAGTCCACTTCAGATCCCCAGTCAGATCCTTTATGTGTTACCGGCCCAGTGGGCACCAACCGATGCTCATCATCTTGTTCTGAGTACGTGACCGACATATCTCCTGCAGAATGTTTCGCCCTCCAGAGCCCGGACTTCTGCTGACAAACTTATCGCTGCTATAGCAACGGACTTCCGAGAGCTCTCAATAGATGTCCTTACCGAGGACATGGAGAAGAAAAAAAAATCCAAACAGCCGCAGTCAATTGTGTGAGGCAGGTACAGGGGACAGGGCAGCCAGGTGTAATTAGTCTATGTTTGCAGGTTTCATTCCCAAGACGTTTCAGGGCGACTGGAGAGTTCTGGAATCAGGTCAGCCTTGACTCTGAAGACAGTCGGGGTGAGGGGTGAGTAGGGAGGGTGGGGTGGGGGTGGAGGGGATTGGTCGGTTTGCTGTCGCAGCTGTGAGTAAATACTTTGCGAACAGATCACCTTCAGAAGTTTGTTGCTGGGACCTTTCATCCAGCAGAAAACAGATAAACAGAAGATAAATGTGTTGTGAGGAGAGAAGAAGAATATGGACAGAACCGCAGGAGCCAGTTTGATCGGTGGAAATTTATTCTCTAAAATGTGACAAAAATGATAAAACGGTAAAAAAAAAAGCTTATTGTTACCTTACGGTTTACAGTGCACGACACCGCTGATGCGTAAACAAGATGGAGAGTTTTGATAGCTGGACATGAGGGGATCATTATCAGGGATTATCCACTCAGGACCATGTACAATAATACATCTCACACATATCCGCTGTATCAGCAGATATTTCCGTGTGGACTAACGTGATGAAGGCAAAGAAGGAAATATTGTTCTTTTGACGCTGGCAAATAAATTAATATATTTCAAACTACAGCTGATTGTTGCTTTCATCTACCACTTCATTAGCTGGTAATAAATGACTAGAGTCTCACTCTCCAGATCTTCTTACGTGAGGAGGAACTGCATAGTCACAGTACAGAACATGTTCCTCCTCCTCAGTGGGACACAGACACGTTAAAAATTCATCAGCTGTGCGCACATCTACAACCCTGACAAGATGGCGAGGACAACAGACGCCACCAACCATTTTTCAGTTCTACAGAATGCTATCCTGTTTGTTTGTTGCTTTGTTTTCTTTTTGCCTTGGAGCAACAACACCTCTCGCTGTTGGCCGGGGGAACTACTTTTCACCCTGTCATGCTGCCGAGTCTATCGGGGCCCGTCTTAGAACGCAACACGCATGCTCGCCAATCAAGCGTTGGGATAATCGTCTCATCGTACCGTCGTTCCGGATCAGCAGTGTTAACATGTGATGGAGCCGTGAAGAGGCAGCGGCTGCTCCGTAACCAAATGCAACAAATGAGATTCCCTCTCTGTGCTGCACACTGCGAGAGCTAGATTATCCCCCGATGCTGAGAGTGTACAACTCACTCATCAAAGACATATTCAGCGGGGACTGCGGAGACTTCTAGATCTGGATGCCATGAGTTACACAACTTGTCTCCGGGCGATGAGCACACAGGAGGAGGAGGAATGTTGGTGTGTCCCAAAAAAAAAGAGGTATATATACCTCTTATATATA
>JAFBJQ010001042.1:7664-95649 GCA_016785345.1 Trinectes maculatus
TGTGTGTGTGTGTGTGTGTGTGTGTGTGTGTGTGTGTGTGTGTGTGTGTGTGTGTGCGCGTGTGTGTGTGTCTGTCATATTCACATTTGCTGTGTCAGTGGCAGGTGCAGAGTAGATGGGTCGTTGTCCTGACAGTTGCAGTCGACTCAAAACAACACATGCAACACAAGCTTCTCCAGTTAGTCAGGACTTTAAGTCTGTCTCTCTTTGTCTGTGTGTGTGAGAGAGTATTTTGTGTCAAATCTGAACTTTGAACTTAGATTTATTTAGAATAAGTAACTTTTTAACATTACCTCTTTCTTCACATACACATGTGCAGTTTGTAAGTAAGGCAGGATATTTAACTTGAAAAGTGTTGTGCCTTGTAACATTCACAAAGACAAGGGTTACTGCAGGAATTGTTGTAGAACACTGTATAACTGTAACTGACACCTAATAAATTGGCAACCATCTAGTGTTTATTAAAGTTTATTAAAGACTAAAAAACAATTTGTTTCATTGACCCAACAAACCAAAATCTTCTTCTTCTGCTGTTTAATAACAGCTAGTTGCATTACTGAAAAATCACATGACATCACAACACATCATATTCTGCACCCATATGACACCCCCATCACCATGGCGGTGGTAGGGACCTATTCTACCCCTGGCCCCCATGGGATAACAAAACAAAATCAAAATGCAGTAATTCTCACATTGCTATTTCAGACTGAATAATTATTTATTCCAGTCAGTCAACTGACTGATTAATGTGCTAAATTGATTAAAAAAAGACTATTAAAAAGGTCTAGAATGTAACAACAAAGCTAAGTTTTATTTATAGTGAAATGTATAAAATTTCCCCAAAGTGCTTCACAATATTTGTGTACAGTTAGGGATAGTAACTGTCTTGCAACTATAGCCCACAAGGACAATGAAGAAAATAATAAATAATGCTACAGTGGTGAAAACAGAGTAACATTATTCACAGTGTCTTACATTCCACGTTTTGAATTTCCCTCTAGTAAGTAAAGTAACTCTGATTCTTAAAAAAACATTTATCCTGAAACTCTACAAAAAACATACGCCTATTAAAGTTTCACTTTTCTGAAATTAGCCACAGTCAGCATCTATAATTAGGAACATTTTATTAAAATGGAAAATGAGAAATGAAAAACGTTTTACATAAAGGGGAAACATAAGAAAAAGGGAAAACATTATACAAGCCTGTAGTAGTCCTCTGAAATTTTGCTGAAAAAAACGTCCAACTCTTCCCTGTGGTTGTCTATCATTCAGACACCAGGTTTAAAATTTAGCTTTGTACTAAACATTAGCAGGTCCGATTTGAGCATTTTGAAAACTACAAATAAATCAATTTCATTTATTTTGTTCAGTAAAACATGAATCATTCACTTCTTTCAAAAAATCTTTAAACAGTTTGTTATCACACATGATCGTATATGTAAATACTTCTCATGACTATGTTTTTAAATTAATTTCACCCTGCACCACTGAGGACAACTATGAAGGACAAACACAGTGTTCTGTGTGGGGGAAAACCCTGTTGTCTCTAAAGGGTGTATAGCCTGTACTACATCTCTCTCTTTCTCTCTCTCTCACTCTCTCTCTCTCTCTCTCTCTCTCTGTGTGTGTGCGTGTGTGTGTGCGTGTGTGTGTGTGTGTGTGTGTGTTTTGAAGGCCATGGGAGACCCATGGGACTCTCCAGTTGCAGGCCTGCAGACTGGCTGGCACCCTCAAAGTAGCTTCTTCATCCTGGAGACAGCTGTTGTCTCTGTGACGACACAACTGGCCAATGAGAGAATGGGTGGGAAGGGGGCAGTGGGGCGGTTGGATTGCCTGTGAGTGTGTATGAGTGTGTGTATTTTGCTGGTCATAAAGTGGCAAGTATTTGGATTTACTTGTACATAAATACCAACAGAAAAGAATTAAACTTGGGAAATTACGATACTTGTATGATATGTGTTAAGTACAGCTTGTGTTTATACTGAAGGCTGTGTGTGTTTGTGTGTATCAGCAGCGAAGTCCAGTTGGCACTGTGGAGTAAACACCATTCCTTCAGTCCCACTGTAACAGGAAAAAGACTCTGTATAGATTCAACAACAAGGAAACATAATTTTGGGTCTGATCCTGCAGTTAGCAGCTGGAGGTACAAGTCTGAGTCTGCTGGGACCAGACGCAGGTTTCACTAAAACAGTGTTCGCTTACATCCAGCTCACAGGCCTGACCACAACTGAACTCTGCTGTTTGTCCAAATATGAACACGCAAATACATATTCATCTCTGCAGCCTAATATCCACTGAAAGAAAATTAATGTTCAATCCACCATTGTTTCTGCCTAATGCTGATGTCCAGTGCCAATTTATTTGCATGGACAAACCACAAGCAACTGGACTGGATTGGCCATTGATACCGGCGTATTGCAAGGCCATTACAAATGACTAGTATACAGACCATTTTCTTGATTGATTAATTAATTGTTCATCTGGTTAACAGAATTGCTGATTTGTCGTACCGACCAAACGTCCACCAAAAATGTGTCTAACATAAAATGAAGTAAATTAGCAAATCTATATGTATATGGAATGCTTGGTTCCATCAGTTAGTCAACCTGTAACTGATCGAGTCACAAATACAGTGTTTTCATTGTGTTAAGAACCACCAATAAAATTATGACTGCATCGCCACATTGGTGAGGAGTTGCAATAGCGCATCTATACAAACGGCTTTTAATCTGAAACAACTGACGAAGGAAGTGGACATATGTAATGACATCTGGCTGAGGTGAAAGGGAGGGAGGGAAGGAAAGAAAAGACTACACTTGCTCCTCAGGAAGTGACCCTACACCTCTGAACATGTCCCTGTAACCTCTTGCTTGAAAGTTGCTGATGTGATCTATGCTCCAGAGTGACAGGACTCAACCATTACAACTATTACATTCATTAACACTTATGTATATTTCTAACATAACAGCCAGTTGTATACTGCCCTATACAGCAAGTTCTAAAAACAAACAAACAAACAAAAACATACGTTCTCATCCTGAGGTTTAAGATAAATGTGGTTGAGTAATTTGTGGTGTGTGGCGTGTGTACTTTAAGACTTTAAGTAAAATTGTCATGTCATGTTTCAAGTAACAATGCTGAATATCTTATAGTTCTTTTCAATGTACTGTATAAAAAACAACTATGTTTCAGTAATTTAAATATATTGGGCTTTGGATGGTGGTGTTTGATAACAAAACATGTTGCTCTGAAGATCTGTGAAAGGCATGTTTCTTGATTGAAGACCAAAACATATGAAATAACTATTAATATCAATGCTTGTTGGTTGCAGTATCACATTTCAAATCTATCATCATACATAATCTTAAAAAAATGTATATTTTCGGGGATGACCATCATCTCCTCTGCTTACCCTGTCCTTTCCCTCTCTCTTCATCTACTCATCTCCTAAACATCAGTGACCTTTAACTGCCCCTTTGCGCTGTCATTTAATAGATGAAATGAAACAGCTGAAAATGTTCTAATGTTCATTTTTCTGTCTGTGCTGCTGGTTAGCTGCATTCAGTTTGTAGCTGGACAGCAACACAGACAGTAGTACAGTGTTGCAGACATAAGTAAAGTATGGACTTTGCATGTTCTCCCTGGGTCTGTGTAGGTTTTTTTCCATGTACTTTGACTTCCTACCACAATCTACTTGGTTAGGTTAATTAGAGACATCATATTGACTGTAGGCATGAATGGTTTAGGCTGGTGACCTGTCTGGATTGTACCCTGCCTCTCGCCCAGTGTCAGCTAGGATTGGCCCCAATAGACAATGAATGAATGAACAAGGAAGACAATACCTCTGGGTTCCCTGTCCCAGCATCTCCTGCTTTCTTACCAGTAACTGAGCAAAGATACAGGGCAAAGAGTCAGAGTAGGGTGGTCAGGCTGATGTCAAGGCTATCATCCAGATATTGTCAGGAGCAGCTGATGATCAACAAGCCTGAGGTGCCACAGGACACAATCTCCCAGTAGAGAAGAAACAACAATCTGATTTCAATCAGACACTCACTGCTGCTGCTTCGTAGGAGGACTGGAGGAGTCTTGGATGTTGGAAGGACTTGATGAGTGTTCAGCATTAAGACGAGTCTAGTTACAACAAGCAAGATTCAAGACTCAAGAGTTTTATTTGTCACATACACAGTTATACATGGTATAACATGCAGTGAAATGTGGTGTTGTACCTGCGTCGAGAAAATAGTTTTTTAGAAAAATGTAAAATTAAATAAAATAAGAGGCATACATCAGAATTTTTTGTACTGTTGACATCCTTCACCAGCTTAATTATGACAGAAACAATTATTTTAATTTCTTGAAACTATCCTAATTTTAAGTCCACTTACCAAAGTATTTAAGTGTTTGACACATTATCACAGGATGACTGTTTGTATAATACATTATCTCCTAAGTCAAGAATTTACTCTCATTCCTTAACACCATAAATGGCTGCTTAAATGTACTTAACATAAAAGGGACTGTCCTACATTGGTAGATTTCTTATTTATCTAAATTATCTCAATTTGTACAAATGAAAATGTGTCATTGACGACAATGCAAGTTCACTATGGAGTTTATCAGGGCTCTGTGCTTGGCCCAGTTTTATTTATATTATACATGCTCCCATTAGGGAACATTATTAGATAACACTCTGTATATACACCATACAGGAAACAGGAATACAGGAAACACACATATGTGTGTTTCGTGTACACAGGTTAGCACATCAGATTCATTACTTCAGGTTCCTGTAACAAGGAATTTGTCTTTCCAGACTGATCTGCCATAGATACATTCTGTACGCACACAGATGTTCTGGAGGATCATTTAGCCTCACATCAGAAGTGCAGTACTGTTGCCAATGTTTAAAAAGACTAGTAGCCTATGGACAAGGGGTAAAAGAGTTTTATAAAATATCTGGATGGTTACAACATCCAAGGTGACTGTGTCTGACAGTTGGTATGTCCAGGTGTCCCCTCTGCCGCTTCTCTCCCTTTTTTATTTATTAACTTTCAATATTAACTGTCTCTTTCATTTGGGTAAGAAGTTAGCCAGATGATACATTAAATATGATAATTTATGGCTCATGCAAATTCAATTTAATTATTTTTTTGTTATCAGTGCTGGGCTGCTGAATAAATTCTTAATGCAATAAATCTCCCCAAAGTCCAAAGTCTCCTCTACATGGATTGATTACCCATAAGCCAACTATATTTCTGCTTTCTATACTTCCTGGTCATTTGTCAGTATTAAGGTGGATCATGTCCGGAGCCACAGAAGGTACCAAGGTTAGGACACAGCAGTTGAGTAAACACCAGTCAGGATATCACTTTCAGTCCAGCGACTGGGCTACCCTCAGGATAAACACAGGCACTGTCTGAATTCTGCTGCTCAGGTATCAAAATGACCCCCGAACCTAACCATTGCCGTCAGACTGATAGACTGACGCTCACAAGGTGGAGGAGATGCTGAGGGAGCAGACAGATGCTAGCTGCCTGTTTATGTCTCAGCTACATGCTGATCATGCTATCTTATGTCGCGTCTGAGAGGAGGCTTTAATCTGCAAGACCATCCGTGACCTGCTGGACCTAGACTTAGATCACAATCATTTGCACTGGTCCATATCTGCTTATTTTCAGTCTGATTCAATAAAACATTATATTATGAAATAGGTTAAGAGGGAGCAATGCAAGGAATTGCTTCACTATTTCTTTAATGTCTATATGTCCATACAAGTGTCTCTATGCTTTACACACACTACTTTAATACACTAACACCATCAGATGTCCTGGTGTCCTGAAGGCTAAGAGATTTCAAACTATCTAATTTATCGTTCACCTCTCCATCTCCTCATTTCCAGTCTGTTTCCAGTGTTTTTACTTTTTTTTTCTCATTGGTCATTGGGTCAGAAGCTTGCTTTGTTTGTATATCTTAATTCCCAGCTGGCTTTGAAGTATCCCCTCCTTAAAGCTAAACAGAGGAAATGGGCACAAAGGTCACAACCTCTTCAGTCATCAGGTTCATGTCCAGTCAGAAGGTTACAATTCTAATGAGGGATCCTGTATGTCCGAGTCTGTCAGGGACTCAGTCTGCTACTGCATTCGTCAGGCACGATCCAAAACCTCCTCACTCTAAAGAAGGTTTCCTCTGCTTTGTTTCACCTGGTGTTCTCTACAGATGTGTCAGTTTGTGTTGTTCTAAAACCTTTTGATACACTTTCTGGACTGGTTACATGAGTGTAGTGATTGAGTGTGTAAAGAAAATAAAGCAAATTAAAGTAAAATTAAACAATATACACCACTCACAAAAGGTTGGGGATATTCGGCTTTCAGGTGGAATTTATGGAAAATGTAAAAAGTTCATGCTACGGTGACATTATATTATGATAGTAGGGCTTTTAAGTAGAAGCATGCAAGGGTCATTTCTTCATGTCAGTGTCTCATAACTTGTCGTGTGTCCTTGAGGATCATGGTCTCAAAATGTGAACAGCATGATGAAGAAGACTGTTTCCATACAAACTGCTATTGAACCAGACCATTTAGTTGTTGATTCATGGATCAGACACTTGTTGTAATTTTTGCGGTTAATCGGCTTGTTAGAGAACAGCATGTTATGTTATGTTAAGTACAGAAACAATGAACAGTTGGACATGTGCATTTAAATTGTTAGAGAAGGTCAAGTTAAGATCACCTGTAAAGGTTATAGTGCATTTCATCCAAACTTTTAGTTAATCTTATGACCTTATAATAACTTCTTTATTAAAATTTGTTTCAGTTTGTAAATACGGATGTTTAGTTGGGATTAAATTAGCTTGTCTTTTTAGTTCAGTAACTGAGCTGTTGAAGCTCTGTAGCTGCATCATCAGGTGGTTTATTGTTTTGAAGCTGAATATTTTCTGGTTTGCCATTGAACTTGGTGCCTCCCCCACTCGTCTCTAGTCCACTGTTTGACACTAAACTATCACATTTCCAAAACAGTGGAGACTCTCCATGTGGCCGATGAAATTGTTAATGATGGTTGGGTTTCAGGCCTTCAGCAGCCTGAATCCAGGGACTCACCCTCTAACATCCCCTGGGTGCCCTGGCCTGTCAGACAAGCAGAGCCACCCTGGAAGAGTTTGGACCTTGTCAATTGGAAGCCACCCCAATTTTAGTCATTTATAAGCTGACTCTGAGCTCACAGCTCAGAGAGAGAGAGAGCAAGAGAGAGAGAGAGAGAGAGAGAGCAAGAGAGAGAGCAAGAGAGAGAGAGCAAGAGACAGAAAGAGGGACAGAGGAGCAGAGTAAATTCCACAGGGTCTTCACGGTCGTGTTAATGTATTTTATGTATCATTCTACGAATTTACAAGCGTTAACCGATAAAGGCTCTCAGTGTTATGGCCATTGACAGGTAAACAGGTTTGCCATGACAAACAAGATGGAAAAATCATCCCACAACTAACCTGCTAACCTAACTAACCCTAACTCAACTATCTGATGTATGTACCAGTGGCTATCTGTTTATTCAGACAGTGATTTGCAGCTCCAAGGTGAAACATCTGGCACACATGGTACTGACTGATTACTCATGATATGACTTGCATTACATAAAAAATTTTGTTATGAAAAATTTTCACATCATACACATGGGCACACATGAACATCACCCCATCCCTCACACACACACACACACATACCTTTGCTCAGGTATTGCTCACACACCAACATGATAATGACAGAAAATGACTCCTACACTACAAAGACCACAGGCCAGTCATTTTCAACCATGAACACTGTGTGCACTGTCTCACACAGACAAACTCTCAGTTCAACCAAGTCCACAAACAAAAATATAATAATTTGCAATACCCTTTTCCTTTTATTAAATAAACTCTCCCATTCTGTTAAAAACCTCCTGTGTTCATCTTCATATTTTCGTTTTGCTGTGCATTTTTTCCCTGCCATTTTGAGAGCGAACTTGACACAGATTGTTTACTCAAATGATCTTGCTCCCACTGGGAAAATTTGAGGTATTTTCATCCAACACACATGCGCGTTTCACGGAAACACCGTATTGAACTCAAGCGAAGTGAAACATCGATATGAACGTAAGAGCTGCATGGAACCGGGCAAAGATCCGCATGTGGCTCGGGAGCCGCGCGTTGGCCAGTCCTGATATAGATCAAAATGACAGCCACAACTCCAGCGTTGTGGCTGTTGTAGTAAATTATTTTCATTGACGATACACTGCAGTGGATTCCATTAGAGGACAATGGCTGGTGAATGTGAGAACATGAAGCTACATTTCTCTCTTGCTTAACACACATGCATACACAGTGCATATAGTTACACATACTGTACATACAGCACATGTTTTAAAAAAGGTCTAACACACAAGCTAAACACCAGCACACGGCGACAATGATACAGTGCACGCTGGCTTGATTAAAGCTCAGAAACACAAACAGGTGGGTTTACATGGTTCCCACAAGTTCTTCCCACATTCAGCAATAGCTGGGAAGCAAAACAGGCACGCTTGTTTTCAGTGACAGCAAATATTACTCACATTATTGATAGAAAAGAAGGCCCAACTACAACAGTAAAACCTGAGTTGCAACGAACCAGGATTATTCTTTAAGAAGATCATGTTTTTGTTTTTTTATTGCTGTGTGTAACACAGTCTCATAATTACCAAAGACAATATATGACACAACAAGGAGCCTGATTGAAACAGAATTCAGAGTGCTGCATTGAGCAGTCAGGATAACTGTGTGTTCCAGAAATAAAGCCTGACTTGGATGCTTCTATCTGGGAATGCAAGCTATGGGGGCCCTCAAAGCCCCAGAAAAAGATTTGTCCTTAAAATAGTTTCATGGTGAGAAGTCCTGAGGCCACAGAGCTGCTTTCCACATGCATTTCCACTTCAGCTAAATTATGTTTTTTATAGTAGTGTTGGACTAATTGACCAAAAGAAATAAAAGTAGCCAAAAATCTGTTGCAGAAGGAGTTAGTGACCAAACCGTGGCAGAAGAACTAGCTTTAACCACCAGGCTGAAAATTTCCCCATTTCCTAAGTCATGGGCTCTCTAAATGGTTTCTCTGTCATTGGTTTGGCTAAATTCACCTTTCTGTTAGATCTGATGAGATTTCCCATTCCTGCTGCTTGGAAGTTTCAAGATACTGAAATAATGAGAACTTTTATAGCTCTTTTAGAAACTCTCTTTTTCTGGTTACCCTGTTTGTTCCTTCAGCCAGATCATTTCACAATAATTAGATTCTTTCATTGGAGTGTCTTCAGAACGGACGACAGACAGCTCCTCAGATATAAGGCCTAGAAGCACTGTAAATTGATGCATTGCAAATAATAACAAAGCAGAGACTCCACAATGTGAAGCCACAACAAGAAAAGTGAATGAGTTTGGATATGAGTCTTATACCACTGAAAAGACAAAATGTGATTCATTTCCAATCTAACACGAGGCATAACAACACAAATAATCATTGTAATTTAAAATGCATGTAGTAAATACATGACTCACACACTCATTGAATTCATGGCGTATAAGATTACATACACTGTAGGTCAGGGGTTCTCAAACTTTTTGGGGCCAGGGACCCCTTATGGGAGAGGAAATTTTTCACAAACCCCCTTGCTTTGGGGGTGGTTATGAGGCTGAGGTGCGTTGCTGGTGCCGTGTTTATATGTGCTGAATGAAACCATTAGAATATAACTTTTTGGTCCTCTGATTTACCGGCTTTATCCAACCTGTCCATCTCTCTCAAAACAAATATCAAAAATAAGTCTCACGAATCAATTAAATCTTGTAGTGTGAATTCTGAGATAATAACCAGTGTCAGAACACAACAGGTAGAGTGTCAGAGTTGAGTCCGTGAATCCATGCTGAATTCATGCTGACTGTGGAGGTTTTTCATGCTGACTGTGGAGATTTGTCCAATCTTATAACGTTATAGGGTGAAACCTTTCAGGAAAGGTGTGCTGAGAGCGGATCAGCTGTCCTCATATGGCTCACTTTCATGACTTGGTTCAGTTGTATTTCATGCTGGGGTTCAGACATAGAGATATTCTCATTCTCATCCACACTTCGAGTGCACCTTATGGCCCAGGGTTCCTCCCTGGTTGACAGTCCCTGTGCTGTCAATCTTCAGTCCCTGCGGCTGGGCTGTCCCCCCCAAGTGCAGACTGTCGCTTCTGACTTTGAAGATGTTACCTTAGAGCTGAGTCAGTCTGTGGTGGCAGCCGTGGTCCATGAGGGAAAAGGCTTCTGAACTTAAGAGAAGAAGCACTGTTGCTACAGTGTGTGAAGTTACAATTATTTACATGACAGAAATAGCATAGCCTACCTAATTTTTTGTAAGAAGATAAATACAAAATATTTTTTCTTGCTACCATAAACCACTCTGTTGTACGTGTTTTTGTGTTTTCTGTACTCAGAGTGTAAGAGAGCTGTTACGCTTTTCACAGATGGGAGGACACCTGTTGTACTGAGACAATGACCCCCAGTCTGGACGGTCAAAGGTGAAAGAACTACACAAACAATCTGGACTACTTCTGTGTGTAGATATAGCTCATATAAATTTCAGTCCATTTACACATAGACAAAGGTCATTTCTTTATTTGTTCATATATTCTCACTGACTGCGTTGATGAATCATTTTGTCAATAGTATCAGGATTAGTCAGCACTGTTGGATGCACATGTTTTTTGTTGTTGCTGAATTTAGGGAAGTTTTATTTATAAATTTTCAGAATAGCATTTAAATAGTTTATATATTGTGTATCATTACATAATAAAGTAATGGAACACTTGAGGCCTGAGCAAACTAAAATAACATACCTTTAAGGATGTTGGACAGAGCTGACATAAATGAAGTTATCAAGAATAATGCTTATTTTCAGGAAAGATGTTCACACATACACCACACACTTTTTATTATTGACCTGATCATGAAATGTTATTGTTTATTTCGGTTACTTATTAATATTAAACATCAAATATCTGAGATTTGCTGCATAATCTGCTTCAAATGACTGTACATTGACTGTAAACATCTTTACATTTTGCACCCTGAAGACACCTTTTAATAATTCATTAGAAAATAGTCTTTTTGCCTTACTCATCGTAACAGTGGAAAGATGACAGGAACTGAGGATGCGCTAAATGCATCGCTCACAGTATCATATTAGGAATGTGGTTTTTCAGGTTCGATATAATACATCCAGCAACTGATTAATATCAAATTGATGGCTAAGTAGGAAATGACATGTTGCCAAACCAAAGCCAGGCAAAATAAGACAAATTAGGGAACAGTCGCCTGTTCTGGAGAACAGGTGACTGTGCAAGATGAATAATGAGGTCCTGAGGCCAAACCGACAATGACAATAAATTGTAAATAATGGACTTAAGTGTTCACAAATACAAAGAGGCTGCAGAGTCAGCAGTCCAAACACTGGTGGGGCATCTGGAAACTCCATCCACTGCCACTTCTGACATAGCTTCCACCCTGAAATCCCCCCCGCCACCCCCAAAGGATTTAGGCTGCAGGCTGGGACACTGCAGGGGTGGAGAAGCTGAAGGGGACAGCAGCCAGCCTGAGGACCTGAGGGAAATGTCCAGGGGGGAAACTCCCACGAGGGACAAACGATCCTGCCACGTTACTAGCGGGATGGCACGACCTGGAAGTCTTGTTTTCTACATCATACTCAATATGGTAGACCAATTGCCCAACTTCATGGGAACCCAAAACACTGCTGAAGTACAAGGGACAGTTTCAGGTGTTCAGATTAAGGGATTCAGAGGACCAACAAAATGAAAAAAAAACATTGTAGTCATTATTAATGGGCCTACTTGACATATACTGACATTCAATTGAAAAAAATGATACAGTATAAATAAATTTTAAAAAGCAAATAAGTGGGATGAGAAGTTGAACAGAAAAACAAAATGCTGCAGGAGGGGAAACTGAAGAAATTGAATTGAAAATATTAAATATTTGTTATGATGTATTGGTGACTTTCAACTGTTGACTGGAAAGGTACCAGTGAGCTGCAGAAAGAATCACCATAACAAAAACATAACTACAATAAATACATCATACTTACATTGATTCTGCTGTAAATTTCTGTCTACTGTTTTTTGCTGAAGGGAATTGAAGGTACCGTACAGTTTGATCAATCGTGTACATCGAGTGCTATGTTACACTGTGAATATCAAACTGTTGTCTTTCATGTGCAGAAGATATTTATATTAGAGCTTACAGAGTTTACAGAGCAATGCAGGGATGATATAGTGAGGCCTGGTCAGTCCACTGTCAACACACCAAAAAGGACTACTGCTTTTTTAATTTAACCTTTATTTAACCAGGAACTCATCCATTTATAACAATTTAAACTGATCTGGAGATGATCTATTCTTCAGAACCCTTTATTTGACAAATGCTCACGTATTTCATATTTTCAGACTCATTGTTTCAATCTAACCGCCAGAACTTTGCTGTCACCCTTTTTTCACTAAGAAACTCATTAAGAAGCTCAGGGTCCTACAGGTCCTTAACTGCTAACACATATTCACATATGATACATGTTCACTGTTCTTGGCAGACTGATCCTGATCCCTTTAACTGAGGTGGTATTTGAAAAGATGATATATTAAATATTACATTTCTGTAGATTTCTTTATTTTGAATTGTGGGCAGAATGGCTACGTAATAGTTTTAGGCAAACCATTATCATGGAGACACATAGATAAGAGAAGACACTGAACCTATTCCAGGTTCATGGTTCCGTTGTTAGTGCAGAACACTAGTTTATAGTACATTGAACAAATGAAGGCGAGGTAAGGCAGTTTTATTTGAATAGCGCATTCAAATAAAACTGCCTGGAATAGCAGGGATAAAATAAATTAGAAAGATAAAAATAAAAGACCTTCAATGCAATCATACAAAATACGGGATGAGAATAGAAAAGAAAGAATAGAAAAGAGAGACTAGAAAAAACATTTTAATAGTATGCTTCACAGAAAAGCTTAGTCTTTAGTTTGGATTTAAAAATAGAAATTGTGGGAACATTTTTAATCTCATCTGGTAGTTGGTTCCAGAGTCTAGCTGCATAAACGCTAAAGGCTGACTGATTTTATTTTGGCAACAGGTTGAACGAGAAGATTTTTATCTAGAGACCTCAGTGATCTGGTTTGGGCGTAGAAAAATGAGCGTATACAACGATAAACATTAACTAAGCATATACACAGATTGTCCGAGTTTTCAATTACTCATTAAGACTTGCACATGCCCATTTCAGGCATTAAATTAAAAATACTTTTGTCCCACTATCTTACCATTATACCAGTCATTTTTAATGCAAGCTGAATAAAAAAATTATTACAATGCACTGACACCAGACTCAAATCACATGAAACCCTATGAAAGAAGCTGTCTTGGATGACATATGGACAAAATTGTGAAGAAATACATGTTGGGTGTTGTGGAGGTGGCTCCAGCAGAGCAGATTCATGTGAGATAACTAGCACAGACAAAAACATACCAAGTGGCAGCATTGCCCAGGTATTTTGCCATGTGGTGGTACAGTATAAACAGCAGTGTAGCCCCTGTCTAGCTGGAACATGTGGACTCCTCAACAGGAAATGACTCCTGCCGGAAACACTGAGTTCATCCTGCTCTCACTACCTACAGCTTGGTCTTCTCTTTCAACCTTTCAACTAGACGCTGCACACTGCTCTTTCTCTCTCTTTCTCTCTCTCTCTCTCTCACACACACACACACACACACACACACACACACACACACACACAGTTTGCCTGTTGAGCTCGGGTTGGGGAGCCCCCACACAGTCCTGGCTGTCTGCCCAGTGGCAGAGGGGAGAATGGCGCCTCTGCTACTTAGAGGGCAACATTTGCTCAGGTCATAGCTGCGTCTGCGAGTAGAAAATTGGGATTATATCCTTTGGTTTGTTGGAATCCACTGACCAGGGGAAAAGAAAAGCCTTTGCTGCGGTTTTCTGAGGCTGAGTGTCTGATTTAGAGCCTCACATCACCATTACAGAGGATCTGAGGTATTCAGCTGGCCCGAGGGCCGAGCTCCAGGCACTGACTGCAGCAGGTGCAGCTTTATGAGGCTGAAACTCAAACATTTTAATGATATAAGCAGTGGAGTATATGAATCAACTGAAATCTGACCTTGTTTACGCAAGGGTTTCACTGATAAAACATGTAGGAACTAAATTAATCCTGTGGTCAGGGATCAGTCAGAGATAGAGATAGATCTCTAAATATACTAAAACTATATCAAAGTATATCAAATCAAGATTTTAACTTTTAATGTATAGAGGGTATCTGTCTTCGGAACTCAAACTGCTACAACTATCAATTACTACTAACTATGGTAAGAACTATCAGTTCTCTATGTCTGATCATTAAGAGCTTTGTATGTAAGGAAGGGGATTTGTTAAAAACTGTGTAGCCCAGTAGTCCAACACTGTCTTTGGATATGTACATGACTCAGCATTTAATTTTAGCGCTCTCTGATTGGCGTAATGAACATAAATGACAGTTTTACTATATGTATCCTTATCTTTAGCCAGCTGTTTTAAATATGATTACCCCTCTCCGGCAGTGCACTTCTCAAAATGTTGGCCTACAGCTGCCCTGGCTAAGTTTTTAGTGAGACCCTGAAGCTTACATTTCCTGTCTGAGCATACAGTCAGGGTTTAGTTCAATAAAAGGGAAACACTGATATTTTTCTGCTTGAGCCCAATGACACGGCAGCAGTGGCTACAGGTTACAGTATAATCTTACAGGGTGTCTGCATTAGTCAACAAAATGTTCACCCAGGTTGTGCTCAGATTTCTGTAGCCCTAGAATCACAATGCTAACAAGAACACCACCAGTTTACAGAGCTTTGCAGCCACGTAGCAGCTGGTTTCCCTCTTTTTCCAACTCCAATCTCTCTCTCTCTCTCTCTCTCTTCTATATTTCTTTGCAAAGACATGCAATAGCAATAACAATATTGTGGCAAAAAATGCCAGAAATGCCCTATAAACTGTAGATTACCTGAATTTACTTGTTGAGATTACTGGCAGACACCATCAGATATATAATGAATGATGCCACTGAAACTATTGGTTATGTTGGGTTTCTGTTGTTAGACAAATGGGAAAATGTGAGTTCACTGACAGCTAATGACTATTTGAGTATTGCACTGTATCTGTCACTTTGGCGCCTCAGCGGTATTTGTTTTCAGGCAAAGATGTACGGCTGTGTTCTCTGTGCAACGCAAAATGTGTACCTGGAAATATATCTTCCTGCCTGAAGCACCTGGCAGCAGCTGAAGTGCAGATATTTGAAGCCCTGCTGGGAATCAAACCCTCAACCTCATGGCTTAGAATGCCTTGCTCTGCATGCTGAGCAGCACAGGACACTTGAGCTGTGTCATAGCCGAGGGTTTAAAGTGGTTTAAATGAGAGCCCTGGGGAGTGGTGCTGGTGGTGGTGGTGGGTTGGGGGGTGGGGGCGGGCTCATGGACGGAGGAGATGAATGGCCAGTGTTGGGAACTGCAGAGGGGCAATCTGGGAACTCATGCTGAGGCTTTCCTTATGGCTCTCAATGAGAAATAGAGAGAGTGTGACAGGAGCCAAATGGAGCTGACAGCCAACTGGTTATACTTCCTCTGACACGCACACACACACACACACACACACACACACACACACACACACACACACACACACACACGGGTGGGAGCTCATTGCATCAAATATCTTTCACTTCCATTTTCCCCATGTTTTTTTTCTCTTCCATAATTTTGTTTTGGAAAAACACAAGCTTGTGTTTCACCTCTCTGAAAGCCACCAGCGCTCTCCAGCGCTCTCCAGCTACTTTCATGTGTCCGTCCTTGACCGACCCTCTGCCACTTAAAGACCTTTGTTTGTCTGCCGTGGGGCTGAGAGCAGATTTTGGCAGGAAGCTAGGTGCTGATAGGGACAAACTCCATAATGCATGAGTGAAACGTGTGCCAAGAGGCTAATGGTAATCTGAAAAAAAATATGTCCGAGCAGATGTCAAGAACAGAGTGTGTTTGAGTATCGGGTATGACAAGTCCGTCAGTGGAGAATATCCTGTGAATGCTGTTGTTCTGTAGAGTGATTATTGTCCTTTGTGGACAGCAGTGACAGCAGAGAACCACATAATATGAGCTGGTATTACACTTGTTAACACTGTGTGCTCACACTTTTCTTTCACTGTAAACAGTATCATCTTTAAACCTCTGATGTATGCTGCTATATGCTATCTGCTATATCATTGTCTCTCCCAGTCAGTATGTTTCTTATGCTAGTCCACCTATGTAATGTTGTCATGACAGGTTTTGTGATACAATGACAGGACCTTGTTCACCAGATTATGATTCTGATGATTTGGCATATTATGTTAATTATTTTCTGAGCAACATGTCCTCGAACCCAACACCTGTTGTTACTAGAGTGTTTTCTGAGAAAAAGCCATTCAAATATTCTATATGATCACTTTTCGTTTTTCGTTTGAGCATGAGGACATTTTGTCCCTATAACATTTGTAGTCTAATTACTCCACCTAATAGCAAATAAGGACATAAAGACAAAGGTTTTATAATTTGTTCATGCAACAGTCTTTTGACATTTAGCAACTTTTAGCAATTTAGCAATGTAAGTAATTTCTTTAATATACAATGTAGTTTTCAGTGGTTCGTGAGTTTGGGTGTGTGTTTTGGTTCCTTTCCCTTCTGCAGGATGACTCTTGAACTGATCCTGATGCTGTTTAGAATCTCAGCATCTCAAGTGTCTGAACAACTGAAATCAGACACATGTTTGTGTGGTAAATACCAGCCAATTTCTGGCAGCTGCCAAATGATTACGAATACAAGCTATTCTTAGTTTATATATAACAACAAAATTTGCACTGATGCCTGTCTATTCTGGCTCCATTTAACTTAAATATATTCTATTTTCTGACAGTAGTAAGAGAAGCTCAGGTGTAAATGCTAAACTGATTTTATTTTATACACTCCAGATTCAGGGTCTGGTGTGGCATGTTGGCTGGCTCACTGTCATAGTGTCAGGTCCTAGCAGGACACTTGAACTCTAACTGAAGGCCAACTGTGATCAGTAACACAGTGACAAGAGGTGGAATTTAATAAAAAGGACACTACATTTAACAGACATTTTATTATGACGTGATATTTTACAGACAAGTCAATCTGTCAATCTGACTTGTACTGCCTCATCACACAGGGGGAGTTACTTCAATCTGGTTATATCGTTATATCTATCATTATTATTCTTATTATTCTTATTATTATTATTATGTGTTGGGTTGTTCAGAAACAACTGATGGCCACCAGGCACCAACATCAGTCCCTTCACTTTGTGAAGTGTGTCATAACGGACACCAACCGGTGCTGAATGTGGAACATGTCACAATAACCTTACAGAAAGTATTCATCACCACTGTGACAGTAACCAATAGGAACTGACAGCTGACAACACTCAACACGCTGGAAGAAGTGAAGCCGGACACATGAAAACATGGCAAAGATGGAGGAATGATGTAGTCTGAAGGTGGCTGTCAGCATATATTCATTTATGTGACCTATAAAACTCATCAGATCAGAGTGGTTTGGAACAAACAATGCAACAAGACAAAATCCACAGACAGCTTTTATTCAGGACATTTTAGACACCTAAGTTATGACTTGACAGTGTCAAAACAGTCACAGTGGCTCTGCATGGTGGCTGCTCTGACACTTAAGAAGGAAATGACCGAAGGGACAAGAGAGGAAACATTAGTCGGCGCCTACTGGCTCCCAAACTGAGAGGAGAACCATGCTGAATACAGCAGATTTCAGGCAGGACACAAGTCTCACTGAACAATCTGATAATGATGTGGGACATGTGCTGTCGTTACGTTTCCACAGAACACACCTTGGTAAGATTTGAGTGATGTGTTAGACACTATTATCATCAGCATATTTTAGAAGAACGTTCCATCCAAATGTTGCTACGCCCCCCCCCCCCCAAAAAAAAAGGTCAGAGTGCAAATGTAAAATAAGGCTGTGGTTGATGGAGTGACTCATAGAACCATACTTAATTAAAATTTCCAGGCATAATAAAAGTTTTCATTAAATACTTTTTTCTTAAAACCTCATGTCAAAATTAATGGGAAAAAGTGGGACAGTCATTTAAAAAATAACAGGGGCTCTGAGGTGTGTATAAGAAAAAGCACAATTCACTTTTTTATCATAGCATTATATTAAATATGTTTCACATCCCATACTATGTGTACATGTGTTTTATCTATCTGTGACATTAAGGGTACCAATCTCATCCCCACAGTTAATTGTCCCCATTATCACATGCGTTTAACAATTGTTCAGCATTATGAAAAATGATCTCTAGTTCTCACTATTAGTTTTTTTTTCTGGAATTTCTTTTAGAGGTTTGTGTCAAGTAAACCAAACTTGATTAGGGAATGGAAATAATATTTCACAGTGACTGAACTGGTGGCATTACTTTACAGTTCATCAGGTCTGCTGGCGTCTGTTGAAATATAAGTTGTTTTTCTTCTGACCCCAGGAATGTTATGTTCAACTGTCAGTGCCGCTAATTAAATGGTCTTGCAAAGGTGTTGATGTTCGACAGATAATTCACCATTTGTACAGGACAAGAATGTAACAAAGTGTGTGGACCACCAGGATGAAGAAGGCAGGACACCTCTGAGCTATCATTACGATCTGAGACGCAGAGGCCAGGCCACTGTCCTGGGATCCGGGGGAGTCTGGCTTGTTTTCAGCCACTGGTCCTCTTGGAGTGAGCTGCCTGGCCTCCTGTGGCTGTGAGCTCAGCTGGGAGTCTGTGGGGACACTGGGAATCAAACAGTCATTGCTGAAGGTAAACAAGGGACCACTGTGATCTTAGGTGAGGTCTGCTGCAGTCCCGCTGGGCGAAGCAGGAAGGGGGACAGGCAGTCTGTAGGGTCCAGACCTGTACCTCTGAAACCAAACAAGAACTGCCACCATCCGAGAATAATTATATAATTTCTTTAGCCATCTTTAAAATCATATTGTCTATATAAAGCAATGGAAAATATGGAAAAAGAGCAGTTTGAGTTGAAAGGATGTCTGTAAGGACAAGTACGAAAAACAAATGTGCTGTTAGGAGCAAAGACAATTTCAGATGTCTTTAGCCCTTTGGTTTGACTTTTTAGAATTAGTAAAGCCCTATAAGGCAAATTGCAATTTGTGAATATACAAATATAATTTGATTGATTGATTGATAAAGCATCAGTTATAAAACGCAGACGGAGGCCTCAAACCACAAATTGGACCCTGGATGTGAACCCTGGTCTCTGGTATGACAGTCTAGAGGTTTGTACACTAGTTCAAAACACTTAAATTATCAGAATGTTGGATTTTAATTCACAAGTTACCATCCAAACTTGTTCGGCCCAGGCCTCTGGGAGTCACTGAGCCTCCTGATGGAGTTCATATTAATATTTCTTAACCCCAAAATTAATGGTGATGTACTGTTCTATATCTTTTGAGTAAATCATTTATGAATTGTCCATTGAGTACACATTTTATTATAAATTCATTCATTTAAAAATGCACTAAACAAGCAATTTTCTGCTCTTTCAGAAAAATCATGTGTTTGTAGGGGACAGTAAAAGTGTTGGCACAGTAAGAGAATAGCCTGTGTAATTTCACAGTTACAAGCAAATTGTCTGGTATGGAAGAATGTTAAATTCAGGAATGAGAAAAAATAGAGAAGGAAGTTTTCTTTTATTTTACATCCATGAATAAAGTTGACATGTGGAGAAAAAGGGCAACTCATCTGATTCATCAAATTCAGTTTTAAAAATTAGTGAATTCTATGCGAGCTTTGTGTTATATTCCTTTGATGCCTTTTCATTTCTCCATTAGCATCAATTTTGTATGAACCAATGTGGTGACCTCTTCAAGGTTTGTGTGGTTTCTCCTTAACAGTTTCAATTTTTGGCTCAGTCTCCTCAAAGTCCTGACACTGATTACTACACTGTGCTTATGAGCTCAATAAGAAACCATGTTGGTTCACTGTGAGTCTGAAGTGTGTGGATCACAGATGCTCTCCTGTGCTCCTGTCCTGTGAGCGAATGGGACAGTGACACCAAAAAGTTGTGTGACCAAGAGCAGGGAGGTGAAGAGAGAGGTGAATTATACGTGTGAGGAGAATAAGCAGCAGTAGTGAACCTCTTTGTATGTTGACTTAGACTGTGGAGGCTCCTCAGACCAACAGGTTAAAGGGTGACAGACCACACAGGGAAGCCAGCCACCTTATGACCACACACGCTCACACACACACACACACACACACACACACACACACACACACACGCTTGCACGCACACACACGTACACACACAGTGTAATCTGAGCCTCATTAGCCCGTGAGGGACTACTGTGATCTGCTCTCTGCTCATCACAACATGAGCTGCTGTATGACACACAACCAGCTGAGTGTGTTTACTGCTACCTGTGTTAGACACTTCTACACACACACACACACCCACACCCCCACACACACACACACACTGTGTGTGAGTCAACAGTTTAACATGTTTAATCTGTTTTTAGCCAAAGATAAAGAATGCTACTCATACTCAGGCCACTGTCAGTGAACAGTTAGATATGTTAGGAAAGTTAAACTTAAAGTTACATCAGCTTCTCCAGTGTGTCTCTGCATTCTTTTACTGTAAACTGAATAATATCTTGTTGAAGATTGTTGCCAAAAGAACAGTTTCTTTTGGCAATCAAAAATTACAATTTTAACCACGAAAAATCAGATTAATGTCATTTCAATTGATTAATGAGAGTGAAAACAAACATCAATCATAGTTTGTCTCGTTCCTGTTATTGCTTTCAAAATAATAGGTAAGTCTTTGCCAGAAAAATATAAGAAAAGCTATAACAATCAACAACAAATGCATATATTTTTTATGATCACTGTTACATTCTAAACTAAGATTTTTACTTTACCACTACCCTAATGGTAAAACTAATATAATATATACTATTGTATTGTACTATATTGTATTTTATTGTATTGCATTGTATTATACTGTATTGTATTGTAATATATAAATCCCAACACCTCACATTTGGAAAGCGCATGTTTCTGCCATTGCTCGAAATAGTCATGTTTTAACATCTCTAACTCAAAGCATCATCATTCATCATTGTTTCATTTCTGCCACATAACACTGCGGCATCCGTTTACCCTTCATTCCTCATTGGACCTCACCCAGCTATATTTGTCTCTTTAATGAGGAAGGGGGCATTCCAGGGGTTCTCTGGGTAATCACAGCATCAGGCACAAAAGGCATCTGAGGAAAAGAAAGCGCACGGGAGAGGGGGGCGATGGTGGTGGTGGTGGCGGGGACGTACTCGGATATACTTTCCTGCCATTCCGGAGAGCAACAACATCCATCGATCGGTCTGACTTTGCTTGTCCACACATTGAGGTCCCTCATGCTCATGAAAGCAGGAGCAGCGCTGTGACGGGGTTATGGTGCTCATAATGTGTCAGACTATGGTATCAGGTACCTGCAGTGAAACAGGGCACCACTACAGGCTTGGGTGTCCCTCACTCCCATCAGTCATTGTATTTACCTTGTCTCTTTCTTCCCTTCATTAAGGGCGGTAATGACGCAAATTGTGAGCTGAGTGGTTTGCCGCTGATGATGATCTGGAGGATTCTTAATAGACAGCTGTTGGCGCCGTGTTAAGAAAAGTCCTGCTGATCTCTTTGACAGCTGTGACTAGCTGCAGGCCCCTGGACAGAGACATTAAACAGGTTTCAATTCACCAGGGAGACCTGTCAATGTTGGTTCTTGTTGTCATTTCAGAAAAGTGAATATGAACATACGATTAATTGGCATACAAACATAATCAGTCCTAAGTAACCCCAAACAGATGGAACTTTGCTGTCAAAAAATTAAGGTAAAGACATATCTGTATGTAGGTGTCTGAAGTGGAAATATACAACTTTCAGTTGTTCTGGTATACGGACCCACGTCTTTTGTGGCGTAAACCATTCTTATCATTAGCTGATGTTCATGACTTGGTGGTCATTCATCAAACAGGATAAAAATCACACTGAGCAGTCTGGAGGAGGCTTTGTTTTTCTGCAGGAGGCAGACGGATCTGTTATTATATTGTTACGTGGAACAGCTGCTCTGTCTGAAGCATGTAGACATATTTATAAGCCTGGTTCTGTGATAAGAGACAGGAATTCAAAACGAGAGATGACATACTTAAGGAGGGTACAGAGCCACCGGGATCCTCTCAACAAACATCAGCTTTCCAACAATACCTCAGATTTCCACTAATATAATCCACATTCTTAAAAGTTAAAAATGATCCAACACACATGTACAAAAAGACAGGGAAAGCTTAACAGTGGATTATCAGCTGCACTCATTGCTTCACTGCTGTACAGTTAAATTAGCCCACAGTCAGAATTTCAACTAATCACAAACTTAGACAACACAGTGTATATTTTTTTAACTTCAACCATTGCAGTATGTGTTGTGTGTGTGTGTGTGTGTGTGGGGGGGGGGGTCTGCAGGACAATGTAGTGATTGTAGTGTTGGTGGTTTATGGCAGGCAGCAGGTGTAAGGGGTGACACCTCTGCTGTCAGTTTTGTGTTTACTAAGTACTTTGTGTGCATGTGTGTGTGTGTGTGTGCACGCGCGCACGCGCGCGTGTGTATGCTTTAACCATTCGAGGGTTAAGTCTGATTTAAAATTGACAGTTTTGTCTGATGAACGGGGGAATAAAAGCAGCATCTGTCAGTGTCATTTATATTAATATAAGACTTGGGTGCTTTCACACCAACAGCAGTTGGTGCGCACCAAACGGTCCATTCGTACCACAAGCTCTTAGTTCGGTTCGTTTTCGTTGGTGTGAAAGTGTCAGTCGCACTCGGGTGCGCACTAAAACAAGCGGACCCAGACCTCCGAAAAGAGGTGGTCTCGGTTCGCTTGACTGCACACCAAAAGCCAACCTCTGGTGCGGTCCCTCTGGTGAGAACCCGAAACTGGACCAACTCGGGTCCAAACGAACCATTTGAAATGCATTATGGGAGGGGATGAATGGGAAGCAGGGCGACGAGAGTCTCTGGCTGGCAACGCGAGGTGGAAAGCACCGCCATGGAAAAAGTCCCATGGAACGGCCACGGGTCGGCCCGGGTCGGACAGAGACAGCAGACAGATCTGGCTCTTTCTCCCCTTGTCTCCATTTCAATACTAACCGGTGGCGGCCGAGCGAGCCGTGGCCGGCCAGAGGCCCTCACCTCCTGTCCACGGCTCGCTTGGCCGCCCGTCCCCACCCCGTTTCTCCCGAGTAGATTTTTTTAGGGAAAAATGTAAATCGGACCAAAACATCGATAGGACCAATTTTGGTTCGTTAGCAGGTGTGAACGCGGACCACACCGCAGTCTGTATGCTACACAGGAACAATTTTACTGTCTGGTGTGCACCAAATAATCGAAATAGCGGTGTGAAAGCGTCCTTAATCTCTCTTTAACTGTGTTAAAACAATTTAACATCAATATTGTGGGTCTATTGTTTTCAGTCTGATTTGTTACTGTGTATGAATGGAAACATTGGTAGGTTATACCTACACATGACAAACTCCCTCTGGGAGGAGGTTGGGGTGGATGGGTCAACAAAATGTCAGATTAGCCATTCGTATCTTAACCATGTGTTCAATTGAAACCATGACAAAAAATGTCTCCTACACTTACCACCAACTATTTTTAATCTAACCCATAATCTTAAACCAAAACTAAATTCCACAGTAGTTTGGCAGATATCAACCTGCTGACAGTGACAGCAGATTGAGAAACACTTTTGTGTGCCACTATGGAGGCACATCTTACTTTACTGGTTAATTTAGAGTAATTCATTCATGGAAAATGGAACCTCTCAGTGTTGATAATATGTGACAGCAGCTGTTAAGAGCAGAGGAGTAGCACAGATGGATGGGGCACAGTGTCCAGGCTCCTCCTGTGGCGCAGCATCACCTGGTGGAAGGTGACTGACCCCCAGCAGTGCGCCTGTAATCAGTTACAGTGGGTACAGCCCAGGTGATTACTGGGGTGTCTGAGGGTCATGGGAGGGGGGTCATGTCAAGGGTTTAAGATGGCCTTTCTTCCCGCCTGGACCAGTTCACTCCCAGGGAGAAGCCAGCCCTTCCTGTCACTCATCTTCAAGGAGGTGAACTGAAATAAGATAGTGGGGAGAACCAGGGCAGTCAACTCTGAACAAGCCCCACTGAGTACAAACAATGAATAATGGTCAGACAATAAAAAGAAAGGTGGTTTATTAGAAGGGTCGGACAACCTAACATCAATATCATGATAACTGAAATCATTATGAGTCAAACAAACTGTTTGTATTCTGTATGAATATGTGTCTAGATGTGTCTAGTTATCTAGTTGCTCAAAAAAACTTTGATAGTTGGTTGACAAATTGGTTGATGTTGAAAGTTGATATACAGCAATAATTTAATAACATCTTCTCCTAATCTTTTTTGCGATTATGCTTCAAAGCATGTAAAATTCTGAGTCTAGTTTTTCAGTGAGAAGCAGCAGCATAAAAATAGGCTAAAAAAACATGTAATTGATCCAAAGTGCAGCATGCATTGCATTATGAATGGCAGTGACTAAAAATGCTAATTTATACTCACAATATCAATCATACTGATGTTTGGTGGATGTAATATTTACAATATTAACTGTATTGACATGTGACCATTTGATAATGAGCTCTGAGGTCCAGCTATGTATGATAGGAATGTCATCATGGTTAGAAACAATAATTTTTGGAGCACAGGATAGAGAACCAAAATGCAGATACTCAACAGGAGCAGAACAAAAACTCATTCAAAAAAGTTTAACAAACACAGTGACACAGACATTAAGTCTGAAGGGCAAATGCAGGCAAGCAGGTACAGCAAAAGCCAAGATCACAGAACTTACACGCAGAACTGGAAGACATGATGGAGAGGTTCATACGTGTGAACCATAAGGAAGCAGAACAACTTTAATACTGTAAAAAAAAGAGACAGGTGAGGGTGGGCTGGTATAAACACTGACTGGTTAACTGGTTGGTGAGAATACTGTAGATGTGTAGGTGGCCGGAAAAGTCAGGTGATAAGGGGTAGCGGTAAAGTCTGAGGGCACCTGGTGGTCATGCAGTGAACGACAGGAACTGAAAACTGTATCAGATTAAGTCATGTTTCAGATTAAGTCATGTTTCAGCATGTGGCCACAGTTTTATCTCCCACAGTGTTTGAGAGGGACAATCTGGCTCTGCCTGGTGCAGCCTCTTTCTTCCACAGAGAGGCCCTGAAGCAGCAGGCTGAGGTACTGTGGCAAAGACATCCAGGTAAAGCGTGTCAGAAAGGAACTGTTTTATGATTTGTGCTTTTCTTTTTTTCTTTACTGGTTCTTTGCTACTCTCTCTACTGTACCAATGGGGAGTTATTTCACTGGTGTGCTATCATCATGTTGTAAGGTGTTACTTCTCACCACGTTTCACCCATAATGTCTTGTTAATATGAATATTCATATAGATATGAATATTAATACAGGTGATACAGGGATATTCATTAACTGATATTGGACACTGTAATACAGTAGTCTGTGTTTTTTTATCATCCACATTTTTTAAAATATAAGATGGCAGTTTTAAAAGATCCAGATTTTCTTTAATTAAATTATATTTTTAAACATTCTTCAATAAAGAATCTCTGCAGGCTCTGGACTTTGTTTGTTATTTCTCTATTTGTTTTTTTTAAATCACAGTGAATGACAAAAGGTATCAAACAATGGTGACAGTTTTATTATCAATTTATTATCAGGACAGTTGCTCTTTGAGGCTTTAGTGGATGAAAATGTGGAAAATCTACTCACTACTTACTACTCTAAGTGTCAGTGTCCGTGTAAGTGTCAAAAGACTTAATTAATAAATGTTATTAAAAAATAAATAGTATGAGCTATATTCTGCCATCTTATGTATAAACTAATCCTGTAAATCTATGAAGTAATGAGGAAAAAGTATGTTCATATTTTGCTGAGTGTAATGGTGAAGGAAATGTGCTTATCAGGGTGAAGAGCGTCTATTACCCAGAGACAGGTCAGTGAGGTAGGACTCGGCTCCTGTGGAGCGGCTTAATGATCTGGTGTGAAGAGACGATTTGTGGATCCATTTTGGGGCTTAATTTATGGTATGACTTTAACTGGGAGACAGAGAAGCCTCAGTCTGTAACTGCCTTCTCGTTTTACTTCACCAGCGACCTCATGTTCCTCCGAAAATGTCCCATCACCAGAATTTATTTCCCCCCTGTGCTATATCTCATTTTGTCAGAACAGGTGTCTCCCACTGTCTTGGAGTGTTCCTTTTTTTTTTTTTTGAAGATCTAATTTTGAAGCCCTTCATTTCTGCCAGCATACAACTTGGTGGTGGTGGTGGTGGGGGGTTAAGTCGGTCATGGTGTACACCCCTGCACCCCCCCCACACCACCCTATTTCCGGAAAATTGGCTAGATTAATGCTGCAGCAGAGAGTGTGTGGCGCTGATGTCATTTCCAGATGTCCAGCGGCTTCGACGGTGGCACTGGCACGTTGCACTCCTGGGTTTATGAGTTGTGTAAAATCGTTTCAGTACTAAGACCCCGGTCCAGTCAGGAGCGTTTTGAGACACCTTGTTATCCGTCTCTCGGAGCAGTGTACCTATATGAGACAACCCCTCTGAGTTTTGTACAATCTGATGTAGCTTTACATTCAGTTTAACTTAAATTCAATTAAATAAGTGCTGTCTTATTAAAGTTGAACAAATTGCAAGTCACTGCATCTACCTCTCCATATATCTAAGGATGAGACAGCTCAACAGTCTTAAACACCATCATGTCCGACTTCTCTCTGTTGTGTTTTGCTGTTACACACAAAGCAGCACGGACACATCATCCCCAGTAAGTAAACCACAGTATATAACCGTTGAGATAACTGGTTTGGGGAGCTTCCATCTCATAATGCATTGAACCTGTGACCATGAAATTTAACAAAAACAAACGAAAAAAAAAGAAAATGTGTCCAATGAGGTTCAGGTTTCGTTCCTACAATTGAAATGCTGTTATATGTCAATGTTTTGCAGAGGCCAGGCTGTGAGGCCCTCTGTGCTGTGTTACCAGCTCTGGAGCTACTGCACATCCAGCTGAAAGAGGAAACTCGTCTGCTGGTGGAGCTGAGCCAGTTGACCCATGCGCACAAGGACCCGCTCACTGCCAGTGTTGTGGACCGATTAAAACTGCTGGGTGAGCTGCTCACCAGTGCTCGCCGGTTGGGCTGCACTGTGGACAAGACAGGGGGGTTTGGGGAGTACATCCTGAATGAGCTGCAGAAAGAACTTACCGAGTGAGTCATCTGTTTTACTGTAAAAGCAAAGTGTTCATGGAAATGTTGGAATTTCTACAGGGTGAAAAAGCTTTGTACAGCGTTCTGCAGAGTCAAGCTGGATGTGATTTCTATCTGTGCCCAGTATAGAAATAGGTCCAGAATATGTTTAGCCTAGCTTAGCACAGAGACTGAAAGTCAGGGGGGATTGTTAGCCTTGCTCTGTGAGAAAAGAGATGTTATTCCTCTCATTAACTCCAAAGCTGTCTATTTACATTCCTGTTTAAACGTATTGGTTCAAATTAGCTTTAATTTTTAATTGACTTAAAAAACCGCCACTCAGAAATATTATGAAAATTCTCAAGTTGTGACCTTCACACTGTTTTTCCTATTTATAATTATGAGTCAATAGTCACTGTGAGAGGAGAGTAAATTAAACTCATACATACATGAGGGATGTCGAGGATTCCAACACATGCGATGCTTTAAAATACAGAAGTGGACTTGAGCTCTATATTTGAGGGAAGGTGAAGTTAGAAAAACTGCTTCCAGTCTGTGTTCTGTTATTTCTATCAGACATAACTACGTATTAATTGACATGTGCATCATAGTTCTGGATTTAAACAATTTCCTGATTCATATTATTCAATATTCAGTATTATTTTACTGTCATAAGTAGGCTACATGGAGGAAACATGCTTCCCTGCATAATGAAATTCTTTCTTTGCTGTCCACAGTGAACACCAGAGAAAAAAGTAAGGTAAAGCAAGAATAAGGATTATAAAATAAAATTAGCTAAAATACAAAATAAGGGCAATTTGAAGTGGAAATTGACTGTGCATTAAAATATTATGTAACTTTGCATGTGCAGTTTTTGCAGTAAATAACCAATGTGCATAAAAAAATATAATATAACTGTACAAGTAAACAGAACAGTGAATATAGAATATAAGTATTGTGATATATATATCAAAACCGAACACATAAACGACTGTTAAGTCAGATCCTGTCCTGACACACGTCAGTCGTTCTGGAGTGACTGAGATAATCCCGTGAGTGGAGGGTTCGAATATTTTCTCCGACATGACCATGTGTCACTCATGACTGGCATGGGTTGATGAGTCTGTTCAGCAAGGGCCTAGTCCGACACAAACACACACACACACACTGAATGCACACGCTACCGTACTGTCACTCTGCAGCGCCCCCACACTGCAAACCACCAGTCGACACCGAACTGCAAACCTTGGCTGCATTTTTATCAAAATTCACTGCTGTGCATTGAGTTGTGTGTGTGGGGGGGTGGGGGGGTGGGGGGGGGGACGCTGCAGGCCACAGGACGAGGAGGAGGAATAGGAGGAGGAAGCTCCGAATAGACAATAGACAACACGGACGTCTAAAACAAACAAACAAAAAAAAAAAACTCAGTGACAATGAATTTGATTGACTTTCATCACTTTCATGTAGCATTAACCATCTTAGAGCTGATACTGAAATGATAAGTTTAATCTTCATTGCTTTTCCATTTCCATTCCATTGTTTAGCACTGATAAATAATCAAAACGTTAGAAAATAATTTGAAATGGATGGTCGATAGTATGTCGGCGTCTTGGACACAAACTCGAGAGGCTTTATTTTATAATACAGTATAGTGATGATGTGAACACGGTTTCATTAAAAAGAACACACACTAAAAAGCCATATTACTACCAATATCTATAAATTCTAGAATGTAATAACCGTCTAATACCATTGTTTTAAACTGATTCAATTATATTATTTTAATGACACACATTGTTTTAATGATACAAATTATTTCTCAAAGTACATTTTGCGCTTTATTCTTTTCAAAACATGTCTAATTACAAAAAAATGTGAATTTATTCACCTTTTTAATAAAGGTGTATAATAAATAAAAACGTCTTTAAAAAACATTCTCATTGAGCCAACAAATAACAACACTATAGAACAAAGCCGCCTATAGGCCGGTGAGTGTAATGACTACGTTGTATCCCGTCAGTGTGTGACACGTGTGTGGGAGCCCTCCGTGTGCAGCAGCAGAAGTGATATATTACCCTGCTCTTACTGCTCTGTTAGGGGTAATTGTACACTAATTACCGTCAAGCTGTAACTCCTCCTGCTCCCCGCTGATTGGTCAGACGCCGTCGGACATCATCGCCCTGTCCCCGCCCCCCCGCTGATGTCCCAGGTATAAGATGATGCAGACCGACAGCTAAGAGGACAGAACATTTAGTGACAGTTCGCCACATTCCCCCAGAAACCACTCACACACCGCTCCACAGCCTTAGTCCTCCTCCTCCTCTTCCTCCTGCTGCTCACACCTTCTGTTCTTTTTGGGGGGTTTTGTGTTGTCGAGTGAAGTGCAGCGCTGTGTCGTTGGATTTGTCCTCCTCCTCCTGTGGTGCTGCGCCGGGGACTGAAACATGGAGTTGTCGGATATCTCGTTCCCGATCCCTGCGCCTGATGACTTTTATGACGACCCCTGCTTCAACACCAGCGACATGCACTTCTTCGAGGACCTGGACCCGCGGCTGGTCCACGTGGGCCTGCTGAAGCCTGACGACTCCTCATCCTCCGCATCCTCCCCTTCTTCATCCTCCGCATCCTCCTCCCCGTCCTCCCTCTTGCATCTCCACCACCACAACCACCACAACCACCACCACGCCGAGGCGGAGGACGACGAGCACGTCCGCGCCCCCAGCGGACACCACCAGGCGGGCCGCTGCCTGCTCTGGGCCTGCAAGGCCTGTAAGCGGAAGACAACCAACGCTGACCGGCGGAAGGCGGCCACGATGCGCGAGCGCCGGCGGCTCAGCAAGGTCAACGACGCCTTCGAGACCCTGAAGCGCTGCACCTCGGCCAACCCGAACCAGCGGCTGCCCAAAGTGGAGATCCTGCGGAACGCCATCAGCTACATCGAGTCCCTGCAGGCGCTGCTGCGCGGCGGCCAGGAGGACGGCTTCTACCCGATGCTGGAGCACTACAGCGGGGACTCCGACGCCTCCAGCCCGCGCTCCAACTGCTCCGACGGCATGGTGAGTTCAGGGACCGCCGGCTGTCACACAGCGCTGCAGGTGGTATTCAGAGAGGCCTGCGTAGGTATCAGGGATCAGACAGATTAGATCCTAGATTTTTTTGTAATTTCCCATTTATTGTCAGGATTGAAATATTATTCTGCATCGTTTGGTCAGTGCATCTGGACAATAAATGTTCGAATTTTAAATAACTGTGAAATGAAACAAAAACCCACTGTCAGGGAGATAATTTCGTTTAATGAGATTCGTTTCTTCAGATTAACACTTCATTCCATATCATGCAGTTGTTGTGACTAACATTATTATTATTACGTTATTATACAACGGGAAAGGGAAACCATGTTCCCTTCGATAGTTGTCTCCGCCTGTCGCTGCTTTGTTAAATGAATATACTGTAATATTGAATAATACACATAGGTTTGATGAAAACCACTTTAAAGAGGAACAAAGGTGGATTTTAGCAGGTCAAATAAAAAAGAAATATTAAAACGCTTTGTAATTATTTGCTTGTTACTTTTCCTTCCTCCGCGGTAATTCAAATGTTTTAGGGGGAAAAATTCTGAACGAAAAATATTTTTAAAAATGAATAAAATATGAACGAATAAATTAACGAAAGTGTGTATTGTTAACACTTCATAAGAGTTTTCTTACTCAAGCAACTTTGTATTTGTTTCAAATTTCACTGCATAAGATAAGCGTAAGATGCATGATCTTTTCCTTTGTGTGCCTCCACTCATTTACAGTGACACAACTAGTCAAAAGACGGGAAAGTAACAATCACAATGTTTAAAACTCTCTTTCTCTCTCTCTCTCTCTCTCTCTCTCTCTCTCTCTCTCTCTCTCTCTCCTTGTTCAGACGGACTTTAGCGGCCCGATCTGTCAGTCAACCAGAAGAGGAAGTTATGACAGCAGCTCTTATTTCGCCCAGACTCCAAACGGTAAGAAACGCGACAGTATTATCACCAAATGACAGACCAACAACAGACAACAAATAACTTATCTTTATTTATAAATATATAATCCGATGGTGTATGGTATATTATTCTTATTCTTACAAAATGTACTAAAACATTTTTAACCTTAATTGGGCTTTTGACAAGAAAATGGCTGTACAAAAAATGCAGATGATTTTATATTGTATCATTAGTATCATTGATATTTGTTTTAACATTTTATTTTACTTTGTAAACATGAATGGTAAATAGAAATCATTCATGACAATTTAACTCTACTAAGATCAAACTAAAAATACATATATTTATTTGGTTTTGCGAGTATCCAATATTTTTGTGTCTTAATTAAAAGTTATACTTAATAATTCAAGCGTACTTTAAGTTTGACTCATTGTTTTGTGTCATTTCCAGCTGGTCAGAAAAGTGAGCGGAGCTCTGTGGTCTCGAGTCTGGACTGTCTCTCCAGCATCGTAGAGCGGATTTCCACTGACAACAGCAATCTGCTAATGGCCCCCGATGTTCCCGGGTCCCCATCGAGAGACCCACAGGGTGAGACTGTGGCCCCCAGAGCTGCACAGGTCCCCTCTCCAAACGCAAGCCAGGACCCCAGTTTGATCTACCAAGTCCTGTAGACCCTCACACCTGAAACCCGAGTTCATATTCTCTCACTCTATCATCCACTGATAAACACACACTCACTCTCTCACACACACACACACGCATGCAGGCACGCACGCACGCACACACACACACAAACAATGTAAGCAACACTTTATTCACTAATTATTTAGGTTGAGCTGAATCTTCACAAGTTTTTAAGTTTTTCTTTTGTCAACATCCTTCTACAGCTGTTTTTATTAATTTTTGCTAAACACATGGAAGCTGATGCCATCAGGAGAGTTTATTCTTAATCTTAGAATTAGCAGTTTTAAAAAGGCCCTTAGGCCCTCAGACTATTCTGAATAGTTACTTTCTACAACATCTCAGAGTTTTAATCAGGAAATAGAGTTCGATATTTTATTATCAAATATTAATTCCTATTTCATAGTCACTGAGATTGCTCCGTATTCTGATGACGGTCATGAAGCCATTGGTTATGGAAAAAAAGTTATCGAATAGAAAAGGTTGATTCTTAAATCGTAAATCAGTCTTAATTCAATAGCTGCAAAATAATAAAAAAAAACATTTAAAAAACTATAATGAGAGAAAATCTGTTCTATGCTAATTTATTAAATCAAATTATTTCCAGATTGTTTTCAAGTTTTATCAAAATAAGAAAGGTTTGTGGCCAGAAATCGAAACATGAAAAAGATCATGTTAAAGTCATAATCCTTGTATATTAAGTTATTGTGCAATTCATTTATTTTTCCTAGCAGGATTAATCTTCCATAGTTGAGCCCTTTCCTGCTGCTAACACTAGTTAGGACTATCCTGTAGGTCAAACCACTTGAATGCTGGAAAATGAAGTATTTGCTATGAGTAGAAATCTGTTCAGTTCTTGCTGTAATCGTCTGTATTTTTTTTTTAAAAAAAAATGTCTTGTAATGAGAAAAGTAAATTAAGGCTCAGCTGAGCTGTTCAGATGGATATTTTTTTCTTCCTTTCTGTGTGTAGTTTATATAATGAAGGACGGAGGCCCAAAACCATCCATTTACATTCCTCCACATTCATCCATCTGAAGATTTAAAGGCCCAGCTGTTCATTTCCCTTAGCAGTAAAAGAAAATTACCAGGCAATACTATGGCGTTCACTGGTAAAACTGAGATACAGTACAGTACAACACTTAAACCCCCCAGATTAGAGTATTACTGGTGCATTGTCTTTTTATTTGTTTTGTTTTTTCTTGTCCCATAAGGGTTGAAGTAGTCAAATTAAATCAGTGTCATTTGTCATTTTTCATTCACTGCAGCGAGGACCATTTTTTCCTGTTTCTGTACATATGATGTAAATAAGAGCTGATTTGTTCCAACTGAAAGTATTAATTATGTATTTAATGTTTCTGTCTGTATGTGCTTTTGTTTGTTGTGAAAAACTTTATATTTATACATGGGGAAACTGACACTCTAATGACAAATAAATAAACCAGCTTATTTATACAAAGATGTTTGATTTTTTAAACATTTTTTTCTAGTTCTTTTTCATATTCATATTGTTGTAGTCTGACAGATGATACCACATTTTAATATATTGTTATTTCAGCACGTTAAAGGGACAGCTTTCCAATTTTCATACTTCCATAAAAGTTACAATACTGATAATACTAATTTTAACTAACCATTACCTTGTTCCCCATCATACATTTCATTCATTCATTCATTCATCTTCTACCGCTTACTCCCGTTAAGGGTCGCGGGGGGGGGCTGGAGCCGATCCCAGCTGACATCGGGCGAGAGGCAGGGTACACCCTGGACAGGTCGCCAGTCCATCGCAGGGCTCATACATTTCATATGTGTTAAAATTTCAATATATTCTCAGGTTGTTTTATCATTTCTGTTGATTATTTCCTGAATTTAGTGACTTGAGTTATCTCACAAAGAACATATTTGAACGTATACGCAGTAAAAACCGTGAAGAGGTTTACACTTACTGTTACGGTAGGTAACGTCAGTTACGTAACCTAACTGTTAGGTAAAATTGACTGTGAGATATTTTATCCTGTATCTTAGTGTTGGAATTAAATAATTAATTTACAAAACATTATAAAACTTTAAAATCATCCTGCCTTTAAACTTTCAACCTAAACCTGTCCGCTAACAAATAGTTCAGGATCAACAGCTCCCCCATGTGACCTTTTAGAAGACCTACAGGTATTTTTACACCACATGTAATTACAATTTATGTACATTTTATTTCAACGAGCACAATTTGTTTTATATCAGTTTTACTTTTTTACTTTTTTTAAATTCAACTCAACTAAATGGAGTTGAGCCATCTTTGATTTTTTTTAATTACATCTGTGCCCTTACTACGTTTATATGTAGTTTTTTTTTTTTAATTTACCCTTTATTTGCAGGTATGTTAATAGAAACTGGTTCTCAAAACATTCAGGACATAAACAAGGTCAAAATGTATAATGGGAAAAAGGATCCACTGAGATTGATGTGGACTTTTTTTTTAACCCTTATCGAGAGATCAACATAAACACATTTATTCTGGATGTGATAAAACATGTCACAACAGTAAAAAAAAAAGTTGTTTTCATATAACTAAATGTGTCAGCAGCATAAAAAAACGCAGAGTGATCCATCATTTCAAAACCATATTTCTAAAGTCAGAACTTCATGGCCCCTGCTTTGCTGGATGCTGCTTTAAAAAAATAAAGAATGATCATGTGATTGAGATCTCCATTAAGTAAGTTATTTTTGTCTGTAACCTGGCAAATGATTTGATGTAAATGTATTTCTTGTCCTTGTTTCTGTCTGTCTTTTCTTGCTTCCACAGACTCATGTCATGTCATGTAAACTCTGCACTTAAAAATGAAGCAATTCAGGCAGATTGCTTCAGTGACAGTTAAAACACTAAAGGCCAGGCATCTATTTCTTTCTGCACTACACCATTAAACACTGACTTTCATTCAACTGAAGCTGAACAAACGACTTTGAAATTACACGACTAAAAATACTGAAGTTTATTGATTTGGAGTAACAGCAGATCTTCAGACATAGCTTGAAGACTCACATTTTATTTACAAAAACACTGAGAACCAAACAGTTAAGGGTGAGGAAGCGATGGCGAATCAGTTTTAGTACTTTTTATTCTTATTGAACAGCAGCTCAAGGCTCCTGGTTGCATGAGTCAGGAGGTGGGTTGGTAACCTCAGGGAAAACCTCAGCACTACTTGCGTCTTCTGAGCTACAGCCTTTGCCACAGTGTGTGTTCCTTCATCAGACATCTGTTTGAGACCACCGTCATCTGGATTCTGATGACAGGTGCGAGCAGGTCTACTTTCTGCGACGGGAAGCAGCTCCCTTCTTGCTGCTGTAATGCGGAACGAAAAAAGGCACAACACAAATGAAACACTTATTCAATATAGAGAAAGTACGCTTTGTACATCCACTATTAGATGTGTGATAAAAATGTAATCCTATGCCTGCAAGCATCCTTTTTCACTCGTTCTTCATCTTTGCATGTAACTACATGATGTTGTTGTTTGTGTCTGGTCGTGCTAACGGTGCTATAGCTGTTCTAGTTAAGTAACTACATCATTGCATGAAAAGAAATGGTGTCAGAATGAAAATAGACAAAAATATTGCCATGTAGGATGTAGAGAATGTTATTTAGTTGGTTTGTTTGTCGTGTGATAATTGTTTATAAATGGAAAATCTGTCTATCTCTCCAAATAATAAGCCAAATTAAGTAAATATACCGCGATATTATTTTCACAACAACACCGTTCTTTTGATCAAGACATGACAACACAGCTGTCTTATTGCAAGACAGTGGGATTCTGGACCACTTTTCAAGAGTGTCAGAAATCAGACATGCCAAATTGAATGTGTGTTTATTCAGAAGTTCACTCAGTTCAATTCACCATGACCAGAATCAGTAACACACTCATGCAGCACTTACCTGCACACATCAATTATGGCTGAGTCCGAGAGTTACTAACCTGCTACAGTGTGAATACCGTTAAAATTACTGTGGAACTGCTTCTCCCACAAAGTGAATGGGTCAGTATGAAGAGAAACGTTTGTTCACCATCGTAATGAAATATAACGTCCAATGGGAACATTAGATAAGTAACACACAAAATATTTGAGTGGTTATAGAAGCAACATAACAAACAAAATAGCTTGGTGCCAAAATAGGGAAGAGGGAGAAATGGTGGTATAGAAATCTGTTTGCAGCTATTGCTCCATGTGGACCAGGGAAAGGCTGAAGGCAAACGGAGACATCTGCCAGCTATTTGATATCTAACTCACATATAAACAGCAAATTGGAGTTTTATTCCCATTTTAGACTACATTTTAGATAACAACTCAGATTTTCAGCTAAATGAAGTCAGACTGAGAAAACACAAGCAAGTAACCATATCATGCAAGTTTTATTTATTTTTCAAATGGATTAAACTCCAATCTGCTGAGGTGATATATATTATAAATAACAGTATCATAGTGGTGCTGTTGTGCATCATACGTGTAACGTAATGTGACCTGTTTGAGAGCATTAGGCTGACTCCCACACTGTTTTGGTGTAGTAGGGGTTAGAACACTCACTGGGGATTTGGTGGGTTTATGGCCCGTATTTAATACAATGAAACATGGACATAGCTTAACCTTAGACTTGAAATAGGCAAATTGTGATTTATACAATATCACATTCAGGCGGCTGAATTTACAGAGCTCTCCTAGGCTCAGGTGAGAAAATGTAAATACAGATCCCTCAAACTGTATTCTCCCTCCTAACAAAATTAAAAGGTATTTTACTTTTTTGCCATAAACGGACATAAACTGTCCTGAATGTTATGACAGTTATGTCTTGCGGAGCGAGAGGTTGTGAAGTTCACCCTGACAACGAGTTGGCGTTAAATGGGATCGGGATGTTTGGAGATTACTGGGTGTCAGTGGATGCAACAGCGAAAGTACTTACTGCTTCTGCAACTCGTCGATGCGTTTCCTATGAGTGAGCACCTGAAAAATGACACAGCAGCGGCTTTAAGACACAGCAGGACAGGTTTACCTCTGAGGACACTGGCTCCCACCTGTTTCTTACCCGGCTCCATGGGCTGAACACTGCAGCCTGAGGCATCATGGGAAACCATAATGGCACTCTTATATGACTGAATACACCTGTCATAGATTTCCCAATTACAAATGCGGATAGTCCAGAGACATTTGGCTTCATCTCGGCCCGGAAACCAAAACACAGGCTCAAACTTACTGGTCACACACCTGACTGTCACCTTAAGTTTTTTTTTTTTTTTTTTTTTTTCTCCATAGTGGGTCGTGTCATCTCTTGCCCAGGGGCGGCCCTCTGGTTCTCTGACCTTCCTTCATGCTAACATGCAGCGAACCTGAAGCCAGCAGGCATGGCAGCCTGCTTAGCTTCTACTTACAATTTACTGAGCTCTTCCACTCTCTTACGCAGGGTTGTAACCTGGAGGGAATCAAAGAGCATATCAAGGGTTCAAATCCAGAGGTGGCAGGACTCTTAGCTGGGAGGTCACCTCAGGACAACAAACACCACCACTACAATCTACAAACTTCAAATTCATAGTGTTTGGCTTTTTACCTGTACAAGAAGTCTTATATCATTTAGATAGAGTCGAATTTCTATTGTAAAGGTAGTACTATTGTATTGTATCCATATTTTTGACTAATATTTCATTACATCTAAGTCTGGTTTGATTTCTTCCACAATCCTTAATTTTTTAAGTCCACATACATTTTGGACTTGATCAAACATTTAATGTGTAATTTATGGTCAAAGGCAGAACTAAATGGAAGTAGACAAAGAAATTGATTTAGGTCTCAAAAGCAAACATGCTGCAATATTCTGATATTTCCATACATTTAACAAATGACAAATAAAAATATTACTAAAGGCCTCTGCAGATAGAAGACCTAAAACAGAAAATGCACAGAATAGGAAATAGATTTATTTTGAGTCTAAAATCTGAAACTTTTTCTGATTAAATTCAAATCTAGCAGGTTAAAAAGGCTTAATTTTCAATGTTAGCTTATAAAATGTTTTTTTTTTAAGTTTACCAGGACCTCAATCTCGGTACAAGGAAACTGTCAATGAAACACAGAGAAAATCAGTGTAAGTCATTTTGTTGTAAAGATGACGAGGGACAAAGTCTCACCTCATACTTCTGCCTCTTCAGTCTCTCCATGTGGTCAAACTTCTCAGACTCCAGCTGACGCATCCAATCATACAGCTCATTGATCTTATCCCTGCAACAAGCCAAAGAACGGATGAGAACAGTCTGGCTTCAAACACTACAACAGACTCCTAGAGGAGAAAAAGCTAAAACATTTCATTAGTCTGACCCGAGTTGGAATCTTTAATTGATCTATTAAAATCCAAATTTTATATATATATATATAAATATATATATATATTTATATATTTATATATATATATATATATGTAAAACAATGTGATGAATGAGAAATGTGCGAGCAGGAAGGTGAGCCCTGTGACATTGGCATGGCTGTGGAACAGTGACTCATACTTCAACTTGTCTTCGTTCAGATGGTCGATGTTGAGGGCCTTGCGCCTGGCGGCCAGGATCTTCTTCTTCTTCTCTCTCTCAGTCTCTTTCTTTCCCCCTCTCTTCTGGTCAGCCTGTTTCGTACAGATGCATATATAAATAAGTACAGTAATGTCTGGTTAAGAACTATTCTGAAAATACTGCTACTGCTGAAGCACACTGATGCATGCATGCATGTATGTATTTATGTATATATGTACGTATGTATGTGTGTACGGACTCTCTGCAGGTGACTGCTGTAGTTGGACCCCATGCTGGACAGAGCTGACTTCTTCTTGGCATCATCATCTGCCTTCTTCTTGGCATCAGCCTCCTCCTTGGTCCGCCTCTCCTCCTGGTTCACAAAAAAACACATCAGAGTGAGACCTCTGATCCATTTAGTCTGAAGAACATATAAGTTTTAAATTCATTATTGTACATTGATTTTAAAAACACCAAAAATGATAATAAAATAAAAATAAAAGAATAAAATAAAACAGAAGATAAGAAGACTACATAAATGAACAGCAGCATAAAATGTGCAAATTGTTGGAAGAATGTGAATGACAAAAATAAATATAATTAATTATTCTATCTTAATCTGCCTTGCTTGGTGTCCTTTTATTCCGCACAAGTCCGATTCTAGAGTTATTTTTTTAATTTTGACATACTGTTTTAGAACAGAAGCTGGAAACTAAACACCTTTGTTTAATTCCTGCATTAGAAAGTGTCACATTTTGAAATCAGCTTGAAAATGTAAAATATAATGGTAAAGCTGGAGTTAAAACCTCTTGCTGTAGTTCTTGACAACTTTGAAATAACACAACATGAAAATATCTGTTTTCAGAGACATGTTTTCATGGGAACAGAGCTGAAATGTAATTAAATTCCAAACCTCCCGTCTAGCCTGGCGCTCCTTTTCCTTCTCAGCACGGACCCTCTGCTGCTCAGCCCTCTCGGCACGACGCTTCTCCTGTTGGCCAGACAACAACACCAATGTCAAACCTTTCATTAGACACAATGCCTCATTTGGTGTATGGTGGTGAGACATGTTGCTTGATTATTATTATTATTATTATTATTATTATTATTATTATTATTATTATTATTATTATTATTATTATTATTATTATTATTATTATTAAGATGATTTAACATAGTATAAAATGATCCTGGAAATGGCTTATGTTTTTATTATGTATCAAGGAGATTATTTTGATGAGGTCTATGTTTATTCAGTCTATGATTATTGTGCTATGTGAACACTTTGCTCTTTAAGTGCAGTCTCTGAGTTGGTTTCTCCCTCAGTGTGAAACTCCAACTGAAAACTTACAATTCTATCCTTGAGGGCGATGAGCTCCTCCTCCTCCTTCTTCCTGCACTCGAAGTGAGCGTCGATGAGGGCCTGGAGCTCAACTAGATCCTTGTTCTGACGTTTCTTCTGGATGTCCTGCATTACAGAATGAGGAAGAAGCAGCCCTCAGCCTTGTAGAAGATGACTCCCCAGAAATCGCTCACAATGTCACTTTGCTGTTTACTTACATCAAAGTCCACTTTCTCACCATCTGGGATCTTTGGAGCACTTGGCCTATGACAGAGTAAATAGGTCTTAGTGCTCTCACACAACTGCTGATTGAAAATGTTGCTTTCTTTTTTTTTTCTTTATTAGCCAAATGGCTGAGATCTAAACGTCATCAGAATTCATTCAGTGTGAGATTACATGGGAAGGAAACTTACTTGAACTTTGGCTTCTCCTCTGCGGGTTAGGAAATGAAGAGGGAACAAGTACAGGTCATTGGGTTAGAAAACCAAAGAGATTACTGACATTCTTTAGGCACTGCATGGATTAAACTGTATGTTTTTGCCTCAATATAACAGATTAGATTCATGTATTAAAAATCAGACCACGTCTATCAGTTTTCAAGTTAAGGTTAGAAAAAACTTGACATATAAGAAAAAAACAGAATCAGACAGTTGTAAGGGGATAAGAAAGTTGTGAATACTGGTGTGTCGTCTTTGACTGCTGTTACAATAAAACTGAGGCGTGAACATATTGTTAAAAAAATGATATCTGGTTTTTAGTGTTTTGCCATTTAATTTCTTTAAACATGATGCTAAAAGCTTTTTTTTTTTTTTTAAAAATCAACCTCATTTTGGCTTGACCCCAAAAATGACACAAGCAAATCATTTCCCCCAGTTCCTTCATTTAGCTTTACGCAGCGGATTCTGACGCCTCCATGCCATGCAGGTGAAGAGCAATATAGCAAGAGTGTAATTCTGGGGTCACTGTGCAGTGAAGCATTTGTTGGCATTTCACCTTGTTTTGCCCTTCTTCTCCACTAATAGGTTTAATTCACCTGTCTCACTTAAAACACACGTGGACGTTCGTGAAGTTTGTGAGTGTGTGTTGGGGAAGAAAAAATGGATAGCGCTCCATGGTTTTCAAATAACATTCGGATGTTGTGTGAGCAGCAGGCATTCAGACTTTAGACCTGGACACTGTGGTGGTTCCAAAACCAGAAGTGTTTTTAAATCTACATACCTTCGTCTTCACCAGCCTCTGCATGCAGCAAGCATCGAAAACAAAAGCAGAATAGACAGCAGCGTTAGCAGGCACGCATACAGCTAGAGACAGTCAAAGTACAACAGGTTCAGCATCTGCAGCCACGCCCTCACAGAAGAGGAGGAGTTCTTAATGACCGCAAATCCTCCAATAATTCTACAACATTACCGGCTAGCATAAACAAGTGACGTTTACGTAATTAGTTATATCCACAAAATTTTGTTAGGCGCTGAAAAAAAAATAAACCTCCGAAAATTAGACCCTAATAAATACACAAAGTCTTACTTTATTAAAACTCAAATAAATTTCCTTTTTTAAAATGTTTAACACGACACCCAGGTGCCATTTAATGTCTAAACGTTACAATGTCACAGTTAAAGAGGAATTAAGTAGATCAAGTCATCAATTCAAAATTTATGTGTATAGCCCTTGCCTCATAACCTACATCAGCCCTAATCTGACCTCATCTGACAAAAATACCCCTTTAACAGGGAAAAGTGGAGAAACCTCAGGGATAGGGATATAACAATATTAATAGAGAGATAGAGAGAGTGTAAGACAGAGAGAGGGGGGGCAGCAAGGAAGCACCATCAAGAAGTCATGGCACATGAACACAATATTGACATGGAGGGCTGAACATAAAAGATGAATAATTATAAAAAATCAAATCTGCAATGCCATCTTTTTCCTTATCTTTTAAGTTCACTAAACATAAATAATTGCTTTATATTCATTTTGAAGAAGTATTAAATCTGATGTTTACCTTTATCAGATATCAAAATAATTAACCATATACACCAAATACCAGCACATGTGGTGCAGTAGTATGGGGTAGGACAGAAAAACGTCTTCAGTTATAGAACTTTGTCCTTATAAATCCAAACTCGTTACAATGCCAATCTTATATTGTAAACCTTGTCATTTCTATATAATTCTTGCATTTCCTTGCTAATTGTGCTAGCTACTGACATAGGAGAGTTCTCGAGCCTCATACTCCAGATGACAATTAAATAGAATTTAGATTTCCAAAATTTTGCCTTATAAAATGCTTTGAAAACACTTTGAATGAGGTCATGTCATCATGTATATATTTGCAAAGGTAGAAATTACAGTCTAAGTTGTATCATTTAAGAGCTGCATGATTGAGCTGTCTGTGACTTTGTCCAGAGGTGAATGGAAGGTAGCATTAGCAGACATGGTGGACATGAGTGTGGCTCAGGATGAGCTACATCTGGCTGGGTGGCTGTAGCCAGAGGAGCTCACCTGTCGCCTGGGAAAGGATGATGTAACCCCCCCCCCCCCCCCCCCCCCCCCGTCACATACCTTCAGTCTCAGGCTCAGGCTCTGGTTCTGGCTCATGTCACATACCTTCAGTCTCAGGCTCAGGCTCTGGTTCTGGCTCTTGTTCTGGCTCTTGTTCTACCACTGGTTCTGGTTCTGGCTCAGGGGCCATCTCAGGGGCCACCTCTATTTCCTCTACTACCTCCTCTTCTACAGCCACACAACATGCAGCGAACCACGAGGGGAGAGGAAGGGCGGTGAGAGGGTTAATGGAGGCAGAAGAAAAGGGGGAGAGGTGGAGTCGGGTGGAATGAGTGGATGGAAGAAAGAGATGCAAGACAAGAGGAGATTCATGGGAAATTGGGGGCAGTTTGCAAGAACTGCCACCAGGTGGCGTTACAGCAGGCGAGATGGCAAGCAGTTACAGGAGGGAAAAGGTCAGTCATGATGGTCAGTCATGGTAGGTGGAATGTAAATGTGATTGCTTCCCGGAAATACACCTGCTCTGAAATGCTGTGTGATAAATACAGATTGTTTGCTGACAGGAGCTAAGATTTCAACCTGCGTCTTTTCATTTATCGCAAAAAACGTTAGTGTAAACGCAGCATGCCATGAAAAGTACCGGTGAAGGTCAGAAAACACGTCTTCAGCAATGACTGACAAATTAGTATCAGTGATGTGAGACTTATCAGCGGGAGTCTGCAGGCTGTGTCTTACCATCGTATTCTTCACATCCGGCCGAGAAAGAAAGGAGCAGAAGAAGAAGATCAGCAGATCCCATTTGTACCCGTCTTTGATCATGTAAAATGTGGGTACACAGGGGATCCATGCTAGCTAAACAAAACGCAGTCCTCCTATGCTGATGGGTGCTTGCAGGTGGAATTCTGGAGCAGCTTCACATAAGTCACATTTAAAAGTGGGTTCAGCTAAGGAGGACTGCAGATGTTGCAGATGGTCATGCAGAGCCATAGGACACATTGTCAACAGAACAGTGCGGGCTTGTGCAATTCCGATTTCGTAAGTTCAGACTTAGACTTTGCACAGCATATCTGACACTGTCCTGTTGCCAGCATTTGTGCCTGCAACCATACTCCATTATGAAAATATATCTCTACATATGTGCAGCTTAAATCTGGAGGAGTCAAGCCAAACCTGAAAAAGTATGAATTTGTCCAGTACGTTAACTCTCTTCGGGGGATGGAAAGTAAGTTAGGCAGGAATCAGAAACATGGGATTTAGCATGGAACTCCAGACTATACCAGGACCTAACTTTGGGGGAGTTATCTTTTTTGTAAATGGGGAAAATGTTGCTACTTACCCTCGACCTGATCACTGCAAAACAGAAGATAAAGAAATTCTGAATCAGGATTCAATCTAATTATTAAACGTAAAACTTTATAACTTGTTCTTGGATGTAAAGCCATAAATGTATATTTATATTTATATAAAATAAATCTCAAATCAACATCTACTTTCCAACTTTTCCCAGAGTGTCCAGTTATATAGCACAAACAAGATTAACACAATTTATTCCGCAACACACACAAAGCTTGTATTTATACCTTGACATAAAGATTATTTTTATGAGAATTTATTCTAAAAGAAATGTGAACTGACTTACACTTCCTCTGTGTCAGACATGGTGACAGTGGACTTTGCAACCTGGAGGAAAGAGAGAAGAGAGGAGCTATAAGTTAGTCTGGACGGCCTGAGCAGCCTGAGCAACCTTCTGTATTAATAGCTCAGGATTAAGTTGCAGATGTCTTAAATATCTGCTGCCTGCCCCACCCTGGCCCAAGCCCACCTACCTGTTGGCCCATATTGTACTATCTGCCTAAAAAAAGGTATATATGTATAGAACACACACACACACACACACACACACACCTATATATGGACTTTTTTTTAATGTTGATTCATTTTTAAATATTTCATTTTTGAGTGATTTTTTTCAAATGTTTCATAGGTAGCATGTTCTATTTATTCACAAAATGTGTCACATCCAAAGAACTTCAGTTTATAATTAGCACCAAACTGTGGACTGAAATTCGAACCTTAGGCCTAAATCTGCTTCTATGCTGATAATTGAGAAGGGAGCCAAACATAGAGCTATGCTAATGGTCTGTTTTCAACAGCTGACTGAAGATTAATGTGGCAAAAGAAAGGAAGAAAGAAAGAAATAAAGAACATTACCCACATTTATTCATAAATGAATCTACCTGGGATGAGATTATGGATTAGTTGCCCATTAGCCTTATTAGTGTGAGGCCACACTGAAGGCGACCCAGCGTTACAACTATTTCTAACAGACAGCTGCAAAGGTCCCAGATCTAGTTTCAGTGGACCCAGTGTTGAAGATTGGGTTCCTTCCCCTGGACCACCACCCCTAATTCCACTGTCATTTCCTTATCTGGCTGTCTTGCTCTCACATGGTTCTTCCAATCATCTTCCTCAGACTCCCTGCTGACTGAAGCCGTTTTACTGCAGAATTAAAATAAACCCCAACAGGGAGCCGAGAATGTTGAAGGTCTTATGCCTGGCTTTGTTGTATTTGTTCTTCAAGTCTAAAAACAACATGCCCACTTGTTTACATCATTATGTAATATAGGCAGTCCTAAAAAACAAACCAAATTGAATGATCTGTTGACATCCAGTCTGGATGTTCTTGGTACCTGTTCAAGATGTTGAAGTGTTTATCCCTATGCTATGCCCTCTGTAATGTATACACATGCCACAGCCTTCTATTGCTTCACATCAATAACAGTATCAAACCTACAAGTCAAGAAACCTTACATAAGAAAAAATCATAATCAATCCTTGCAGTGATGCCAACACCAAAGCAACTTCACAACATCACAAAGCACATCACATCAGGATTTATTGCTGTTCTCATGATGTCGCATAACTCATTAGTGTGATCCTCTGTCTCCTCAAGTGGGAAGCTGCTTCAAAGGTTTTAAGCCATCTGTAAATCCCTCAGGTATGTAGTTCTTCTGAGTCTCTGGACTCACACCAAACTCGCACAACAACAATAACAATACTCCTTAAAGGTAATAGCTGCTGTTCCTGCACAAACCACAGTTTCCTATTCTATTTTTTACTTTAGTTTAAGGTTTTACCTCATTACAAACTCACAAAAGCAGTCAATTCTATCAGTTTGGAGACCCAGCAATGTTTTCAAATACGCTGCTTATCAGCTTCTAAAGCTGCAGTCACACATCCACACAAAGTGCCACTGAAGCATCTCGCTCTCTGAAGGGATCTAAAGGGATTATTTCTCCGTGATCCACTATCTATGCATTATTTACACACAGCTGTGCCCCTCTCATTCCTGGCCCTAACAACAGCCCCTTCTACATGTGGCTGTGATTTTAAAACATGTGAACTCAGCCGTCCTCAGGTTGGACCATGTTTGGGGACATTGCACTTGAGCTTCCTATCCTCTTTACCATTCGATCTCCCATTCTCTGTTCTTTCATTCTTACCTCAGAAAAGCGGAAAGAAGTGAGCTCCCTTCTGGCCGAGACAGGTTGTAAGGCTCTGCAAACTTACCGTGCTGATTATGTCCTTCTGTTATAGTGACACTCAATCTTCTCAGCCTCCCTATTGGCTGAGGGCCTGCCTGGAGGCTAGGCTGGACATGGGGTCCATGACTTTGCCTGCGTCACCATAGCTGACACTCAATAAGGAGATGGAGGGAGGAAGGCTCAAGTTTGGAGAAGGGGTAGCCAAGACACCCGTGGGTTTCTATTTTGGGCACACTACATTAGGCAAGCAAATTTCATCTTAGAGCGCAAAGAGAGTTGGATGTTAGGGAGAAGAGGCAGGTTCTGTTTCTGAATGTCTAAACATAATATACAGCGTGGTCAAAGGAGGCCAAAGCCCAGTAAATCCCATAAGTCAATACCTAAACCGTTGCTCAGTTTTACACAATGCAACACCTTCAACTTGCAACAACAGTTGCATGTTCTCCCTCCCCCCATCCTCCCCTCATCAAGCTGTGGCTCTGAAGTTTCACTCAGTGTGTTCTGTAATTGGAAAAATGTGATGATTATCGCAAAAGAAAGCTATTATGGCCCTTTGTGGTTTTTGAAATGCTTCTTTTTAGAATTAATGTTATTCACAAATCTTCTGCAGCATCATTTTGATCTGTTACATCCATTACATTCTGTCACTCAGTTTAATTCTAAACACTCAGCAGTATAATTCATTTAAAGAACTAATCATTGTAATCCTTACTGTGGATCTGTGATACTGTTGACAGTCTGCATTGTCTTGGTGATTGGGATGTTCTTCCACTTTCCCTCCAGAGGGTGCTGCAGTGACAAAATTGGAGTAGAGACTCATAATTTGATGGGAGTGTAAATATAGTAATTTCAAAACACAAATAGACAGACCTGAAGCCAAAGACCACACATTTGACCTCGTTGGTTTGCTATTAAACTGACCTGTCTCTGCTCAAGCTGTTCCGATGCGGACTGAAACACACTACACAAAATGATTAAATGAAATGTAGAATGTTCAAAGTAAACATTTTATTTTGACTAACTCTAACTTGATTTCCAACATACTTGAGGATGCCTGGAATTTACTTAAGTTTTCCATTAAGCGCCCTTAAATCATCTGACCACATGATATACTATCAAAGGCATCATAACCTTCGAAAGATCTTTGTGACCACATAAAAGACCCCAAAATTTCTTCTGTTGGGTGGTAGAAGAAGCTTTTAGGTGGATTTACACCAAGTCACATTACATTAGATTGCATTATCACATTAGATTGTAGCACATTAACTGTAAGCAGACTAAAGTTCAGGGGCACTGGAAATATACTTAGGACTTAGGAAATCTAAATAAAAAACTAAAAGAAAAGACACTTGCTGAATCCCCAGAAAGGTATACAGAATCCCACAGCTAATACTGTAATCCCCCTTAGAACATTATCCAAAGTCTTTGTCAAATACGTTTTTGAGCATACTTGAACTGTCAAACCTCCTGCTCTCCTAAGAAAATTCCAAGGAACCCAAAGGAGAGATCAGAAAGATCAAGAGTCCCTTTCACCCACGTCCTTTTCACCCAGGTGATTGAGAAGACTGTAGGTGATTGTATATCCCCTGGAACATTTTAAGTCCTTCAGAAACTTTATCTTTAGTATCACATTAGTGGTGTTCCTTAGATAGCAACCCATGTGCTTTTCCATTCATGTGAAAAATTATATAATTCTGGTCATATAAGTCCAATTTTAGATCATGGAGGCTGTGTTGGACAGTTTGTGTAGTTGTGTATTTTAGGCTGTGTTTTAAATACATGCAACACTGTGAAGACTGTATGGAAATGTGCGTTGTTATGTTCATATTTAAAAGATTGGGTATCTTCCATTTATATGATGTTTTCACCATGTTTCTGAGTTCTAGTTATATGGAAATTATAAACATTATAATTTCTGACACAGTAGAGTTAAAAAATCAAAATGACTGAGAATAGCCTGGCTATTCTCAAAAGCCCATTCAAACTCCAAGAAGGACCTTAAATCACCACCTTCAGCTCCTGTGCTTGCACCAAGCTCATTCTAAATATCTCCATTTCCCGAATAATCTAGCTGATCCCACCTTATTCCTGAATTCTTGAATGAAAGCAATTTCTTTTCTATTCAAATCATAAGCATAGTTTGAGGATTTTGCTGAGATGACTGGCAAATCCTTAAAGGGCCCCTGGGTGGCCCTCTGACTCTACTTTTAAAGTCCGAATGTGGTGAAACCTAAGGTCCCATGACCTGTCCATTCTGCATCTCTTCTCACCTTGCCGTGATCTGCTGTCAGGACAACGGTGCTGTCACTGAGCTGCTCATTGGGCTCAGGATTTATTTTTGGACTGCCATGGCGTCTATTCCTTCCATTTGTAGGAAGGGGGGTGAAGTTGGGCTTAACATGAATCTGCGGCTCTGACACTTCAGGCTGGGACAAGCAGGCAGCAGCCGGCCGGCCGCCCCCCAAGCAGCAGTCGCACAGGTAAACATGCCATAATTACACTTTTATTCTCTAGCTAGAACACAGGCGAGCTGTTAGAAGTGATAACGAAGCAGCTGCTGTCGATGCAGTACCCCCCCACCTCGGCAGTCAGAGGTCTGATGTGTGTTAGCAGAAATTGGGGGGTTATTTTCTTGTCCTCAGTGCAACATGAACATACCGGCAGGGCTGGAAGAAGTGTTAGCCTTATGTTGATTCTGTACCCTGTGACTTCAAAACACTCACTGCCCTGTCATTTATCCGTCCTGGCTGCAATGAGGCGTTGTGATCACATTGTAACAATGTTAGCCTCCTGTTGTGTTATTGCAGATAATAGAGTTGTCCTTGTGAGGTTTTGTTACTTTATAGTGAATTAATGTTCTCTGTGGTGTCAAGGGGAACTAGCCTGGGGTGCTTTGAACATCAGCAACAAGATTTTACCTGGTAAGGTCCTCCGTTTCCATCTAAACTCATGGCTTGCTGTATTTGTGTGTAAAGCCACATATCTTCATTGGAAGGCAATGACATTTTGGGATGGCTTCATTTACTTGTGGCACTGCTTGGTTTGTGTTACACAGCTATTATTACCCTTTCCTCTTCTGAACTTGCATCGTGAAGGCGCTCTAAATACCAAACCTACCAGAGCCTTAAAAGGAGGCATGTACTCTCATGTGTCAGACAGGCAGCAGGCTAAGAGGGGGAGGAAGAACACAACCAGATCTGGCCTACATTTCATTGAGGTGACATGCAAAGTAGACATTGCACAGTTGTTCGTCTCAGACTGATATCAAAATGATAATGATTTATTTGCAACACAAACTCTCTGGCTTATTTCAAGTTTTAACAAAGGAAGCTGCATCGATTTTCACCATCATAAACACACACACACACATATATATATACATGGTATATCAGACTATAATGTTCTATAAAACTTCTCAGATAGCTTCACTCACAGTTTTGATCTGTGTTGGATAACAAAATATACACAAACCATGATCTTTTTCGTACACAAATAAGTAGTCACACAACTACTTATTTGTGTAAGTCCAACAATTGGATTTAAAATTAATTTTCAACATTTTTTTCACAAGGGTTTATTGATCTTGTCATTGAGACAGCTGAAGCTGCAGAGGCTCAATTAGAGCTACATCACAGCAGCAGTCTGATTTATTGTTTTTCAGACGTGACACAGCCTGTAAAAAGCCACAAGTCTTAAAAAAGGAAAGCGAGTAATTGGCTGGTCTCCTCTCTGCCTTAAAACTAAAATTAGGAGTAAAAGCTTCCAGGATCAGCTGGAAGGCTGTAACATCATTCAAGAAGAGTTTAGCTCTTGTTGGTCTTTAAGTTTGTAGCACTGGTCTTTGGATCATATCAAGAGAAATCACGCAACATGAACCAGACACCCTGAATAATGTGTGGAGGTTATTTTAAAACTGCATGAAAACCAAATTGCGGATTTTTCTTGTTTGTATCTAACTATACAGTACATATTCCTTTGCAGGCTGAAAACATTTCACTAACTTCCTGGAGCTGGTAAAAAATTTACATCACAATCTAGTGGACAAAACGAAACTAGTCTGAAAAAATTAAGAATATCATTTAGTCTTATTTATTTCTTCTTATTATTATATTTTAGTCTTATTATTACTGTGTCTTTTTCTTTCCTCATATGGTATTACTTTTTAAAATCAGTTTGTTTAATTAAACTTAAAATATTTTTATATTATAAATTTCTCGGACTTATTCATGTTTGTTTTTGTCATTTGTAAAGCACTTGATTTTAATTGCACTACTCAGGCATAATCCCAAAAGATGACAAATGACTGCTGCTTCAGAAAATAATTTTAATTTATTGGAGAAATCGGGTTACAAACACAAGCATTAGTCTCAGTAGATAGACCGTAAAGGTGAAAAAAATTCATAAGGAACTAGATAAGCTATGTAGCTGAACTAAAACATACAAAGGACAATATCAGGTGGATATGTGCTAAACGTTGTCATGATGTTAAAGATACCACATAAATGATTTTTGGTACATGGCTACAAGGTGAGCCAAAGAATGCTATTTAATAACAGCGAAGTTTGAACTGTGAAAAATTAAGTATTTGTGGCAAATTATCTGCCCAAAGCCCATATGTTTCAGATTGTTCTTCGGTATGGATATGAGTACAAAATAGACGGTGTAAAATAGAATAAACTTTGTGTTTGACTGGAAAATGTAATTTGCCATTACATTTAATTTATTGCATCTCTACATTCAGAAAAGTATTCAAATTAATTAGATTTCCCTACATGCCATTATATGAGGATAATTTATTGGTAATCAACCACTGTACTGGAGGAAAAAGCTTACATATAGATATACTCATAATAATAGAAAAGGAATGTCTGGCAATACAAAACCAAATTCAAATATAATTTCATAATAAATCCTTTTGGAATGGATTTGTTGAATTTGTCTCAGAAAAGCTGATTTATTGAATATAAATGAAATGTTGTAACTGTAACTGGCGCAAAGAAGCTTTTGTTGGACCTCTTCAAAGCCAAAGGATGTTGTGAAATCCATGAGGAAAAAAGAGATGACACCTGTTCAGTAATCCCCATCACATAAATCTGCAAAAAGAAAAGAGAAATGAACCATGCAAATATTGTAAAAAAAAAAAACAAATCAAAACACAATGAGCAGGCAGAAAAAATATGCATGCACATTGATGTGATAAAACAGACATGATTAATTACTTATTAATTTAACATGTTTTTATTTATGATAAAGTTTGATTTTAAATCCTGTAAATTCAATTGCTAAGAACTGTACCACTGTGACTGCCCTATATTTTGATGTTGTTGCAGTTTAGTGAATTTTCTACTACGCAATGGGAAAAAAAGCAAAATGGCAAAAATATTCCAGATTCACCATACTCTATAGTCCAATCTGCCGCGATATTGAAACCACTTAATGGTCTTAATGTTGTGCCAGATCTGTGGAAATAATATAAAATATATATGTATATATGGTTTGGTCATGACTCCCCTCGTAACAGTGTTTGCCTTTTTCTCCATAGGGTGTTGCAGCGCTCATGGCTCTTGCTTATAGTGTTGTCGCCCAGCCGGGCCTGCTTGCCCAGCAGTACCCTCCACCCCTGCTACCCAAACCTGGAAAGGACAACGTGCGGCTTCAGAAGCTTCTCAAGAGAACTGCTAAGAAAAAAGCCTCAGTTCAGACAACGCAATCAGCTGCACCCTTCCGGTCCAGCCTTTCCCCTGTGAATGAAGCAAGCCCTGACCTTGAGTACAGTGACCACACCACCCCTCCAAAAACTCCAGAGACACCATACAACCTCCACGGCATCCAGCAGCCTCCACGGTTTACTGTCAGACCATTGTATCAACATGTAGCTTCCCCTTATCCACAGCGTGCAGCTTTTGGCAGAGCAGCAAGGTTCTCGCCTCAGACAGTGGCCCCTTCATACGCTTATGCAGACCATGTCACCACAGTTTCTTCATATTCAGCATCAGCCTACCTTCCTGGAGTCTCACCAGCTCTGGGATCAGTCAACCAGCCAATGGTACCCAACATTTCAATATCAGGTCCTTCTGTGCCTGAAATGCAGACTTTTAGCACATTTGGTGAAATTCAAGCTAGTCTTAGAACTGCTTCTGCTGTAGCAATTCCACAGTCCAAACTCACAAGTCCAGGTCTGAGTCCATCTTCAGCAGCAGGAGGTAAAGCTTTAATTCAACCTCTCACTTTGTTGACCCCGCTTGTCAAAACCAAAAGTCCTCGTCCAATTTTCAAAGCAACCGAACCCTCAAAGTCTCCAAAAGCAATGTTTGATGTCCCTCAAATTAGGATGTACACAGCTAGCACATCATACTATGAGACATGTAGGACTCCACCAGTATATGACACAGCTGAATTAACTGCTATTGGCAGCACAGCATCTCAAAATAAAATACAAGCAGACACAAAACAAGATTCTGAAGTTAGAAGAGAACCAACAGAGACAACTCAGCCTCCATTCTTAGGCAAAGATCTAAAGCGCAAAATGCCATCTTCAGACACTAAAGGAGGCGTTGTGCCAGATGCAGATATAAATATAGGAATAACTCACACTTCTGAAATCAAGAGAGCCACTCCAACATCAGAAATCAAAAGAGCTACTCCAACATCTGCACCCAGAGTTAAAACACCAACTTATGAGTTTCAAACATCCAGAAGTTCAACAGGACGGCCTAAAACCCCAGCATACCATGTGAGCCGGGCGCCAACACCTGTATTTGAAATCTCAAGACCCAATCCTCTGTTGTTTGCAGTATCACCAATCACAGTTGAGCATGAAAGGTCAAGATCACCCAAAGCGACTTTTGCTGCGAGCAGTTTGTCAGCTACGCAAAGTATGATGGCCACTGAGTCTAAGCTTGATGAAATGATCTTCAATGGGGACATTCTTTCAGATGTGACACCTTCAGCCAAACCTATTCAGCAAAGTATGACAAAGTCAAAATCAGAGCCTACTCTGACCAGAGACAAAAACCAAACTGCTCCAGTTGGTTCTGAAAGACCTAAAACTCCTACATGTGAGTCAACAACACCAGCAGTGATGTCTTACAGTTTTCAGAGGCCTAAAACGCCAACATATGAGGCGTCCCGACTTATGACCATATCACCTAGTTTTAGAAGACCAAAAACACCAACTGGTGTATCTCCCACAGGCTTTCAGAGACCTAGAACTCCAACCCAAGTGGCTCACAAGTCAAAGTCTGCCTATCGTGGATTGACACCAGCGGAATATGCTGCTTATGGTGGAATCAAAACGTACTCTCCCGCATTTGGTTTGTCAGGTTCTAAGACATCAACTGAAGATGTGGTTGAGGTTACAAAAGCAGAATCAGCAGAGTGCACAACAATAAGCCAAGAACTTTCCGCCAAAGTACCTTCAACACCTGATGGATTGAAAGACAAAGAAACACCCAAAGCTTTGACTAAACCCCATTTCCCCTCCACCCCCTCTATCACTGTTACTGTGGCTTCAGACATATCTGATACCTTGGGCACAAAGTTAACTGTATCCAGTGAGGTTACAGTAAAACAAAAACAAACTGGAATTCAAGAAACACCAAAGGAACCTCAAACATCAGAGGTGAAGACTCTTAAGAAAGTGGAAGCCCCAGATCGAAAAGATTTAAAACCAAAGACACAAACCAATGAAACAAAAGAACATTTGTCCACAGTTGCTGACGAAGATGCACTGAAGCCAATAAACAAACTGTTAGTCAAAGATAAAATCCATAAAAACAAAAAGAAAGCTGTAACTGAGACAAAAGCCAATGCCTCGGAACAAAAACAGCCAGTGAAACCTTCAACTTCCCCTGTGACTAAAGCTAAAGCCTCAAAGCCAAGCTCTGCTGCCCCTGCTGGGCCAGCTGAAGCACCTGCTGCTGAACCAAAGGAAAGAGAAAACAAAGGAAAACTTGTGAAAGTTCAATCAGAAGTTATAAGTGCATATGAGAAAAGGGAAGGTGATGAGTCTCTGCCTAAAGTGGAGCCTCTTGTCAAAGTCACACAAAAGCCGAAGGGGTTAAAATCGAAGGTTAGTGGTTGGTCCAGACTCAAGAAGCATATGGTGGTGGAGCAGGAGGAGCCGAAATTTCCAGAAACTGTCTCTGAGAAGGAGCCAACTGGGCAGAACCAGAATGAAGTGAAAATGACAGATGAGAAGGCCGAGGACAAGCCCAGCCAACCCAAAGACATGCCCAAGGCAGTGAAGATGTGGGAAGCTGTCCTCTTCCAAATGTTTTCCACCAAGGAGAACATCATGCATCAGATCGAGTTAAACAAGAGTGAGACTGATAAGCTGCAAGAGACAAAGAATGAGCAAAAACAGATACCGTCATTTGCACACCGGCTGCCTGTGTTGCTCTTTAGTCCAAAGTTTGATGCCAAGAAGCTAAAAGAGGCGGCATCAAGGCCAGTGACGAAAATTTCAACTGTGTTTGAAATGGGTCTGATCGGGCGCAAGGGTAAAGATGAGGAACCAAAAGACTTTAATAGAACAGCGAGGGGCTTCATGTCTAGTTAAGTTACGTCTAATGTGATGAGTCAAGATGATAATGTAAAGTAAAAAACAAAATGTTTAATGTATAGGAGCAAATATTTTAGCAACAGATTATGTACAGCTTTGGTGTCTTAGTCTCAGTGTTTAATAAAAAACATCAGTGGCAGTGTTGTAGAAAATAACACCTTAAATTTATACATCACTTACTAGTTACAGCGCTTTGTGTTGCATTTGTCTGACTAGTTTTCTAGACAATCAGCGTATGTGTTTTTGGACTAAATGACATGCCTTAAAGTTATTCAGACATCATGTCAGATTAAAGCCTTTGTGTGTTAGGTCATTTTAGAGCTTCTCGTTTGTTGCTCTTATTACAAAATCACAATAAAAAAAGATTGTTTTGTATTTTATGAATTGAAAAAATATTTTTACAAATTCTGTAATCACAATTTTCAAAGTTCTATACTTAATATTTTATATTATATTGAAGCCCTAAAAGCTGATTCTTACTGAAAGCAAATAATTAGTACTAATATATGATTTTAATACACATAATTTGTGACAGAACCCTTTTGTTTCAGTTTTGTTCAAAACGGTGCTATTTCCCTAGGGTAAGACCTTTCACTAGTGTATATGAAATACATGTAGATTGATACAATAATTGAGTGTTTTAGGCTGTAGATGGTTATGTTTATGTATGTAAATTCATGAATTTGAAATTAACTTTTTAAGAGCATCTAGAATTCTTTATATGAACCTAACAGAGACGTAAGGAGAGAAAAACGCAGATTTGACGGAAAAACAGCTGTTTATGGTTTATATTTATTTTTTTACATAAAGGGGACGTGTATAGAGAACAGATAAAGTCACAATATATAAGCGAGATCTTCCTCATACAGGATTCCTCATCTTCCATGTCTGTCAAACAGTGTCTTTCATTTTACACCAAAATTCTAAATCTAATAGGTGAAAGGAGCATAAGACGAATCTCTCTCTAGAAATATCACATTAGTCTGTTTTTTCAGCTGCAACCTTGAGTCAGACGTTGTTTTGGAGCTTCTAGTTATTCAAATAGCATTTTCTGAACACTAACAAAAGCTTAACACTTAAACAAAAATACAATCAAATCCAATCCTTGCTTAATAAACATCCATATCCATTCTGTGGTGTTTAAGTAGCTTCAATGCAGCTTGTCATTTTTCATATCCTTTCTCTAAGATTAGTATTTGGGCCAATTAATGTATTTTTAACTAGTGAGCATATCTAGTGGGATATTTATTAACAAGATCTATTAACAGATCTTTTTCTGCATAATGCATTGTAATTTATAAACATTTATTTTTTTAGAGCTATTCAATAGTCAGGCGTATAATGGATTGATATTAATAACTTTAATGGATGTTGAATGTGCACTGCGCAACTCAATTTTCTCGGAATATATTAACTGCGTCTCAGTATCGGCAGATACTCAGTATTAACTGACTCAGATCAGGATCAGAGCCAAAAAACTCGATCAGGACATGATCCATGAAAACTATGTAAGGTTTCTAAATGGTGTCAAGACACACATGATCCAGATCTACTCCAAGAACTGTGTGATGCATGATTGTGACAGAGGTCTGAAATAGCTGCTTTCACTGTGTATTGGGTATGCAACACGCCAAAATATTTATAATGACATCACCATTCATTCAGTCATTCATTGAGACTTGAAGAAGCTGGCCAAGCTTGTGTAAGTAGTTAGGTAAGACAAAGGATGAAGAGCGGCCTCCACTACTATGGAGGGCAGTGAGATACTGAACTATGGGTTAAAGTTCAAGGTATATGAAAGAGCTTTACATTGATGCAGAAAGGGCAAATTATTCTGATAATTTTATTTTCACAACTGCTGGGTGACATCAAAGGCTTTGTTTTTTTCCAATGGTCTTTCTAATTGTATGTGTTATTTGGTTTAATTTTTGTTGCTTTGGACTGCTGGATGAAGAGTTGCAGAAAAGAATGTCAGATGTCTGACACTGGTTTGCTATAAATGAGTCTGAAATTTAAAATTCATACTTGTGTGGAAAAGAGAATGATAAATTCTGTATGTTACTGAGGTTTTTTTTAAATGACAGATTGATTAATGCATATCAGTCTTATTACCCACTTCTAATCAGTATTAGTATGAAAACCCAATATCAACTGACACTTAGTTTTAACTTCCTTTTACATTTGGAAGATGTTATCAAAGATGTTATTTTTGACATTCTGTAAAATAAACTGTACAATAAACAAGTAATTCTCTCGACTGTTGATTATCCTACCAGACTTTCCATGCGAGAATCCTCCCTCCATCTTGTCACCATCATCTACAGGGATCTTCTCATATTTTCCATGACCAGTGAAGACGAATTTGTACTTTTTACCAACTGCTGACCCCTGAGTAGACAAGACAAGGGCCATTTTAGATGTGTTGTGATAAACTGGTATTGACAGTACATTTGCATGCTGAGGTGAAAGGACTGAATAAACACAAGTGAAAGAAGATATTTATTGATTTACGCTCATTTTATTCATGTGCTCACATTATTGGCTCTTTGACTTGGCATCTCTGATGAGTCTCCAATGATCTCCCACATGTTCTTTTTCTGCATAACGTCTCCAAGCCTCACATCCTGACCAATGAACGATGCAAACACACTTGTTTTAGCTTGTTTCTCCACCAGAGGGAAACGTTACATCACACACGCCTGTCACATTAAGCCCAGTCATTCTGATTATATTTTCACGACTGCTCCTCAGTCAGACAAACTTGTTTGACACAAAGTTGTTTTCATTTCATTAGGGCATTGTTCAGACCAGTGTTCCTTCCACCTTGAATAAGATTTGAATCAAAATGTTACTCTCACTGCATTTGTAGAAGGTTTCTTGAACATATTGGTTTTGGCAAGTGTCACGACTGTTACAGAAAAAAAACGAGAGACTAATGAGAATGAAATGAACAGCACCTACAACAACCGGTAAGAGCAGGAATGTGAGTGACGGGAGCGGGAGCTGAGGGAATAAGGGAATAAAGCAGGCCATTGTCCTGTTTGTGACTTACTGTTTGTCTGGAGGCTGCCTGTCTGCTGCCGTCACATGGGCCTTTTACCCACTGGGTGACCCGGCTGGCCACGCCCACTTTGAGAACATTGGTGTCCTGAATCAGTAAACAACAACAACAAAAAACAATGTGAGGTCTGGTAATTCTGGGAAAAGCTTTAAGTGAAAAAAAATCACAGTAACATATTCTGCAACTTCTATTTTGAACATCTGATCACTGGCTGTTTTACAACTCACAGTTTATACAAAAAAGTTACAGCTGCAGTAGCACATTCAATTATTATTTTATTATTATTAAATTATTATTGCTGCATTACACTCGACTGGACAAATGATAAGTTACATTCACCTACTACAACTATATATTAGATTGCATTATACTATATCATCATCTGTGCTGTTTTTCCTTTATTATATAATTTTACAATTGACCAGCTCCTAACTACACCGCCCCCTGAGCCCTCTGCAAGTCAAAGGGTTGTCGTGTTGTGTTTTGATCTGCATATTAAGGAATCAAAGAGGTGCTGTATATTACGTGTTACCATCTAGCAACCATAAACATAAACTGATTCAGGGTCAAAACTTTCCAGTGACTTGTTTGTTGTATCCTATGAAAGTTAAGGAACTCCTGCTTTTTTCCTGCCACTTGCTTTCTTTGCACAACTTCATGAATAGCAATAAAGTGCCTTACGTTTATTTGAGAAGGAAGTGTAGTTGTTTCATATTATGACAAAATGTCTTTTCTAGTTCCATACCTAAAATAACCATACAATTTTAAACCTTGACATAAAAAACCTTAACTTCCTGACCGAAATCTTTTTGAAGTGCTCTGGATAATAACACAATTTCAGGATGCCACTAGTGTTAGGAAAGCTCAAGAAATACAGAATACAACTTTTCTATATGAAACACAAAAATATCAATAAACAACTAGAACTGTGTTATATATATTGAGTTGTGTACTTAGATTGTCCTACACATGATCAGAAACCTGGACAAATCTGAAATTTGAATCAAGAATTGTAATCGTTTTGTCTTTTTGAATGTAGTTGCGCACAGCAATATTAATGAAGGTTTTGTTTGGACTGCTAAGAGCCAGCAAAGCATGACAATTTCAAATATTTCACTCAGTGGCCTTTATCATTTAGCCTACATGAGTTTTTGTGTGTGGGGGTAAGAGGTTGCCAGGTCATTGGATGGTTTATGACCTTGCAGGGTATTCCCTTGGTGGGACTCTGGCCCCAGGCCTCTCCAGCCTCAAACAGATTCTTCTTGGAGGCAACAACTTCAGGTGAACTTGGCAGGTCTGTTAGTGATGCCTTTACTGCCCGGGCCTCCTGCGAGTTCTGCATAATAGAAAGTCAGGATTAGTTCTGTGTACCCTTTAGAAATCCTAATATTAAAACCACATGTGTCTGCATGTTTTTCTCTTGCTCAGATATTTGCACAGTTCTGACGTAGCATCCTTTTAACGCTAAATTAAAGATAAATCCCAGCGCAGTGTTTGTCAAGTGGGTAATATTCAGAGAGGAAAATTGTTAGGCTATGAAACAACAAAGAATAATTGCAATGGACTGGGGGGGTTCTCTTGTTGTGAAGCATTATGAGGTCTTTCAGACATGATATTTCTGTTATTCATTCATTTTAGTCCAGGATTATTGTAATCACATTACATTTTATGTTTGGATTTAGGTTTTAAAATCTTTTAAATTTAAAGTATTTTATATTCTGTGTATTAGCATATTATATATAGCTATTATCATATTAAACAATAATTAAAATTAATTTGTCAGTTTGGGTCTCATTTGTCATGACAACATTGCAATTTTAAACATGAAGATGAAACTGCAATTTTATACATTAAAACATAATATGCACACAAACAAGAAAATAAGATACTGTTTGATTTTGATTTCAGGGATTACAATAAATACTAGCCACAATGGACTTCCATAGATACACAATTTGAGCAGTGCTTTATACAACATCTGTTCATACAGGATAATATGCACACAGATATCGTGTATTATTCCTCCCAGAGTTTCATTCACATATAATTTCCTTCATTTTTTAAGCTTTATGTTAGACATTTTTTCTTTTAATATTGCATCATAAATTAGCGCCTGGAATTAAATGCAGGTTATTTCCTGTGCTTGTAATAAGCCTGGGAACAACCTAAGGTGAAGAGTGAAAACAGTGAATGGACTGTTGCAAACTGTTTGAGTCAGACTGTTTGCCTGCAGACAAGTGCAAGTGTGTGTGCGTGTGTGCGTGTGTGTGTGTGTGTGTGTGTGAGAGAGAGAGAGAGAGAGAGAGAGAGAGAAACTGACCTCTACAGCATGGGCGTACTGCTCCAACTTATCATCGATCTTGGGCAGCAGGATGAGTGGCTGTGTCTTCTTAAAGCTGTTACTGATGCAAACACATCCACATCACATGCAGTTAAACCCAGAGACTGGTTAAGCTTGATATAGTTATATATTTTGGAAAATGTTAAAGGGTTTATACTGATCCATCAATTCAGCAAATTTATCGCAGTAGTCCAGCTAACAGTCTGACTATGGAGAGAGTTCTGGAATTTGGGTGATATTTACATTTATACTATATGAAATACATATAAATTAGTTAAGTGACAAACCTATCTGTCTGTTAACACATAGAACATAAAAGATAATAAGAAATGGAAAGGACTGTGGAACAGCGTTACAGTTTTTGTATCCGTGGTTCTGTGTGCCTTTTGAGTTGGACACATTTTTGCTTTAATCAAAACCAGACAGTCCTGCAGTCAGACCGGCACGTGTGCACTCTAGTGTTTAGGTGAATAAGTGAAAGTTTCTCTGCAGTGGTGCAGATCCAGAAGGGCTTTCATTTATTTCTCAAACTTTCCAAACTCAACAATCACCACTTGATGTCCTACATCAAGGGAGGAACCTCATTCATCATCTGACTTCTTTGCCTCACCATGACTGAATCACTCGTGCTCTTCTTTACTTTATTTTATAAAAGAGGTTTTACATCTGATGATTTCATGACTGATGGAGGAAGAGAGCAGCTTAAATCACGTCAGAGGTACAGCTGATCTCCTTGGATCGACACATTTGAGTTCATTTTGTATGAGCTGCCCTCTTTAATTGCTGGTGTGGTGTGAATAGGTCTGTTTTCGAGTTTGACCTGTAACATTTAGGTGGGCTATTAATTTCGTTATGCATTCATCTGTCTACCTGCAAGAAATTTGATAAAGTGTATTCTCTGTTTATGGTGTTTGGGATTTCAATATAGTGGCAGAGGCAAAAACCGCTTCTTTTGATGAGCCACATCCTAATAGTCAAACAGCAGCAGTCTGATCATTGCCCCTGTCATTTTACAAGGCACACATCAACACTCGGGCTTCAATCCTGCTGGGACCTGAAAACTAAGTGCTCCAGACTGCCTGGAGCCGCCATACCTCACCAGGCTGCAGAGCAAACACAGCTGCTTGCATCTGGACAGAGTTAAGCAGAGCCATAAATCATGGCCAAGGAGAGTGATACACTGGACAAGGTTAGGAGGTCGCTCTGACCCTCTTCATCAGTGTTTATCTTTGGACAAAGGGGTGTTAACCAGCTGGCCTACTGCAGGAGAGAAGAATCTGACTGGGGGAAAATGGGAGCCGCCTACAGAGGCTAACATTTCATCAGCAATAAATGATTTTGGTCATTAGTTTTTGGCTTATTATGACACATATTATTTTATGGTTTCACCTCCATGACTGCTGGAGTCAAGAGTCACTGCTATACATCACTATAAGAAACAAATATCTTTGGATTTTGGACAGTTAAAAAGTTAAAGTCAGAGTTTAGAAAAATAGAGCCTCCAGTTCCAAAAAGGTAAATCCATTATTCCAACAACAAAAAGCATCTATTGTGGTCTATTGTTGAAATAAATGTCCTGGATCTGGTTGGATGTGTTTTGAAGAACATTTCAGTGCTTCGCACAGAAAAACCATTTGGTCTTTGATCGTGCTTCCAGCTACATGTGAACAGTATCAACACAACAGTGTCTGTCTGCTCTGGTTTGGTGTGGGGCAGCTGTGGCTTGCACAGGCCCCTGAACTTAAGTCTATCCAGCAGGGTGAGCTAATACAACAACACTTCTGTTTTAACCCTTACCGGCTTGTTCAGACTGAAGGTCATGCTAGTTTGATGCCACTTGTTTTATCCATATCAGTTCTTTGCAGTCTCATGAGTTTTTACGTTTTGATTCATGGCTGAGCATTCATTGTCTTTATCTTTCTGCTCTGGTCAGTGGATTAGTGTATTATCTAAGTCAATAGCAGGAATATCAGCATCCAAATTTGACTGTCTTTGCTGGAGGAACATTTTAGAGAAAGCTACAAAGCTACCTAAATAATACAATAATACAATGTCCAAAATATCAGTTTGTTAAATACAAAAAAGGCTGATCATGATATTCACCTTTTTTTCAGCGAGCGGTTCAGGGACTCTGTTCTCTCTGTGATCTGAAAAAAAGGAAAGGAAGAGAAGGTCAAAGGTAATTTTTCTGATGAAGAGAGGATGTGTTCCTCAGCGCCACTGCCTCTGCTCTGCAGTGTGTCCACAGTGTGCATGCAGATTGCCAAGACAAAAGCGGGAGGCACGAGCAGAGAGTGATGGGAAAATGCTTTCTTCAAGGACATTTGAGAAAAAAATGTCCCTGAAACACAAAAGTGAAACAATAGTAACATTTCTTGATAAAAGGTGATGAAACAAAAAATGGGTTCCCCCGTTTCTAGTTCAAAAAATTATGTAATTTCTGTCATTAAATTCTGCAAAGTTTTCTCTGTAAATGTGGTGAATTAGTCACTAGTGGTAGTTTTTTGTGTGTGTGGTGGTGGTGTTGGTGGTGGTGGTGGGGGGTACCCAGGGCACCACTCGGCCTAAAATAGCATGGACATGGCACAGCCATGTGTGGTGGATACAGGGTTTGATGTTCACAAACCAAACTCATGCCGAACACATTTCACTTCTCAGTGAGTTTTCCAAAACCAACATGCTTTTCTGTTACACACATGTAGACGACACACACATGCAACTTACAAGCTGCTGCTGCACCAGTCGGCTGAAAAGATTACATTACACATACATTGTCACTGGGTTTCTGAACGTACTGAAAAGCTGTATTTGGTACCATAACTAAATGGATCATCAAGCTGACGCACAGGTCAAAATAAATACATAAATAAACGTATGTTTCATGAGTAACTGCTGCCGATCTATCAATAACTATCAGCTGTCAGCTCTCCTAGTTTTAGCAGCACCAATTCAATGTGTATAAAGAAGAATCTCACCATTTCCATTATGTTCGTTATCATCTCTGGTAACTAATCGTTCCAGAGAAACCAAACCCAGAGCTCCAACAGAATAACTTGTGTGAACAACATCTGTGTTTCTTGTTCACACATTGTTGTTCTGTCACAACAAATTAGTACCAGCAGCTTTTGGGAGGAGATTCAGGAAATGCAGATGAACACTGCTGTTAGCACAAGTAAACTGCACTTTGTTGCTTCCAACGACTTGCATGTTTTGGAACTTGTTGCTTTGCTCATCAGTGAAGTAGCCTGCAGTGTGAACACTGTCATTTACCTTGTGTGTGGAAGCTTTGGGACTAAAGGGGCTGAACATCTCGTCCCCCTCCACACTGGATGTGCTGAAACTCTTCATTCTCTCTGCTGCCTCAACCCTCCTCTTCTCAATGTTCTCCTTCATCTGTCTCTTCTCGTCCTGGAGACAGTTGGTAAACAATGTTCAGCCCATAGGTTCTGAATGAGATTGATCTGGCTCTTTAGCCTCAAAATATTCAACTTTATTCTCTTACGGGTACAAAATCTGTTATAAAATAAAAACTACAAGCAAACTTGTTTGATTTATTCTCTCAAAATCTTAAGACCTACCTCCAAAAACATTGCAGATTAATGAGCAGGGAGCTAATTATGGAGGTTATTTTTTAATGAGGTTCTGTGTCACTTAAAGTCTTTTTCAACTAGTTTTACTGCAAATACGTTTTTAAAAGACAATCTAATGTTTCTGTTGCATAGTGTGCTCAGCATAAATGAGTCCAGCCCCTGTGAGACGTCAGCAACACAACTGTCTGCTGGACAATATGACAATATGTCTAATGTGTCTAATGAATAATTAGATTCTGCTGTGGTTGAATTCTGGTTCATTATAATGTTTTTTAGGGTTTTGTACAACATGGTCTGGACTGAATTTGTCAAAAAAATTACTCACATATTTACTTTGTGTGCAAATTTACTCAAAACAAATGTGGGAATGTTTTGTTGTATAGTGTCCTGTAGAAAATGCTGATTCGGGAAGGAAACAAAACGTTTTCTGACAAACCTGTTGGGCTCTACTCTTTTACATGGATGAGCACTGTGTGTCGGTTAAAATCATTCTGTTAGAACAAAGCAAATCACTGTTGTTGTTGTGGAAATATCAGCGCGAAATGGTTTGTTTTTCATATTGAAGGAGGCCTGTTCACCTCCTCTTTGGCCAGACGTTGCTTCTCCTCCTCCTTTCTCTGGCGCTCCTCCTCCTCCCGAACTCGCCGTCTCTCCTCCCTCCGTCTCTTCAGCTCCTCCAGTTCCTGCTCAGCTTCGGCCTGACGATGTCTCAGCTGCTCCAGCTCCTGGCTCTCCTTCACCTGGAGGTTGTGTCGAATCTTCTCCAGACGCTGCTCTGTCTCCAGGATGGCCTCCGACTCCTCTGGCTCTGTGGCTCTGCTACTCACACTGGGGAAGTGTAACATGGGAAAAACATGTATTCATGTCCAGGCTCTGAGGGGGCCAAACACTGTCCTCATGCCCAGGCTCTGGAGCATTTCTTTTTTTTTTTTTTTTGTCTTTTTAATATCAATAACTGGAAGCTCTTATTTTTTGTTCATTGATAAAGATTTTATTTTGCCTTTACTGGCAAATAAAAGTTTTTACAAAACAAAAAGTGTGTATTTGTTTTTATTTTGCCTGTACTGGCAAATAAAAGTTTTTACAAAAACAAAAAGTGTGTATTTAAAAGCATGCTACACACCTAGCAGGCCTTTTGGTCTTGTTGATGGGTGATGCCTCCTCCTTGTTGGCTGCATTTCCTTTGGAATTGCTGTGTTTTGCTTCTTGATTAAGGAAAAACTTCGACGTGTATGAGACTTTAACTCCTTTCCTTTTCTCCACCTGCATGAATGATCAGATACGTGTCAGGGCTGATATTAGACATGGTTTGTCATCTCGTGACTTGAGACTCAGGACATGACATGACATTTGTGCGAAAAGGCTGAGTCATGACTGATGACCAGACTCAGCTCCGACTCATCTGAAAGAAGGGAGTGTTACAATGACTGACTCTAACTTGGTATACACAACTTGCGATTTGACCTTGACATATATTTAAATTCTTTCAGATTTGCCTATTTACTGTGAATTGACCTTGACCTGCCTTAGATGACGATACATGAAATAATTTTTGTGTATAAATGATAAATGATAGAACATGTCTGAGACTCCTTTACACTTTTCCACATTGATTTGAAAGGATTTAAAAGCTCATTCGTTTGGCGAGGAAGTCTTACTTCTGTTTCTGGACTCTGCTGGAGCCTGCTGGAGGACATGACTGAAGCCTGCGTGGGCTTCACAGGTGCTACTTTGTTAATTAGGGCCTCCTGCTCCTCTTCATCCTCCTCACCTCCCTGACTGAGCTCCTGCAGCCGCTGCTTCCTTCGTCTTTCTCTGAGCTGATTCCAGTCGCTGAAGCCTTCATCCTCCTCCAGAGATGGAGAGCTGAGACAGACAGGAACAAATTAAAACCATATTCAACAGGGAAGCCCAGCTTAGTTCAACCATCAAACTAGTTTGCATCCCAGATTGGTCGGAAATCGGGAGAGGCGCCACCATCTGTCCACCACCTTGGGCCCTTGAGCAAGGCCCTTGACCCCCTGAACTTGCTCCCCGGGCGCTCCTCATAGTGTAGCCTTCTGCTCTGCATGTGCATGCCAATACTGGTACTAACTGTATGTTGTGTACAATGTATATGTAGAAAAATTAATTTCCCCATGTGGGGACTATTAAAGGTTTTCTTTCTTTCTTTCGTTCTTTCTTTCTATACTGTATATGCCACATTCAACAGCATTCAGAGCAATAAAACCCACAGAAAAATAATATTATCCAGCATCACCAGGCTAAAGATGAACTGAAATACCAAAATCATAAACACAAACGTGATTATCAGAGAGGGTCAAATGTACAGTAAATGTCATGAGCTTACATAAGTATGCAAGAAAAATGCATAGTGAAAAGTGATGATCTTGGTGTCTATCGACAACCCTACTATACTTATTCATGACCAGTTACATTAGAATTCAGAGACAGTTTTTGCTGTTTCATGTTCGTGGGAATGAGACATTCTGCTTTACTGTTTACTGGTTTGATCAGGTTTAATAAATGACTTTTGATGACCTTTTCCTGGTCATTAACCCTGAGATGAGTCAGGGGTGGTTCCAACAGCAGGTCTCATCTCTTCTAACAGAATGACTTTCTGTCCATGGACAGAAACCGAAAGTCATGAATTCTTTCATGAAAAGCCATGAAAGATTTTTTTTTGATTAAACTTCCAGTGCATTTGTAAACAGTGGCTCAAGATGGCTGCAGGGTGGTGTTCCCTGTTGGGGACCGAGGCAGTCCAGACAAATAATGCCTTGAAGAAAACATGAAAAGAATTTTGAAATATAGCCAAGAATTAATACTTAAGTTAGCCAAGAATAGCCAGCAGGTGTATTCAGCATGTTAATCAGCCAACAGACAGTTTCCTCTCTGTTGAACACCTGAAATGCATCAGGGTAGTCTGCTGGTTTAAACCATGGCATTTTGCTGGCTGCAGCAGATTAGTGTAATACATTTCTACCCTGATTAGCTGTGACTAACCACAGTGCAGCTGATAGATGAATGAATAAGTCGTGTCTGGTACAGCAGAAAGAAACACTGAAAACTGGTCAGAAACACATGTAGAAACATTCTGAATTCTTTAGGGTTGTTTTAAAAAAGTATGTTGTTAAATCTTTGAACTTAAATCTAAGTTTTAAATTGTATCTTAACTAAATGTTGATTAAGTGAACTTAAATCATTTTGCAATTTTCCAACGACCATTCTCCCTGCTGACTAAAAGTAATAAAAGTGTGCTTTGTGTTTCCAGGGGCTGGCAGAAAGGAATTCCCTCAGCATTCCAGGCATGATTAGGACAATCAATTTTCCAGTCATTTGGTGTGGGGTACCCACTGAATGAAGGCAGTCTCTGCCTGATCTCTCAGCAGCTAGTCAGTAATCATGAGCAGTGAGTTGTTTTTTGAGCAGTAAGTGGACACCTGCACAGATTCCTGAGCGGCATCAGTCAGTTAACAATTTTTATCTTATACAGTGTGTGGATGGATGGATGGATGGATGGATGGATGGATGGATGGATGGATGGATGGATGGATGGATGGATGGATGGATGGATGGATGGATGGATGAGATAGATAGATAGATAGATAGATAGATAGATAGATAGATAGATAGATAGATAGATAGATAGATAGATAGATAGATAGATAGATAGATAGATAAAACCTTTCGGTGACAGACTGCATGAATGAAGCTGCCAGGTTGATTCACCACAGCCTGAAACCAGCTGAGGCTGTGATGTCATGCCGGAGACGTTGTTTGAGGGGCAAGCTGTAATTAAGAGTCTGAAATTATAAGTTGACCAAACAGTTTTGACATAGTGGTATTTCTCCCTGGGGATGCTTTTGCAGTAAACATTCTTTGGAGGTTGTATAATGAGAAGGCAGCTGTGTGTATGCCGTCACATCTACGGACAGGAGGCGAGACATTGTTTTCAGCTTTTTCCAACAGATATATCAGTAACCAGACATCTGTAAGTGGCTGTAAACCAGAGAGGGTGCACCAGCTCTGCAGCAGGTCCGGCCTCATGTTCCACAGCTGGGGAACATGATGATACACTTCAGATTATGACCCAAAAATAAAATCATTCACACACTTCACAACTTGTGCAGGAAGAGACTGGATGTGAGACAAGTAAGTGAATAATGTTCTATACTTAATAACTTCCTCTGTTCCCACGACTGCATGAGCAAGGAATTCAGCCACATTGGGTTGAATCAGATTTTTTTTAGGTTGAGATCAGGATCAGACTATGCCTTTTGAATGTACAAAATAATAATGCCTAGAGGAAAAAATGATAATAAAATTACAGTCACTTGTCATTTCCATTTAATCCCCCACAAAGGAGATCCAATGAGACTGTATATTAGAGGCATACAAATGAAGCATCAAGCATCAGCAAATCAGTCCTGGGTATTTGTATTCATTAGTCATTATGTACTCTGAGATTCTAGAATTGTTGCTTTCAGTACTGTTGTATTCACGGTGACTTACCACAGACACAGACAAGTCACCACAACTTTAAACTGACAAACAAACAAACATAAACTGCTGCGATATTTGGAAGGTCAACCACCTTTGCCCATCTTGTCTGCTGCTAGACATATTCAATCTTACTTATAAACAAACACTGTAAGTGCGGGACACTTTGACTGGAACAGGAGATTAGGATGCACTTCACTCATCATCAAAAATAAGCAACTCAAAACTCATTTATATTATGCCCCTGAAATACATGGAATCAAACGACACACTCTCCTGGCTTACGCAAACATGCATTTCACATGTGTGTTGAGAAGAATCAGTGTGTTCATTTATTTTACAAGCGACTTGGATGAGTCCTCATTTATGGGTTCCTTCAGTGACTAAAGGAAATAATTTTGTCCGAGTCAGGGACATGTTTTTTCAGGTCTGTCTGTACTCACATGTTCTTCTCTGTGGAGATCTCGAGCTCTGGTGAGGACTCTTCGGGTGCTGAAACGCTGTTTGTTTGACATAAAGCCTCTCGGGCTTTTCGCCGCTGCTCCCTCTCTACCTCCTCAGCATCCTCAATGCTCCTCTGAGCTGTCAGCCTGTAGGAAAGTGTAAGATTACATATGGTTAGGAAAGGAAGGAAAGTTTCTTTATTCCACGTCAGTACCTCAGTAAACTTCTACTTTGCTTGTTTACTTTATTTATCCTACTTTCTCTAGATTGTATGTTTAACAGAAATATCATTGCCCTACTTCTAAACCGAAGACAAAAATTTACAATGGGTGTCTTCATTTTAGATTTCCAAGGAGCATTATGATGCATCTGGGCAGAACTACATTCAGAGCAACAAAATATTTCGCAGAATGCGATGGGTGCAAAACATTGTAGTATAACTGTCTGCAATACAAAGAGGCAGTAGCTGAGCTCCAACTCCTACCAAACATAAACTGCTGTGATATTTGGAAGTTCAACCACCTTTACTTTTGCCCATCATGGCTGCAGTTGGATATTCTTTGCCTCTTACATATAAACTAACACTGTGTGCAGAGTTTGTTTTTTGTGGAAAACATATACTGCCCAGCTTGTTTAATAATGTCATAACATATTGGAAGCAACCATATGTTTTGTTAACAAAAAAGATCACAGCAGCAACCATATGAAATTGACCTCATTTTAGATAAACTATTGTGATTAACCCAACATGTCTTAGGATGGATAGAGATAAGTCAGAACAGGAAGTGGGAAAAGAAGACCTATTTGAAAGAGCAAACATACATAATGTTTTTCAATCTTGTATCTCTACAAAGCAGCACTTGATGAAAAAACTTTTCAAACAGTAAAAAACACATCTTCCATTTTGGTGATGACAACACCAGCTGTTTATCTGCAGAGTAAACACAACTGCTTCTCAGCCCATGTCGGAGTAACATCACTGTATTTATTATAAACAATATTAATTACTGTTAAACTGAAATAATCTGCATCCAAATACGAACACACCAGGATTCACATCGACAGAGCTTCTAATCCAAGGCTGGCCAACCTGCAGCTCCAGAGCCGCATGCCCGGTTCCATGCAGCTCTTACGTTCATATCAATGTTTCGCTTCGCTTGAGTTCAATACGGTATTTTGGTCAAACGAGCATTTGTGCATTGGATGAAAATACCTCAAAGTTTCCCAGTAGGAGCAAGATCATTTGAGTAAACACAAGACTTTTTTAAGAGAGTGGGAGAGTTTATATTTTTTTGTTGAACGTAATGGCAAGCTACCAAGTAACATGCATAGTAAAAGGAAAAAAGTTTTGCAAATTATTATATTTTTGTTTGTGGACTTGGTTGAACTGAGTTTGTCTGTGTGAGACAGTGCACACAATGTTCATTGTTGAAAATGACTGGCCTGTGGTCTTTGTAGTGTAGGAGTCATTTTCTGTCATTATCATGTTGGTGTGTGACTTTAACAATAAATCTGGCTGAGCAAAGGTATGTGTGTGTGTGTGTGTGTGTGTGTGTGTGTGTGTGAGGAAAGGATGGGGTGATGTTCATATGTGGCCATGTGTATGATTTGGCTCTTTGCGGTAACACAGTAAAAAATGTGGCTCTTGGTTGGCCAACCCTGTTCTAATCATAGTACCTCACCTCTTAGCACCTCAGCTTTTGAAAAAAAAATAAAAATATGTGCTAAAATAACATTCACACACAGTGACGATAACTTGCTGTTTTTTAATGGTTTATGAGGATAAGAAAATGTTTATCCTCACCCTTGTTAGGGGTAGAGGACAGAGGCTGTCTCACACTGCACAGATTCTTAAATCCTGTGACTGAAATGGTTATTTGTGAATATGGGCTATACAAATAACATTCAATTTGATTTTCCCAGGCTAGACTCCCTGATTCAGCAGTCTGTAACTCCAAACCCTATAAGTTGTATCGTCAGCATCTGATTCACTTCCTCTCTCAGTTTGTTTCCTTTTAACTCTGTGTCCTTCCTGTGGACAGGGCAGGACAGACAAAGAGGAAATGGACGATGGGACAGAGGTGCAGAGGCTGGTGCACAGCTGGATGTGGGTCAGCTGGGCACATCACTCATGTGACAGAGGTGGAGAGATGGGAACATAGAGCAAGTACCCTGTCTGTTTCAGATGCAGGATGCAGGAAGCAGCAGGTAATAGTCTGTGTCACTTTTGATTTTGGCTTAAAGGCATGCATGATTTTCCTACATTTTACGTTTTTCATACACACACACACACAAACACACACACACACACACACACACACACACACACGCATACAGGTATGGGTGGTGTACAAGGACATTTTACCCATACCAGCCCAGCAGTGGATTATGAGGACCCACCTTTCCCTTGGTCCTAGAGAGGTGGCTAAAAGATAGAACTGGTCAATTTTTTTTTAGAAAAATTCCAGTCTACTCAGAATTACTATACACTCAAAGAATCCAGAGAAACGAAAATCTAACATTTGACTGAATTATAAGGACGGGGCGGGAGGAGGCGTTTCCTAGTACAATGGTGAATTATGAGGACCTCCCTTGTTTAATGAGACACAACCTATACACACACATCCAATCTGGACAAAACCCTTGTTTGCGAGGACCACGCTGGTTTAACTAGACATTACCCGGACACACACACAATCTGGACAAAACCCTTGTTTGTGAGGACAACACTGGTTTAACTGGACATTATCCATTCATACACATATAGCACACACAATCAGAGAAAAACCCTTGTTTGTGAGGACCACGCTGGTTTAACTGGACATTACCCATACATACACAGATAGAACACACAATCAGAGAAAAACCCTTGTTTGTGAGGACCACGCTGGTTTAACTGGACATTACCCATACATACACAGATAGAACACACAATCAGAGAAAAACCCTTGTTTGTGAGGACCACGCTGGTTTAACTGGACATTACCCATACATACACAGATAGAACACACAATCAGAGAAAAACCCTTGTTTGTGAGGACCACGCTGGTTTAACTGGACATTACCCATACATACACAGATAGAACACACAATCAGAGAAAAACCCTTGTTTGTGAGGACCACGCTGGTTTAACTGGACATTACCCATACATACACAGATAGAACACACAATCAGAGAAAAACCCTTGTTTGTGAGGACCACGCTGACTTAATAAGACATTGGCCATAAACACATATAACAAGGGCAAAACCCCTTTGTTATGAGCGTGTCCTGGTCGTAGTCCCATTATCAGCAATTGGTTGTTGAAAGCTGCTCACTCTCTTGGTGGAGCTAACCTCTGTTGCTCTGTGCACAGTCAGCATTGTGAGATTCAATCATACCTGGCACAGACTCAAAGGTATGATTTGCACTAACTGATTAACCCCCCTCTGAGAGAGAGAGAGGGAGAGAGAGAGAGAGAGAGAGAGAGAGAGGTCATGTTGCCTCAATTGCAGCAACAGGTACTGAGTTATCATCCTCTGTGGGAGTCAAGCAAGTTTTGTTACTTTCCTTATTTTGTGGATTATGTGTAAACTGACTCCAGAGGCAAGACTAAGCATGCTGCCTCCCTGAACTTCCTCAGAGAGCACCAGACAAACAGTGCCCCTCAGCCCTGGAGGTCAGCGCGTCATGAGGCTTAACCAGAAAGACACAATGGAACTCTGAGCTGACAAACCAACACGCAACAAATGCAGGGAAAAGCATCCAAACTAAGACCTATTAAAAAAACAAAAATTCTTTTTGGTTATGTGTGTGTTTAAATAAGGATTTTGTAGTTGTTGTTTTTTTTTTTTTATTGAAGCTATGTATAATGTCTCTTGCTGGTTCCAGCCTTTCAGATAAAAGGGTATTGGACTTGTTCCTAAAGTTACACAAAGGTCTTGTAGCTTACAGGCCAATTAGAGTTCACGAAAGAAAAATGATTGTGGTTAACAAAATAAGAAGCAACCAAAAGCAACAACAACAAACATAAGACACATACCCACAAAGCAGATGATAGCTCTACCTGTTTCTAGAGCCACTAAACCTCATTGTGTTGGTTTTGATCTGCCTGTACCTGTCAGAGCTTTAATTTTCTTTTGAGGCAACATTTCCCTAGAATAAGAATTAAGAAGAGACACAGTTTGAGGTACGCCTACTGAAGCCCTGTCTACTCCATTGTAAGGACACACATGCTGTCATCGGCCAGATCACTCCACTGAATGATGGGATGATATGACATTTTCTCAGCCTGGAAAAATGAAAAGAGAAGAAAAGAAAGCTGAGTTGCACTGTGTGGGACAGAACATGAGGTAAGTGAGAAGACATTTATAGGATGATGTCACTGTTGTGTTGAAACAAGTCAGGACAGCGGAGGACATTAAATCACTCTGACATGACAACAAAAGACACCACTTCCCAAAAAGAAAAAAGAAAGGAGACAACTTACTGGAGTCACCAGACAAGTTGTGAGAAAGACACCTGGGACTTTAATCTGCACATGGCAGGACGTGTAGAGCCAAAGTGCTGCTTGTCTTCTTTTAATGTGTCTCACAGTGAAGTCATCACAGTTTTTGTGGACCACTCTCCACTGTTCCTTAGAATTATCTATCTTTAGTTAGGTGTTTATTTATATGTATGATCTTTACTTCTCATCTGGCACTATAAATCTATTAAACTATAAATACCATAAAAGTGACACACACACACACAATATAGAATTATATTCATTAACTGGTAGTGATGTAACAGTATTACAAATGTTATTGAAAATGATTTTTGTTATTTGCTGACTTCTGTAAGGCATTTTTGACAAAGTTGATATGATGATAATATTAGGTTTTTATTTATTTCCTGGCTGGTTTGTTTTTTTGTTTTTTTTAAACTGATGTTCACATCCTATCACCTGTGTGTGGTTAGGTTCAGGCAACAAAAGTATTTTGGCTTGGGTTCGGGAAAGTGGTGTGGTTTCATACAGAAAAAGATCACCCTGACTTCAAAACCACATTGCAGTCCACCCTGCAGACCACAGACTGTGCTTAGGTATCAACTCTCAGCACAGTAGAGAGCAATGGAAGACAGTCAAACCACCATACACATTAAATGGGGACACTAAACGGGTTCATTCAAAATGTCTTGTCAAGGGACCCGGACTAAGTGTCCTGCATGTGACCAATCAGGAGTGAGACTGCCTTGTCATAGGAGATAAAAACGTACTCTGTTCACACAGATATAACCCGTGGAAACAGGAAACCCAGCTGTGTTTACGTTCCTTCTGTTCTTTTAATGCAGAAAACCTGCGAAGGGTGGGGGAGCTCAGTGCCCCCATCACTCATCAGCTAACTCCACCACCCTCTCCCACCTAAAACATTCCTCAGTGTCTTATCTCTCTGTATTGTAAACACTGTGGGAACCCACCCATGTGTGTATGATTCAGGGGTCCGAGGTCACAGCATTCAGTTTGTTTTGAAGCAGGTATGCCTCCTGGATGATATCACTGCTGGCCGGGGGATGTTTGACCACCAGAAAGAGCTGATTAAAAACAGATCAAGAGTGTTGCACGCCTGGGCTTGGGCTTGCTTCTTAAGCTTTTTTATCATGATGTTCCATTTATGTGTTTATGTATGGCGCTGCTGTGTGATGATATATATATAACCACTAAATTATATATATATATATATATATATAAGATAGATAGATAGATAGATAGATAGATAGATAGATAGATAGATAGATAGATAGATAGATAGATAGATAGATAGATAGATAGATAGATCTACTGACTGAATCACAGTGTCTGACAGAGTGGATGATAAATGTAAAACAGCTTAGATGCCCATGCCGTGTGAGTGTTTTTTAGTTTGGAGAGTGATGTCAACTGTTCCAGACTGATGCCATCTGCTGAGTCAGCTGGTGCCGCCTCTTCCAGCTGTTGCTTTATGATGAATGCATATCCTGGCAGTTACTTACTCACTGATTATATTATACACCTTTCCGCTTACTGAGTCACCCTGACCAGACACAAAGGGCTGTAACTCACAGCCAAAATACAGTGACAAGTTCATGCATCAGCTGTCTGTACAAAGATCATTTGACAACATTACAGTTTATTAAGTGTATGATGGCACAATATGATAGAAAACCAAAATAATGACTTGGAACCTTTCAAAAAAGGTGCAATTTTAACTTCCTAAGTTAGAATATACAGCAGAGCCATATTTTATATGTTTTGTTCTTCCAGATGTTTTTAGGACAGCCTTACAGAAATTATATATTTATAAAGGTAATGTAGTGTTTCATTAACTGGATTAGAGTGTTAAGTCACATTTTATGAAAATCAATTTAGATGTAGTTGGTATCTATTACATCCAGTTTTTAAAAATATCATTTGTAATTTTAACTGGATGATGGATTATTGTTGTCACACATCTGGGTCTTTAATTATCAGAGACACAAGTGGAGTAAAGGTTGGCAGCTCTGTTTGTGCCTTGCTCTGTTTTGCTCCCTGTTCTCAGAGACTTGCTGTTTATCACCATTCTTATTAAAACAATACAATGTTGTCAAGATTTTAACAAGTGAGGAACTTTCCTTACTCAGCAACTGTAATTCCTCTCATGTAACAGTGTTTAATTCACACAGAGAATTATATGTTTTGTATAGCCCATATTCACAAATCACAATTTGCTCGGTTTTCGCATTTGACCTGACACCACAATTGCCTGATCTGATACAATCACAGTCTCTGACCCGCAGTCTGTTGTCTTCTCCATTACAGAACAACAGTGGAGTCACACTGGAAATCTGACACGGGATGAAACACCCCCCTCCCCAAAAAACAGGACATGCCACCACCCTCAAGCAACCAAAAAACAAAAGACAGACTTAAGTGATCTTTCACCTTTGTCACATGTCAACTAACATCATCTTCTCTCAACGAAAGAGGGGAGCCTCATGCGTACAGGTCAACACTCAAAGTTTCCGCTGATGTACAGGGGATCCTTGCTTTAAATAAGCAACAATAATTTGCATTTTTTTATTGTCAATTGATTTATGTTAAAGGAGGTAAGTCGATAAAAAAAATGTAAAATACCACCAAAACCGTGCATTACCCCAAACACTAATCCACCACAAATTCCTCTGTTCTCATGATCATCACACATACACATGCCCAAACTATTAACTATCTTTATCTTCATCTTTCTGCCCTTTCTTAACTCTTCACTTTGTTAATTTTTGCGATATTCTCCTCTGAACCAGGAAAAGACCGAAACATCTTCACCTAATCTCTGTTCAACCTGCATCTATTTGTGTGTGTGTGTGTGTGTGTGCGTGTTTAAATATTAACCGCAGCCACTTCCTTTTCGTCCGTGTGTACAACAGAACCACCACAGAGAGCAAGTGACCACATACCTCAACAGGTTCTGTAAACCCTGTTTGCTGGAGTTTCTCCTCAGCAGAGCATTGGACATGTTGGCCTCTTCTCTTCTTTCACAAGTTCGACTTCTTCTTGTCGTGTCTCTCTTCAGGTAGAACTGAAAACAACTTTCCCGTCTTCTTTTACTCAACACTTACAGGCAGCTCTGTTGTGCTGCTATACCAAAGCCCAGAGTTGTGTGCTTGCTTTCCTGCACACATACACACAGATACACATACACACCTATTACTGTCTATCATGCACAAGGCTTTCTCCTTGGAAATGCTCGTTGGGAATGTCAGTGGTGGTCAAAGTGACTCCGTCTTCTGTCTCTGGGAGGCTGGGTTTTCAGTCATTAACACTCCCCCCTCTCCACTCCTCTCTCTCTCTCTCTCTCTCTCTCTCACACACACACACACACACACACACACACACACGCACACACACACACACACACACACATGGATCTCCCCCTCCCTCTGTCCTACATGTGGTTTTCATTCAAGAGCTCAGAGCAGCGGGGCCCAACATCTCTCTCTACTCACTGTTTTTTCATCATTGGCTTTCTCCAATGTTCTGGGTCATGTGGTCTTCCCTAGGCGGGAAGAGGGGAAGATGATACCCGCCCCCAACCCCTCCTCCCCTCCCCCCAAGATATGCACAAGAAACAATCCAGAATTTACTCATTCCCTCGCCAACTATTCAGCCTCCCTGTGACTGCTGAAGCAGCAGATTAGCATATTTGGAGAAGGAAAACACAAAGTGAGGGGTGTGTTTGTGTTTGTTACATCTCACACAGCTACAGAAGATACAGAAGAACACTGGCTTTTTAAAATTAAAATTGATACAACAATCAGATGCAAGTGACAGTTCTGCCATTCAAAGGCTATCTGCATAAATTTGTCCTAAGATCTTGATATACTGATTTCCTGCTTCAGTCTGGAAGGCGATCCCCTGAGTTTTGCGTTTTTTCTAGTGGTGGGCATAGATTTTTATTTTTTTTAATCTAGATTCATCTCACTGTAATCCTGGAATTAATCTAGATTAATCTAGATTAATCTAGGTTAAAATAGCTCATTTGAATTCTGACGAAGGCATTCATAATATGTGTGTGCTACCTAAATAATGACTAAAAGTAAGTCTTTGAGAATGGGTTTCTCAAAGCAGGTGGCGCATTAGACCAGGGGCCATGTCACGTTTGATGTGGTTATTTCTCAGTAGGCCTACACAGGTTCGGAGTCTGACTCATTCTCGCCCCCTACAGTGCAATTCGGCCAGGTGTACATCCGCGCTACAATATCAAGGTGAAAGTCTTCATAGCTTGCTTAGTATAGACCCAGCTCCCAACCCAACTTTGAGAATAGATTAATGGCGATATTTTTTTATCGCCGGATAAGAGTCTCGCGTTAACGCAGCACATTAACGCCAATAACGGCCCACCACTAGTTTTTTCCTATCTCTTTTGAATATAACCTTTGTTGGCAAGCCTTCAAATGTAATGTGCACTTCTGCTGGGCTACCCACTATCGTGCAGATGTTCTGAACTGTGTCCTGTTAAAATACGCTCAAGTAAATGCTGAAAACAAATGCTGTAGGTGCATTACCACAAAATCAATCAATCAATCAATCAATCAATCAATCAATCAATCAATCAATCAATCAATCAATCTGTATTTGTATAGCCCATATCACAGTTTGTCTCATATGGCTTTAACAATCCGTACACTCTCAGCAAGGGTGAAGACAAACTGCCAAAAAACCCTTTTAACAGGGGACCAACACAGAAACCTCCGGGAGTCACAGTGAGGGACAGAAGTGTAATTGATGCCATTTGTAATTGATGCCATTTGTACAGGACACATCTAATTTTCCAGCATCTCTTACAGATAGGTTCTATCTGATTTTTGCTATGTTAAGTTGATGAAAAGGCAGTCAGTCCTTGAAGTTTTTTTAATGTAACAATTGAATGATCAGGATCATAGATCAATAGAACTGGCTGTAATGTTTTCCTTGTTGGCTGAGATAGACTTTCAAATGAGTTAAAGTTAAGCTTGGGTTTGGGAGTAATTAATAAATTTGTTATAAATGGCTGCAACACCACCTCCACGACCAGAGCCACGGGAGATATGAGCCACGTTTCAGTTAAAGACAGTAAATCAATGAGATTACTTCATTCACTAAAGTAGCCTTACATTCACACTCACATTCATCATGGGTTATATTTATTTTTATTAGATTCGCCTGTGTGTTACTTCTATTGATTTTCTATTTTAATAGTTCAGTGGGGTGGGAAACAGGCATAGTCTCTATGGGATGTTGGAGGGTGACAGATCTAAAGGAAGCACAGAGAGATGTGTTCAGAGAGACTCTGGTTTGTTATTTGGGGCTAATAAAATCTCTCATATTCTGAGAAAGGAGAGTCTCCAGCCACCGTGGGATGGATGCCGTCTCTTCTCATCAGACTAGGTTTTCTCCAAAAAGTTTGCCAGTTGTCGACAAAGCCCACATCGTTTGAATTACAGTACAGTACATTACAACACATCACATTCCACCCCATTTGTCACCTCTTACAACAAGCGAGGGGTTGTTGTAGACCTGTTCCACCTCAGGGCCCCACAGGGTAATAACATGGAGTTGTGACATGTTTCACTTCCGGACGGACGGACGGACGGACGGACGGACGGACAGACGGACAGACAGACAGACAGACAGACAGACAGACAGACAGACAGACAGATAGACAGATAGACAGATAGAGAGATAGATAGATAGATAGATAGATAGATAGATAGATAGATAGATAGATAGATAGATAGATATGGGCTATGTAAATACATTTGTTTAACTCTGGTTTAGCATTTGACAATTGGCACATGTCTGACACCAAATACTGAATATGACACCCAGCTGCATCAGTGTAGCATTGGAGAAACAGTCTTGGTTTTCACACACACTTTTCTGCAAGGCATAAAAGTTCACAGCCCGTGTAAATCCTAACATTGGCAAACAATACTATCTGCCAAACAGATATGGTAACCAGAGTGTAATTCCTTTTCCGTTTTCTCCTGTAATTAATGCTCAGAAATATTTGAATTAATGACTGCTTTGTGGCTAAACTGCTTGAACTTGACAGGACGTTATTCAAGATGCTGCAAAATGGTATGATAGCGTTAAGAGCTCTAAAACAGCCACTTCCAAAGATCATTATGTGCCAGAATAATTTCTACAGAAAGCCATTGCACCCTTTGAAACTGAATGCACTGTAACAACATAAAGGCCTCTGGTTTCTGGTAATTGTGCAGTTATTTAGTTGCATATATAGTTAGACGATGTACAAAAATGTACCTGATGAATGGATTTCAAGAATGGGAATAGAAGAGAAAACGGATATGTGGCAAGAAACCTTCTAACTGATGGGAAAATTGCAATGTCAATTGGGAGTAATTTCAGTGAAGGTTACCTAGAACAGCATTGAGCCCCCATAGGTAGTATAATAAGCCTGATACTGTTTTCGGCAAAGGCAAGTATTTAGTAATGTTGATCAATCCAGTGTTTTTTTTGTTTGCAGATGATGGAGTGATCTGGATAAATCTGGATAAATGGTTGAAACACTGATTAATCGACCAAGTTACAACAAGTATTTGGAGACATCACCAAGTACACTATCCCATAACACCTCAGACCACATCACACCATGTACATGGCACCGCACAGGTCCTAGGCTAATCATTATTCACCAGCCACCACCACTTCAGCACATCAGCAACCAGCAGCCACTAGATTATAACCCATTATACTACATCACTTTACATTGAAATTACGTAAAGTCACATTATATTATATTCACTTACAATACATTCTGCCTCATTTGTTGCCTTTTATGATCAGCAAGATATGTGAGGGCTCCATTCTCCAGACAGGGTAAAATATTACATTACACCCTAAACACTCTCCTCCATTTGCATGCTCCAACTCACAAGACAACTTCCACATTCATCCCCAGATTAGTTACTCGACAACCTTCGAGCATTTCGTCTACTAAACTAAAAAAAAACTAAACTAAAAACTAAAATTACTAAACCTTTGATGTTCTTTGGTTGGGGCTCATGAAAGGATCCTTGCCCCGCCCACATTTGCAGGTCCCGTGAGTAGTTGTTATCACATGAAGGTGCGATGGCTGCTGCCTGTGTGTCTGCAAAGTGATCAGAGTGAACCGGTTTGAAAAACATCTATGTTCCAAGAATGGAACATTGATAGAACGGTCATTATCTCAACTGTTGTTTCCCAGTCACAGTGTAAATCTTAAAGCAATACTATGTAGTGCTGCTTGGCTGCATAATCCTTTGTAGATACCATGTATTAATGTGACGATGACACAGGCGCTGAGTCTTGACCTCGTCTACACGTCTGTAGCAATTCTGCTACTGATTCTATTGGTTCTGTTGCTTCTCTGCTGGCTCTTCAGGCGCCAGACAGGCAGGTGAGAACATACATCGGCACACATCCAGATCTGATCCAGATCTGATCAGCACTGATCCACATGTTACTTTCATTCACATTTCGCCTTCTCAGTTTGCTAGTGCTGATGTTTTTGGTCTTGACCGTGTGCAAGTGTTCAAATGACAAATCAGAATCACAAACTAATCAGAGAATGAACCAAAGTCTGAACTGAATCCAACTTGAAGTCCAGCAACCTGTTGTTATGTGCAATATCAGCTTGCAAAAAAGGACAAATGAACAAAAATTACAATGTAGAAATAATGCATTAATTAGAAGAGTCAGTGCATCATAAACAAAATTCAGCAAATTGCAATTGAAACAGACATAGTGTGCCTTAAATGTCAACTGAGCCTTCTGCTGAAGAGACGTCCCATCTGTCACATTTCTGTCGTGTTTTCTAAATGTATTTCCACTTGATTCTCTGGTCCTCCTTTATTTATGTCACTGTGTTGCATAAATACTGTAAATGCTGTCTTCTCACTCACTGGTTTACCGACACCCAGCTGGATATTACAACTGTTTAGCCTGTCAACATTTACACAACATTTTTACTGAAAACTGACCAATTCCTCTTGGTTCTGCTTCTCCAGTAAACTTACAGAGCTTCGGGTCTCAATAAAACAACCCAGTCTTGTTCTGACAATCAAAACAGATGCATGCCATGTCCAAACGGTGCTGGACCAAGTGCTGAACAGATTTTTTCCCCAGGTAGGTTCTGTTCAAGAAACTGATGGAGAACCAGGAACAGAATCTGAAGAAAGACTTAAAGAAAAACATGAATCCGGATTAGAGTCTGGATTAGAAGTTTACACAGGAGATATTCATCCAAGCACAGGTAGGTGTCATTGACTTCAAACTTCTCTGTTTTAAATTCGCCTTTTTCCGAATTTTTCAACTTTTATTACCAGTACTTGCACAGATTCCACCATTTTACTTAGATCAGTGACATTATAATGTGGCAAAAATCACGCAAATGACACATGATCAACAACAAAAATGAGTACAATTTCTGAAGACATTTTTTAAAGACGATTTACCATATTCTTTTCTGCAGCAGATAACACTCTTTCCAAAAAACTGAAGAACTGGTTCAGAGTGTTCCTTCCTTCTACTGGTGAGACATTAATTATTGTCAGATCGTTCTATAAACCCCAATGCATACTCATAAGTGACGTGGTGTATTTCATGTGAAATGTGATTTTAAACTTGGATTTGCTTACATTATTTTTACTGGTGGTGTAAAAAATTCTGTTCTGTTTACCACATATTATTATTATTTATTTGTATTTTTTCTTTTTTCTTTTATTCTTATTCTTATTCTTATTCATGTCATTCATCATTGATTTTACATGGGTAGCCTCCTCTCCAGCCAGACCTTCTCCTGATGATCAAGAGCAAACAAACGAGGATGGCTCTCAGCTGTCAGCGGTATCCCAGGATGCCTATCTCTCTGCTGAGGGCGCTTCCTGCAGTCCATGCCAAGAGGAGGCATTACATCAGAGAGAAGATACTACTGCTGACTGAGCTTTGTTCAAACCACAACTGACCACTACTTTTCCTTCAGTGGAAATAAGCGCAGACCTCTGGACATCTGAACATTCCACCATCACTACTGGTGGGTGCTGCCGAGGGCCTTTGCTTCACACTGCAGCTCCTCTGAAATGTCCGAAATGTCAGTATCCCTACATCACATAACCATAGCTAACATTTATTTTAGTGGCAAAGTCTTTTAGTGCCAACATAAAGAAGACGAAGGAGATGATTGTGGACCACTGACTGGGCAGACCCCCCCCCCCCCCCCCCCCCCCTCGGAGGACCTGCCGTGCCCCCTCCCTGTACATCGGAGGACCTGCCGTGGAGGTGGTCTTCAGCTGCAACTACTGTGTCCACCTAAGCAAAGACCTCAGTTGGAGCGGCAACACTTCCAGTCTGGTCAGGAAGGCACATCACAACAGGCACCTCTACTTCCTCCATGCATGCTGGTCTTGGGAGCCCAGTCCTCACTTCATTCTACGGATTTGTGGTAGAGAGTGTCCTGTGCTCCTGCATCACCGTGTAGTATGGAAGCTGCTCTGCAGCAGAGAAGAAAGCTCTGCACAGGGTGGTGAAGGCTGCACAGAGGACTGTTGGAGTCAGCTTCTCCACTACCAAAAACAGTTACACCTCCAGATGCAGGGCAACCTGCATCATGAGGGACCCTGCTTACCCATCACACACACTCCTTGTCGCAGAGGCTGCAGAGCATTAAGAGCAGGACCACCAGACTGAGGAGCAACTTCTTCCCTGAATCTACCATAATTTACCATTGCACAGTGTCTTTGCACATTGTTCTCTTTGCACATAACCATGCTGCAGTAGCACCATGTGTCACTGTGTTTCTTTGGCTTTATTCTATAGTTTACCTTGTGATTTTTGTTTATTCTTTTCAATTTATTTGATAGACTGTTGGGCGAATAACTGGGACCTGAGTGCAACATTTGGTTCCACCTCATGCTCCAGCATGTGATGTGAATGACAGTAGTCTTCTTGAATCCTTGAAATCCTTGAATTCTCAAAAGAGAAGCTGTACAGATGAGTTGAATGTCACATTGTCCCATGTAAGGATCTGAAGCTCTTGGAATTTCTTTAAATAAATTTCATTAGCAAATGAATGATTTTTTTTCAGAATTATTCAGAAAATGTTTTATTTAAAAAACAATGCAATAGTGTGAATACTGTTGCACAGTATGCTTTGTTTTCCCATTTTTATTTACTACTGTGAGTGTGACAGCACAGCACAGAATACTATTACACAGCATTCAAACTATTGTTTAATAATTGTATAATCTAGCAGTGGGATATTCAATTTAAACTAGGCATTGGAGCAATGCCTTACACAGCCAACCAACCATGCTCAGTGGCAGTAGCAGGGTGGGTTGAGGGGTAGAAGTGCATGCCCCCATGCAAGACAATGAATACTGTAGAAAGGCATGCAACTCTCAGAAAGGTGCACAAAGATACAATAATAATAATAACAGTCCAGTATAATAATGGATAATTGTTTTTGTTTAACTTAATATGTATCTCTGTGTGGACCTCAGGTAAATAGGTCTCAAGCACCTCCATACTGATCATATGAGGCAACAAATGGGGCTGAAGGTGATGCGACTGTATTTCAATGTAACGTGAAAGTGGCGTGCAGTGGCGACACGTGCATTTCACACGTAGCCCTTCAGTGGCAACTTGCCTAATTGAATCCACCACTTACTAACATCAGTATTATGTATGAATCGAGGGAGGTTCTGCTGGAGCAGGCCACCAGTAGGTGGCGCCTGCATCCTGTGACCTGTTGTGTTCAGGTGTGTGAATATAGAGTACGTGAAGGAGAGTTACACCAGCAAGCCATGTGTCTGTGTTGCTTATTAGTCTATTTAAGTGTAAAGGTGTTTACATAATTATATATATATACACACACAAACACACACACACACACACACACACACACAACAACATAACATAAAACAGACTGACGTGAAGAACAACCACGCTAAATTGAGAAGCTAGTGAGCTAGTGCGAGCTGCTAACAGTGATGAGAAACTCTTCCTGTGGTGGGTTTGACAGAACAGTGCAAGCAGCCGAAAGATGCATCATGGTTGGAGTAACTGGCAATATGGATCCTTTTGATGAAGCTAGTGAGCAGTGGGCCACGTATATTGAACATTTTGACCATTATGGCCTGGCTAATGAGATCAGGAGCGCAAAGATAGTGCCCATGCTGTTTAGTGTAATGGGACCTAAAATCTATGGACTAGTTCACAGTTTGGTTGCTCCTAACAAGCCTGGAGAGCTGGATTATAACCATATTGTGGAAGTTTTGTAAACCCATTTTGCTCCGAAAGTTAGGTTTAGGCCAGCAACACAACAATCAGCATGTCTATAGAAACCACCGATATGATGCTGAACTGCAGTACAGGGCGCTGAAGTTTTGAATGCAGGAAGATTGACAGGGGGGGCAGGTTTGACGGGGCGCAGGAATGGGGGTCTTTCATTAATAATTCGGGGGTCCTCGAGTTACGACGGAGATCCGTTCCAGAGAATGTGTCGCAACCGAATTTCGACGCAAGTCGGAACATACATTCATTGTGCCATTGTGCATACATTGTGCCGCTAGATGTCGCTATAACACCATCCTACAATAAGAGTTTACTATGGTGAATTGCCTTTTGTCACGGTAGGGGTTGATATCGCGAGTGTAATGAGCATTTCCTTTAGATTTCTGATATCAACCGTGTAGACCCTGTGTTGTGAATAAACCTACGGTATTGCCACGATCCCGAACGCATCTGTGTCCGTGTGCATTTCACATTAGTAAACACAGCTGTGGAGGTGCTGGAGAGCCGGCAGGCGCGCTGAGAGACAGAGAGAGCGCTCACCAACTAGTTCCCGTGTGAAGTCTGTACATATTTACGGGGCAAACCGCTTAAGCCGAAACAAGGAAGTTCACGGGAGATGTGTCGTAACCACGAAAACAACGTAACTCGTGACCGTCATAACTCGAGGCCCCCTCTGTATTACTATTAGTGTTGTTGTTATCAGACTTGCAGAAGAAAGGATGGCAATGACAAGTCAACCAAATACAAAGTCTTTATTCAATTTCCCTGTAATGAATAAGTGTATGTGTGTGTGAGAGAGAGCAGAGAAAGATCAGTTGTGTTGTTGGATCCCACTTAAAATAGTTCGGCTCAAGTCCAGCCATTTTCAGGGTCATGACAGAGGCCAATGTCCCGTCCAGAGACAAGCTGTTTCAGGTTGAGGTTTTGTTCAGACCGACCATTAAAAATAACCCCTTGGCATCAGCATTCGAATGAGGAAGCACCAAAACCAAGGTTTTGATCATTGGTTGGTTGTTGCGTTATCGACTAAAAATAGTGCCTCTGATTGACAACTGACTGGTAAGTGGCAGGCTCGACTCAAGAGAGACGTGCTTGTTTCCTGCTGTTTCCATAGCGATAGCAGCGTGCCAGAGAAATTTATATTGTAATCTTTTTTTCAGCGCAAGAAAAACTATGTGTGGCAGGAGTGCGTGACAAAAGACCTTGGCAGTAAAATTAGTCGTTGCTTCACAGATAAAAAAATCCACATAGCACAATTCATAGGACAAATCCATTCTCCTTTATTTCCTTAAGCTGAGCTCAATAACTCTGTTGTACGGATGATTTGTGCGTTTCAGTTCCAACAATAGGTCCTTTTCTATCACCATCCAGGCTAATGCTGAAAGTCCAGCCTGCCCTGACGTATTTCTGCCATTTTAATTCGCTTTGTCATTTTAAATCAACACAAATATGTTTGCTTGTGCAGGTCACTACAGATACGGCTTGCTAGCTTTTACTGGTAAACTCTCTCACCACCCAAAAAAGGACATGAAAACGGCCATGTCAATAAGTCTGATAAACGCTGTTAATTAGTTTTATATTGTGTATTGTATCCAAATTTAGCTTAAGAAAATATTGACTGGGACAATTCGAGCAGTGCAGGTCAATTGGATAAATTCTATGTAAATATAAAACTGTTATAGTGTGGTCTGCTCAGAAAAGTAGAGGTCTGTTCTGCATCTCTCCTCTATCTTGTTGCTGTTGTATATTGTTCATGCCTGTGGAAATGTGAAAACAACTCCTATTAAAAGGGATTTGAAATTCTCAAACACTATAAATTTGATCAGGCCCTGTGATGGGCTGGCGACCTGTCCAGGGTGTACCCTGCCTTTCGCCCGATGTCAGCTGGGATCGGCTCCAGCTCCCCCCGTGACCCTTTACAGGATTAAGCGGTAGATAATGAATGAATGAAACTATAAATGAAATATTCACCTATTTGAATGTTTTATTTAACTTTGTCATGATATTCAGTTACAAAGTATGATCCAGTGCTCACCGCCTTCATCATCATCATGTTCTTGTTGGCAAAAAACTTGTAGGGGCAGTACCACCTTCTTCTGAATAGATAGATAGATAGATAGATAGATAGATAGATAGATAGATAGATAGATAGATAGATAGATAGATAGATAGATAGATAGATAGATAGATAGATTTACTTTATTGATCCCAAATTGGGAAATTACAGGGCATGGAACCAATCTTACAAGCAATATAAACATAAAATAAAAATAAATAAAAAATAAAAAATAAAAAGTTATTAACAATATCAGAATATAAAAAGAAAAACAATATAAAGAAGTATATACAACAAATAATTAGGATGGTGATAAATAACCAATAGTGCAAATAACAATCAATCAATCAATCAATCAAATTTTATTTGTATAGCCCATATTCACAAATTGCAATTTGCCTCATAGGGCTTTAACAAAGAGTACAGGGTGTGGCTCTGACCTACACCCTCAACAAGGGCGAGGAAAAACTGCCAAAAAAACCCCTTTTAACAAAGGAAAAAAACGCAGAAACCTCCAGGAGACACTCATGTGAGGGATCCCACTCCCAGGGATGGACAGAAATGCAATGGATGCCACGTGTACACAACATATTAACAACATGACTAATTATTAATTGTACAAGTAGAATAATATAATATAATATAATATAATATAATATAATATAATATAATATAATATAATATAATATAATATAATATAATATAATATAATATAATATAATATAATATAATATAATATAATATAATATAATATAATATAATATAATATAATATAATATAATATAAACAGTGGAGCACAAAGACTCCGGAGAAGAGGGTGAATTAGTAAAGTGCATTAATAAGACACAGATATAATGATATGATGTAGATGGAAGGAGGGAGAGCAGGCAGAGGAAGAGAAGGATAAGGTCTAAATGTCCCCCGACAGTCTAGGCCTATGGCAGCTTAACTAAGAGCTGATCAAAGATGGACCTCGACCAGCCCTTACTATAAGCTTTGTCAAAGAGGAATGTTTTAAGTCTGCTCTTAAATACTGTGAGGGTGTCCAGTCAGGTGCAATGGACTGAAGATGCTAATTAAAAGAAAGGTGCTTTGATGAAGATGATAATAAAACAGTAAGGTGCAGTGAAATGAGATGATAATAATAAACATAATAAAACAGTAAGATGCAGTGAATGAGATGGTGATAATAAACATAATAAACAGTAAGATGCAGTGAAATTAGATGATAATAATAAACATAATACAACAGTAAGATGCAGTGAAATTAGATGATAATAATAAACATAATACAACAGTAAGATGCAGTGAAATTAGATGATAATAATAACATAATAAAACAGTAAGATGCAGTGAATGAGATGATGATAATAAACATAATAAACAGTAAGGTGCAGGTAAATGAATGCATGATATGTAGTACAGCAGAGTTTACACATCAGGGTGAGGTCTTATTGTACAGTGCAATGGCATGTGGCAGGAAAGATTTCCTGTATCTGTCCCTTCGACAGCAGAGCTGTAACAGTCTGT
>JAFBJQ010001042.1:98583-120277 GCA_016785345.1 Trinectes maculatus
GGATGTCATACCCTGTACTCTTTGTTAAAGCCCTATGAGGCAAATTGCAATTTGTGAATATGGGCTATACAAATAAAACTTGATTGATTGATTGACTTCATTTAGAACAGTTGAATTAAGGTCAAGCAACTCATTTCAGAAAGAAACAGTAATCCTTTCAGAAAAAAACGTGACTCCCCCAAAGTTCCTACAGTAAAGCAATGCAAACAGAGTTGAGTTCAAACATAAAGTAGCACCTACAATAACTGCAGGAATTAAATATAAATAATTAAGTCTTGGTAGATACGTGAAAACAATGGAGAAGGGGGAACAGGTTGATAATTCTGGTCTCTTTATTGCCATTAAAATTACCAGTAATAATTAGACATCAGGCTCAATGTGGGACCAGAACAGATCAGACCTACTCACAATGTTATTAATTCTGTATGCGAACTCCTGCTTTTCTTTCCAGAGTACTGCAGAAATTATAAGGAATTCCAATAAGCCTTAGTTCGTTGAGCTTCTTCTGTTTGTATATATTAATGAATTCACTTCTCTGCTGCTGTTCTTTCAAAAATCGCTTATTCTTCTGGATTTCCGCTGCATGTTTGGCTTTGGCTAAGAGCTCATTTTCCTTTACGGTTTGTTTAAGGCCCTCCAAGTAAAGTTTGTCTCTAGTCTTCCTGAATTGTCTCTGCTCTTCATCACGCTGAAGATGAACATCTAGGAGGGTTTTGTTTTGCACAAAATATTTTCGGTCCTTCATCTTTTCCTCCTCTCCTCTAATCTTTTTGTTGTGTATGATTTTATTAGTTTGCTGGATTTCCTCATGCTTACGCCGCTGGTCCTCCCTCTTCTTCTGCTGTTTGTCGAGCATTTCCTGTTTCATCTGCCTATTTCTCTCTCGTGTCCTCTGTCCTTCGACTTTTTTCTTTTCAGCTTGACGTTTTCTCTCCTCCAGACGTTGCTCAATCTGTTCAAGCATTTCCTCCCCTTTCTTATTTCGCAACTGTTTCCAATAATACTCTCTGGCATCTATAGCATCCCAAAATTTTTTGTGCGTCAAGTGCTCCAGTGCAGCCAGATCCCTCTCACTCCTTAAAAACTGTTCGTGCATTTGTTTCTTCTCTTTGATCTGGGCCTCATTCATTGCTTTAGTTTTAACTTCATCAATCATCCGGTTGAAATTTCTCACTTCATAGTCTTGTTCTATCTTGAAGTCCCTGGCCCGCTCCAATACGTGTTGCTTACTTTCCTCTGCCTTTCTCTTGAACTCTTTAAATTGTTTCACTCGCTGCTTCTGCTGAGACACTTGGATGGCATCCCTCTTCTCCCTGGCATAAATCTGGGTGTTGATCCTCTGATACTCAGCAGGCTGAAGAGTGATTGAACAATCTAGAGGACCCTTGCTTGGGATCCTGAGTTTGCGAATATATGTGCCAGTAGTTGTTCGGGTAATGATTTGAATAGTCTCTTGGTTATCATTAGGAGCCATAAGGGATGAGGTTCTGCTTGTTGGCTTTGTTGGTTTCAAGCCCACAAACAGAGTTCTAGTCACGTCAGGAGAGGGGCCATTGATGGTCGTCCTCTTCTTCTGTTATTTGATGGTAGTTGGCAAACTCCTAGGTGTGCCTTTGGGTCATTGTTATGTTGAAATATTAGTGCTGTAAAATAAGTGAAATCCAAAATTCCTTTGATCTAAGCACTGTGATGTGACATCGTCACTCCTTTAAACTTGTTAAACTAGGCCTATGATTGCGGCCATGTGGTAATGTAACATATGCTAACAGGTAGTAATGTGAGCCGCCATGGGTCGACAGTTGCCGCATGAGGTGACGAAATGTGATCAATGTTGAAGGCTAGCGCTGTATTGTAATGTAGTGTATTGTAAAGTTATAATCTAATGGAATGTGGGGGAGAAAGATTTTTGGAAATGTTTTGTCAGATTTCAACCAATCAAAAGACAAACCACTAAGCCTGTTTAGAACATATATGCTTATAAAAATTCTTTCCGTCTGAAAGGAATGGAGCAAACTTCACACGATTTTAAAATTCTTTCATGTCATTAGAGCCATCATCCATTCTAAGCTGTTGTCCTTTTTTCAGTTTGGATTGATGTATTGTTTTTTCTCTTGTTACTCCCACACCTTATACTTCACACACAAACACAACTAATTCTTATTATTCTTATTGTTCTTATTGTTCTTATTGTTCTTATTGTGTTGATAAACAAATCACTTCTCAGATTTCACAGAAAAACTTAAAAGGTGATATTTAAACTGCAATATCTCAGACATTGTTCACAGTATCTACACAAATCTGTTCATAAAAGCCTCTTGGCACTGAATATCCAAACACTAGTCTTGTGGGTGAGATATAGATAATACACAGATAGATATAGCTATAGATTTGCGGAATGGGGGGGTCACAAGAGTTCGAGAGGGTACTGATGTGGTGGAGTGGTGATGACTACGAGTGCTGATGTAGAGCTTAAGGATAGGGGAAGAAGAGGTGTGTGGGTGTTGGGTGTGGTCGTGACTACTGAGTGGCCCAGTAGGGACTCATTCAGTGCTGTAGTCAAGTCATATAGCACATTTAAAAACAACAGGGATTGAGCCAAAGTGCTTCACAAAAAAATAGCAACAATGAGAATAACAACAACAACATAATAAGCAAAAGAGAACACAATAAAATCAAATGAAATAAAATAGAATAAAATTTAAAAAAAACAATGAAATAGAAAAGAACCAGATGTCAGTCTGAAATAAAAGCAAGAAAAAGAGAGACGGTAAGGAGTGATTGATTTTGTGACCTCAGTGACCTGGGTGCACAATGTGGGTGAAGAAGTTCCGAAATGTACGGTGGGGCTAAGCCATTTGGGGACTTTAAAATCAAAAAGTAAAATTTTAAACTTTAAAGCCAATGGAGCTGAGCTAAAACCGACATAATTTGTACCCTATTTCTAGTGTTGTGAGGAGCCTGGCAGCAGCATCCTTTATAAGCTGGAGTTTGTTGATGTTTGATCGTGACATACCTTTGTACAGGGAATTACAGTAGTCTAAGCAGAAAGAAATGAATGCATGGATGACTATTTAAAGATCTGCTGAGAATAGAATGGATTTCACTTCACTATGGTTCTTAACTGATTTTGCCAAGTAGGGTGTACTTAAAGCGTAAGCCTTACTCCAGAAGATCACAGTCACAGGGACAACTAAGATACTGCACAGAGCGCTCAAGCTCTCAGGCCTCTGGTAGAGGACTCAAGCTTGAGGAACACAACCCACCCATTGAGGGATGGGGTACCAACTTTTACACTCAGCATTTTTGCTGTCACATCCACACTCAACTTGAGATAACATCTAACTGCTGTGAAATCCGCTGCCCTCTTTGCTGCTGGTCAGACTGGAAAAACAGGGTAAATATGCCCCCTACTGACTGGAAACTTTACTTACATCAAGACAACCATTTACCTGCTTTACCAGTTCGGAGCAAAGATATAGCTCTGAAATACCAGAAAAACAAATGTCTCAGTAATCGAAATATGGTTGAAAACCTGAGATGAGTGTATGCATAATTCATCCTTTAAAAAAAAAACATGCTTTGTGAACCATACAGAAAATTATGGAAAAAGTAAAACATTTAAATTAAACTAACATTTAACCCACATATAGATTTAGTTTTCATTTTAATTGGAGTTGCATTTGTTTTTGTTTGGGTAGAGAGATGACATATAGCATTATTTTTGCACAACAAGATTGTTGCAATAATGAGAATATTTAGTTACCTCTCTCAAAAGTTATATAAATGCAGAGAAGGGCATTTCAGCGTAGAGTTGTTATTGTCCATATATTCCATTATATGCTGTTATTTGTCTGAATCGATGTGATTTGGAGACGCAGTGAATACCATATGTAATGAAACTTTGTCTTCATGTCTTCATGATGGAAGTGCCGCAGTAATGAAAACTTGAGAGTAATTCCCCTATGTAAAAAATAAATATGCTGAATACAACCTACAAGAAAAAAACAGTTTCCTATAATAAATTATTGAAAAGAATAAAATGGAGTCTACCAAAATTTCAGTCCATATGTGTTGATGTTGATATGCGTGTTAACGCCCCAATGTTTCAGACTTTTCTGACCATTACTTCCTGAGGTTCCTCAGCTCGCTGCGCCCATTGTTAATGTTAGGCAGGACATGTCACTAACGCAACATCATCAGCACGCACACCAGCCACACCAACAAGTGGGAATGTTCATAAAAGCTGACATGCTGTCAGCAAAACTGTTAAGTTCATCTAGACATAAACAAAGGTAATTAAACGTGCAGTAGTTAGTTTTTATTATAACAGAAGTTGACTTAAATTAACATGCAAGTTGTTGTTGCTGTTGATATAGTTCTTTCAAAACTATATTTTTCAACTTCCACTATTTTTGTTTAACTTCCAAGGCAAGGTGGACAATGGATTTTCTATTCTGTAAATCGACAGAGTGCATCAGTAAAATTCCTATTCAGCCTCATTTTCACAAGCTTTGAGACTGTGAAATTAAAATGCCACAAATACAAAGACTCACAATGCTGGGGTCTGATTGGTGAAACTTTTCTGAGCTCCATGGTCACATAACGTGTAATGATCACAAAAAATGGAGTGACACAAATAACATGCTAGCGGCAGCTGCTAGAGCTCGAACTGCTCTCAAGGTTTTGCATTATTTTAAGTTGACAAAGGATAATTGATGACTGAAAATGCTAAAAGCTTTTAAGCTCCTAGACTAACCTTAACTGTTAATGGGTAGCAATTTACAGTTTATTTATTTCAACTGGCACCTGTGCAGTTGTAACTAGTTTTGTTAACCAGTTTGTGTGGAGCTGGTGCTTCAGAAACCCTCTGATAATCAACACAAATATAATAAGCTATTATCAATGCTGTTGTGAAATTAACAGCACATCTTACCTTACTGAAGACTTCAAGTCATTACACGTAAATGACATTGTGCAGTCTCCTCTGAGAACTGCAGCTTACTCAGTTCACAACACAGTGCATATAGGTTGAGCAGGTAAATAATAAACAGCATCCAGCTGAGCCCAGCTCACGGGTAACATCCTTCACATAGCTTTTTTTCTAATGGAGCCTTTCTGAAGTCACATGATCCAAATATAACTCAGCGGCATCTCCTCACATTCCTCAGGAGGCTGACAGGACAAAATTAGCTGCTGAAACTCTAGAGGCCCTGGAGCCTCAGGAGCCTAGATCAGAGCACCATACAAGGTGCATGTGGGTATTTGTGTGTGTGTGTGTGTGTGTGTGTGTGTGTACGTATGTGAATGGTTAAGCTTATTTAAAACGAGCAGTGCATGTAATCATATTAACGAATACCATACGTATTATCACAAACTGTATACAAAAGCAGGTATGTTGTCAACTGGAGTTTTATGTATGTTGTCATCAAACTTTATTGTTCATCTCTTTAGGTGATTAATTATAATTAATGGTGTCCAATGCCCCAGCCCTGCACACGACATTTATGCTATGTGGAATCAGGTTCTCAAATCCTCTCACTCTAAATTCAATTCATTAAAAATCCAAAATCAAAAAAATGTTGATGTTGTTTAGACAAGCAAATATTATATGACCTACTAAATGAAATATCTACAGCCTAAATAATAAAGGTTCATTTATATCAATCAGTCAATTAGTCCAATTTTATTTGTATAGCCCATATTCATAAATAGAGCTTTACAGTGGCACTGGGTGTGACATCAATCTGCCAGAAAACCCCTTTTAACATTTCCCCATGATATTGACATCTTTTCGCAAGACCAGAAAATGAGGAACTCATCAGCATGTGTGTGTTGTATGTACAAAAACCATCAAATTATCCAATCTAATTAATTTGATTAGATAAAACATGAATTAACACTTAATATGTTAAAAGAAAAATAATATTAAAACAATTGTTTATTTTTTAAATAATTTAGTTTTAAAAAATGCTATAAAAATGAGTAGTCAAAATCTTTTTTTTAAATTTGAAATCTTTTATTGCTATGCTTTTGTTTGATTATATGTTTGATTATATGTGTATCATCTGTTTAGCTGCTAATTTGAAATCTCTTCACAGCAGTGTCAAGTGTTGTCGAACCAAATGTGATGTGTTGTATTATAATGTGATTTGTCGGAATTGCCCCTAGTTGATTGCCAACCACTATTAAACAACAGAAGTAATGTTTTAAAATAACAACACGAAACACTTGACACAAATGCAATGGCGTTCATGAAATAGACAAACTGGTGCTTCCTCTTGACCACACCCTGTGCTGAAACCAACATTTAGACCTCTATGTGCTGCTGTGTGCGGCTTTTGAAGAAGGCAAAAGGAACAGTGACCAAAGATCAGTGATCCTAATTCTGCTGCTAGGGCTCAACACTTTAATTTTGAAACATATACATTTGAAAATATTTCATTGTGCTAATATTTCTTTTTGTATTTAACAGTGTGTTATAAAGCAATACATTTAAAAAAAATTCACCATTTATTACACTTAAGTCATTATCTTGTTGGATAAGTGATAGCTCTCCAGCACTATCTAACAGGGCTGGCTAGGAATATGGAGATATCTGTGAATTATCAATTTTTTGATGAAAACAGATGAAAGTATAATGCTGTTTCATCACCATTAATCATGAATGTAAACTCTTTGTGTACATAAGAAATTAATTAATTATTTTATTTTAGGTGGGCAGCATAAGGGGCAGGGGCAGCCCCCCACCTCCCATATACTTTACATGTATACTGTATATATACTGTATATATATATATATACATTTTTTCTAGCCTTTTCAGTCTGGAGTCTAGTTTTCAGGCACACTTTATAGCTGTAAGAAAACACAAAATTACACGCTTAATTTCTTCCATATTTGACTTTATTGAGTGTATTCATCACTATTAAGTTTGTGTGATTGTTTTCTAAATGTGTGAAGTTTAAGACTTGTTGTTGTGTGTTGGTACGTTACACTCCCTCCCTTCTTCACTGCAGACAAAACAAAGTGCAAAAACAAACACCTTCAAACACCGAAAGATTGAGTCCTCTTTAACATGCTCACTTGCTGTTCAACCTGCTGTGTGATTGACTGTGACACAATCACCTGGTTCAACCAACAGATATAAGACACGTAGAGTTCATATAAACAGAGACACAAACAGCAGCATTGTGTTTAGGAGGTCTCGAACATCTTCTTCCTATCAGCCTTGTCCTCGATGTTCTTACGCCAGTCGCCAACTGCTTCTGTTGTCTGCAGAGAAGAGGAAATAAATCAGTCAAACTATGCATCTATTAAACATGATGTCATCCTAGCCTGGATAGTTATAGCTTTTAATGAGGTTTTATTTATAGTAGCTGAATGTGCTGCCATTTTAATTCTAACAGAGGCTGTGCTTACGTTTCCTGATGGACTTTGGGAGGTTTAGCAATTTTTCAGCTTTTTATAAATATATATTCTATGGTTAAACTGATTGAACTATATTAATAGACACATAATTTACAGTATATCCGATATTTTTTTTTGCCTGCTTAGTGAAGCTGAAACAAACATCAGGTGCATCCGGTTAAAAAGAATGACATTTTGTATTACTATTTATTTACTGTGACAAAAATAATTTTAAATATACAGGTTTTATGATAAAAATACTTAAATTATTGCCAGATTTGATCAAATATTATTTAGTCTTTGCATTGGCTTAATTAGTCAATGCAATGACAAAAGTTAGTTAAAAATATAAAACTCACCTCCTCTTTGACGTCCTTCTTGACCTGCTTCAGGTTGGACCTCAGGTCCATGGTCACCTTGTGTTTGGAGCCCAGCAGAGCCTGCAGCATGGAGTCAGCAGACATACGGACCTTCTTCAGAGCAGGTTTCTTCACTCCTCTCAGGTCCACCACTTTGATCTTCAGGTCTTCAATCTGTGAAAGGGAAAGCTCCATTGTTATGTTTGCTGTCACTGATGGTGTTGGGATGCTGTCAATGGACATTTACCTCTTTGTCGGCTTTCTGCACCTTGGACTCTGCATCATACCTCTCCTCATCAATAGTGTCAATGAGGGCATGGAGCTTCTTGCAGAGTTCCTGTTGACAGACAATTCTCAAGTTACATGGTTGGTCTGATATTTAAGACAAAAAAGAGCACAGTGAACATAATAGATATGAGGAAGATGAGTTTATAATATTATTAATTCTTCCCACAGTTTTGATGTTTGTAAAAGTTTTGTCTTTGTGTCCTGTGAGAGGTTGTAAGGATTTTAGCATGTGCATATCTAAGGTAGCAGCAGTTAAATACTAGAAGAAGTAGTGAGTGTCCAAAAATGATTAATATCTATGCCCTCAATATTCCTCCTACGAATTAAAAAATGGCATTCAAAAACAAAAGCCAATTCTTTTGTCTCAGGAAAACATCAATGGTCCTCTCACCATAAGAGTAGCCTGGTCTCCACATGTGTCTGGAGGGGGGCAGTGTTCTGCCATATAAGCCTCCTTTGCTGCTACTTGTTCTTTTTTCTCCTCCTCAATCCAGTTTTGAGCAATTTGGAGGATCAGGCTCTGCAGGACAAACCACAGATCAGGGTCTGTTCTGAGGAAATCACTGGTGATACGAAAAGATGCTATGCTAATGTCTGTAAAGGTAACATTTTTAGAAAATTTATTTTGCTTTTCTTTATCCAAATTACTCAGAAATACACAGAACAACATTCACATGAGCAGAAAGTAATACTCTGAAGTGGTTGTTCTACCTTCAGATGATGCCTGCGGCTGGAAGTCATCTTTTTTCTGTTCAGGAGAAACGTGTGTCAGAAATATTCTCTGTGAAACTCAAATCACATCTTGTACAAAATATTAACAATTTTGCTTGTGTAAGTCAATATGTTAGAATAATTGATCAAGAAGTCTCATATTTTGCTAATGTATGCCATTTTTCAGAAATATTCTAAATTTCATAATCAATACAATATTGGTGGTGCAAGGTGCTCAAACTTACTCAGACATCTTAGCGGTATTTGCAGTTCACAGGCTGCAGGAAGAAAGACATAAAAACACAATGAGCGGGGGGGGGGGTGTTCATGCTGTCTTTTTGACCTCAGCTGAACACCATAGAGTTCAGGACTGTAGCATGAGGTTCCTTGAGATCAGCATTCCCTGCTGCATGTCCTGATAGAGATGGATATATGAGAATATTTGTGTCGTAACGTGATCTAAGGCCACAGCTGAAGATCAGCGACGTCGACTGAACTAAACTGGGAAGCTAAAGATCAAGTGTCGCTTCCCAACAGTTTACAACAGAGTTCAGTGACGGGTTAATTTTTTAATTAAAAAGGTATTCTGTGAAATTTCATTAACTTTGGTTTATTGTTCATACAAAATTATTTATTTAGTTTAGGTTGGGTTTTTTGGATTTTTGGATTTTGATTTTTTGATTGAGAAACAATTCAAATGGTATCATCTGAATTATGTAGACCGGACTACGTTTTTTTTTTTTTTTTTACAAATTTAACAGTTTTGGGAATCATAAAAATTAAAAGACAAAAAGAAACTTGGTTAGAACAGAGGCAATAAAAATGACAAGATCCTGAGGACACAGCCAAATAAATGTATTAATCTATGTGTAATATCATTAACATGTATTCTAGTGTTATTATGTTTGTCCATAACATGAAGTAAAATATTACAAAAACAAACATTAACATCTTCTCTAAAACAAAACCAATGCAAAGATTGAAAGAATATTTTGGGTCAAATTGTTGTGTTTTTTAAATTTAATATAAACTATTCCATATTTTTGACTCCCTTTATCACAATTAAACAGCTGTAAACAAGTGACAATATGATGACAACATTTTATTTTAGCTGTTTGAGTGCAACAATTTGTTGTTCATAATCACCTCCTAACACTCTTAAAGCACAACACAGTGGAGGTGAACAGGTTTCATAAATTTAGGTCTGTCAGGAAAATGTCAAATGTCAAGACAAATACATAGAAAGTGAGTTCAGGATGTCAAGATGAATCAAATGATGAGAAATTATGATTTTACATATTGATATTCAGAAAGAGAGTCCGGATGAGACTCACTGAAGATGATATTTCGCTGGTGAAATAAAATATACTTTTCTCAAGACGGACGAAAGAAGAGACAAAATAAAGGTTTCTCACCTACTGAGAGGAGAAGGAAGAGGACAAGACACACACTTGGTGGATGAAAAGAAGGCACTGCCAAAGCCACAGACAGTGAAAAATGAAAAAGGGTATATATGGTGGATTGCGATGCCTCAGCAAATTGCCCAGATCCTCTTTATGGAAATAGATGCGTGGCGAGACCAATGGGTTAGCTAGTTCCTGAAATACACCCGGCCCGGCCCCACTCTAACTACCCTCCCTGTGTAAAGACTGAAAGCTTGTCTGAGGGCTTCAAACGGCACAATCACTGGAGACAGTGTGGGCTTTTTCCTGGACAAATTAATCAAATTAAGGCTGTAAAGATACTTTCTAAACTTGGATTGGGATTCTCGAAAGTAAAATTAAAAATCCTAAAAATGTGCCTTTTTTTCAGATTTCACTCTTTATTTTTCTCTTAATCTGTTTTAATGATAAGGAAATGTATACAACTACAATGCAAGTACATGTTCATACCAGACTGTCTTCATTTTAAAATAGAAATGAACAGTACAGTTGTCTGATGCTCGATTCCATCCTTTTTAAATGTTTCATGTCTTCTGGACAAATGTGCAGTTCTGTGTTGTCATCCTAACTCAACAGGTTCAGGTTGGTCCCTGGGATTCGAATGCAGACATTGTCATTGTTCTGTCCTATGAAGGAATAGTTCTACATTTTTAGAAATAGAAATTGAGGTGCTTGAATGGATAGAAATTTCCCGTGTTAACTCTGGCTAGCTAGCAGGCTAGTTTCCTCTCACCATCCAGTCTTTAGGCTAAGCTAGGCTAACCATAAGTAGAGACTTTATTTGCAAACTTGACACTGAGGTCCATCAGCTTATCACATTTTCGAACAAAGTACATACACATGTTTTCATTTATACCAAATACTGTAAAATGTGCTGATTCTTTCTGATTCTGCTATCAGTTGCCCTTCTCGGACAACAGATAGCAGGACATTGAAATACTGATATTTTGTAGTTTTTCTAAATACATTAAATCGTCATAGGATTCGAGTGACTGAAAATGTTGATTTGAGATGAGAAAACGGGCTTTCTGCTGGTAATAAAAGCATGCACTGGAAAAGGGATAAAAGTAGCAAACAAATAAATTATTGTTTTAAAATATTTATTTCTAAAGATGCATGAAAACCATTATACATTGTAGAAATGTTTACTCTGTCCAATGTTTTCACTATTACTTAGTGTTACTGTTATTTCAATCTCTGTGGGTGTCAACAGCAAAAAAAAATAAAATAAAAATAAATAATAAAGAGAGAGGACAAAAATTCTTGTCCTTATGTGTCCTGGGACACACGTAGTTACTCAGACCTTGGATAGAAATGTGTTCCTTTCCATCCTCGAGAGTCCAGGAGTAAGAAGCTTAAGAAGTCTCGAACATCTTCTTCCTGTCAGCTTTATCCTCAATGTTTTTACGCCAATCGCCCACTGCCTCTGTTGGCTGGAAAGCAACATCACACACAGACTCATTAGTACAAATCATAACAGTCACACAGGAACTTCTTTATCTAATATTTAAATAGAGATTTGGTGCATATGCTTGAACAAACCACTAAACAGGATGTAAAGTATTTATCAAAAATTAGGAAACAATTTATTCTTGTATAGAGTGTTATATACAGTTTTGGCTTAGTAGATCAATGTTTTTGCAGTCAAGACCCTAAAGCTGTGACTAAAGTCAGTTTCATCTGTTATATTTCTACCGAAAGTGCAATTTACTGAGGAGCTCAGCCAATGTTACCTGGGTTGGATACTTTGTGTTATTTTTCTGAATTATTTTATTATCATTTTATCCCAATTTGCTTGTTTTAGTAATTATTTCCAGATCCAGTTAATTGCCCCATTTACATATAGTTTCTCCATCTGACTCATATGCAAATTAACGAATCAATTACTACACTGTGGATTTAATAATAAATACAAAGCATAGGAAAACTGCATAATAATCATTAATATTAAAGTAAGTATCTTAACACACTAACAAGAGTAGCTATGTTAGTTTACTCAGTGCACTTAATTTAAATCTTTACATAAACACCCATAACATTTCTATAAATGTAAAGGTAACACAGGTTTCCATCATCTAAAGCTGAAGCTGTGGTTACATGTGAATGTTATTAATTATAATGTGAGGCTCAGTATCACAGGTAGGTAATAAATGACATAGTCTGGACCACGCTCAATTCAAGTGTCACATGAAACATCCTATTCAACTTGTTCCTCACCTCCTCTTTGACCTCCTTCTTGACCTGCTTCAGGTTGGACCTCAGATCCATGGTCACCTTGTGTTTTCCTCCCAGCAGAGCCTGCAGCATGGCGTCAGCAGACATACGGACCTTCTTCAGGGCGGGTTTCTTCACGCCGGCCAGCTCGACCACTTTCAGCTTCAAGTCATCAATCTGAAGGCAGAGAAATGTGACGGCACATGAGGGAGGTCCATACAATCTTTGCTTTTACTTTTACCTTTCAAAGGATTCGAGAAAGATGAGAATTACAGATGGTATTCAAAGAATATTTTCTTTGAATACCATCTTTCTCGAATCCTTTAGTTAATTTCTTCCATTTATATTAAAGCTACATTTGCTGAAATTAAAGAAATATTTTGTCAAATAATTCAATCTTTTTTTTCTAAAGAGGTTGTATTGAAATCTTTTTACAAATAAAGACTGATCACTCCAAGAAATGTCCACATTTTTTTACAGCTATTTTTTAGCGTTGTAGAAACGTGCTAAAAAAGAACATGTTTTGATGCAGGTTTAAATAGGATAGGATTTAAATACAAAAACAACAAGAGCAGACTTAACACAACAGCTAACTACACTATAAGCGCTTTTCCACTAGGGTCAGGTCAACATGGTATGGTATGGCACACTTTGCGTTGTGCTGTTGTTTTTAGTTGCTGTGGCGCAAGCTGATGTCACAAACAACGCCCACGTAGCGACACTACTCCATTGTTACATTACATTACAGTCATTTAGCAGACGCTTTTATCCAAAGCGGCTTACTGCATTCAACATTCTGTGGCAGACATTCTATACCCAAAAAGTGCAAGAAATAAACAAGTACATAAAGTACATAAGTGCATAGCGTGCTGAGCGCTTTATGAGCTCCATTCATGAACTTCATCTCATATCTCTCACCTCTTTGTCAGCCTTCTGAACTTTAGCCTCAGCATCGTACCTAGCCTCATCAATCTTGTCGATGGCCTGATGCAGCTTTTTGCAAATTTCCTGTCAACAAGTAACCAAATAAAATATCAATAAAATACCAATATAAAATATAACAGTTAAAAAGCAGCTACACACAGAAAGCACGTTCTACTGGTTTTATGGCCCATCGGGCAAATGCCCTGTACGCCAAGTGGCCAGTCCATCCCTGATAATAATGGTAATGGTAATTTGTATAACAATAATCTTCAAGTAAATTTGGCTGATAATATATGCACCAATCAGGCACAACATTAAGACTGCTGATTGGTTTTAATGTTGGCAGATCAGTATGTTGTTTTCAGTATATTATTTAAGTTTATTGTTTTAAAAGAGTTTATTTGAACCACCAGAAATATGATTTTAAACATATGTATGCATGTAGTTAAAGTATAGTTTTACTTCTATTAGATGGCTTACATGTTTGATAAGAAAAAAACACAGATCTTCATAAAAGAGGTCTAAATGTTACAGCTACTTGATGTTTGTTTCTGAAGTAAAAATCGTGATTTCAAGTCTTTTATATGTAATAGACAATTGTAGACTGTGGTGCTGATACTATAACTTCTTCAGTCCGCAATACTTTATTTCAGTACATACTGCTTCACAGTACATACTGTGCAGGATTTGTTGTGAAGATCTGATATTAGTCTCATTTTAGTTTATTAGTCTCTGATACTAGACTCACCATGAGGGCAGCCTGGTCTCCACTGAGGTCAGGGGCAGGGCAGTTCTCGTCCATGTATGCCTCCTTAGCCATCTCCATGTCTTTCTTCTCCTGCTCGATCCAGCTGGCAGCGATCTGCAGCATCAAACTCTGTAGCAAGAAAAACAATATTTAAAAGCAGAATTATGACTTAAAATTTGACAAATGCTCAAAAAGCTGCTAAAAAAGGGATATAATAATTCCAGACTCACCTTCAGGTGATGCCTGCGGCTAGATGTCATCTTTTTTCCACTGTGACACAAAAATTGTTGCTTTATTATGAGGACTAGACCGATGGAACTTTTGTCTTATGTTTATTTGAAGGAAATGTTTGATCATTGTTTAACTTCCTGGCTTCCTGGCAAAGTGTAGCATACAAACACTGATAGTAGAGATGTCTGATATTATCGGCCTACCGATATTATTGGATATTGGCATTCAAGTTTAGTATCGGAAATTATCGGTATTGGTTTGTACTTTTAATGAAGTTTTACACAACATGCACATATTATACATCAAAATCTTCAGCTACTTCTCCTCTAACTCAAAATGTGAAAATATGAGAGATGTGATGTATAGTTTTTGAGATACTTTTGTTTTGTTTTGTTTACTTTTGTTTGTCTACCTGAAATTATTTATTTTTGGGGGGTTTTTTTTGTTTTTTTGGGGGGGCGGGTGTCAGAAACAGTCAGGTAAATCCAAGTCAGGTAAATCCAACACAAATCGTTCTTAGGGTCTGATCACAGGTTAAACAAACCAGATGTGCTGATTAGAGAGTTTCAGAGAACATGCGAGGTGTTTTTTTTTGGGGGGGGGGGCAGTTTCTTTTTTTTGGGGGGGGGCAGTTTCTTTTTCATTTCTTTATGTTAAGTTTAGCCTAATGTCTTGCAAAATTACTTTTTCACTTTGAAGAAGAGCCACCATTGAGCAAATAAGTGATTTTCCAAACATGTTGAACTGTTCCTTTAGAGCAAGGTCTAACAACACCACTCCTATACATTATTCACCATTACCATTACTTAATTTACAGTAAGTACGATGGGTCTGATCTGTCTATGATGACATGTTTCTCTTTAGACATGCTTTACAGCACTTGTAGCACCTGTCATCTAGCTAAAGCTAAAGGTCAACCTTTAAAATATCCTGGTTTATAGGTTGCATTACTGACATCAATTCAACTGCTATTCGAGACAGAACTTTATGATCCAGATTGGAGGATCTCGACAAATGTCAGACCAATAGTCATTACATTTTGCATAGTATAACGTTCCCTTAAGGATGATCCCATTAAATTTGTCCCTTTGGCTCTCTCATGTACTTATCCAGCACTTTAATTTTAGGGATCACCAGTATGTTCTTCTCACATCTTGTACTTTACTAGTTTTTGTCAGATACTGAAAGACTATAATTAATTCAATAATGCAATAAATATGCAATAGATAATAACAATGTGTAATTGGTTTTTTTTGTCATTGAACCAAAATAATATCACAGCTTAAATTATTTTGTGTATTTATAGTGCAAAATAAAACAGTCAATGATATTAATCCATTATTTAAAGTTAATTACTATAGTTAAGCAAGAGGGCAATCTTTACATGCAAAAATACAAAATCCATAAAATATATGAAGTTTCTAATTATCAATGAATATTAAATTAATATTTAGTTTTTGAAAGCTCTTTGCCTCTATCAAGGAAATGTATATGAAAATCAACAAGTGATTTAAATAAATTCTAAGTAAAACTGGAGATTAAAACGCAAGACAAAAAAGAGATTTTTTGTTGTTGTCGTTAGACCCACTGTTTCCCTATAGACAGATTTGTGATGTTGTGTGTTATTTCTTCACATCATTTAGCCAAGAATTAGGAACACCAGACTGGGTCACTCTCTGTAATAGGTTTTAAATCTTAAACTTCCCTGGAAATAAATGGGAGATTACAGACCTTTGTCATTAAAGATGTGCCTGAAAAGCAGCTACAACACTTTTGTAGAAAATAAAGACACAAATGTGGTGAGGTTAAAGACAAAACCTTCAAGTTTCGAAGGTCTTGAATAGTTTTGTCTAACTCACCACCTTAGTGCAGTATAGAAGAGGAAGACTGTTACTCACTCAGACATTTTGGCTGCTCTTGATCGTCACACCCTGTTCAGAAACAGAAAACCCTCATCAGGTTAAGACTGAGCAGACAAGCTCCACATACAGAACTGACTCAGTATACAGATGAACTGGACAAGTCTTTGCTCCCATTGGTTATCAATTGGTGACCCTTTGAATTCCAGCGGGAAATGTGATACATTTTACTATCATGGAAAACCAGCTGACAGTGGTAAAAAAAAAAGTCTAATTTTGGACAGGCGCGGTCAGATGCCAGGGCCCTGAACCTCAACAGATGCCTCCTCAGAAGACATCCTGTCTGGAATTTAAGTCTAATAGTGTGTCAAAGATCTGTGCTTGCAATGCCATCAGCAGAGGAACCAAATGTGCAAAGCACGCTGTAACAGCCATTAACGCCAATGCCAACATCCAGCAGGCATGCAAGCGACAGACTAACAGCAAGGTGTGTCTGATCAGATCACAAAATAGAGAATTAAGCAAGATGAAACGAGTAAAACTTAAATGCAGAATCTCTGGGGCATTTTGGTCAATTTATACACAAATCCTAAATAGTTGGGAATCTATGAAATCTAGTGATACAGTGATAATGTGCAGTCAAAATCATCAAATCTTCTTCATGTCATTCTAACAAGACTAGGCTATAAAGACATGGGGAACAATATATTCATTGTAGATTAAACTCCCATTTAAAAATGCAGTTTAAAGTCATTAGAGGAATATTTGAGAATTTGAGAACAAACATAAAATAACATATTTCTAAATATGTCATCATATTTGAGATGTTGAGCATTGATTAGTAAATATGAAATACAAATAACGCGTACATTTTATTAGTTTACATTAGATCATATTTTTACCTTATTTAAAACATCCATCAAAACCTCTCATTACAGCGTCAGAGGTCAGAGGTCACATCTCTAGCACCATAGTCAAAAGCCAGTCCATCACAATTAAACCACCACTGCAGAATAAAGACCATGGGTGCCATGGTTACTGCTCACACATTCAGTTTTCTTTATAACAGCAGCTTGACAGGATCGAGTGGTCTGTGTGTGAAGCTGTTAGTCACATACCCACAATGAGTCATTTAAAAAAGGCATTCAGCTTATGGTTATTTATACTTTATACCACTATTTTCTTATTTTGAGATTTCAGCAGCCTGAGTCCAAACAAGTGGAAATTTACTTGAAGTATTTGTTATACAAAATCTTCTGGCAAAACCCGTTTGGCAAGCAGTGTTTACAGGGTGAGAAAGCAAGCCAGGCAGTGTCCAAAGACTGTGTCCCAGTTATGTTAAATGTGGTCACCAAGTATTAGGCCATAGAAATTAGTTCAGAGACAAACAGTATATGAAATATGAATCAGTCTGATAAGCAGACTGAAAAGAAATGTGTGTTTTCAAGCTTCCCTTTGTCTTGCTGACAGCACTGATGATATGAACTGTGATTTCGAGGAGTGAGAATGTAAAAGCCCTTTAATCAATAAACAGAGTACAAAAGCCATAATTAGCCAACAAATTCATTTTAACTGATATTGATTAGCTAACCACCCAGTCCTTTGTTTTATGTCACACGGATGTCATAAACATGCATAATGCACACACAGATTTGTATATGAGCAGGACAGATCATGCTTCTGTGAGCCTTTTCAAAGGTTTAGTGTAAGGCTGTAGGACCAGACCACTGCTGTTGACTGATTTTAATAACTTAAAGGTACCTGAAGTATCCGCAGTGTAGCTGCGTTGTCTTGGAAAATACAGGTACTGGACCGGGACTCAATATTGGTGGCCATTTAATCTGTCAACAAAGAATAAAAACACTTTTAATTAAGTCAGTAAATATTCTCAGCATTTGGAGCTCATGGCAAGCACAGTGCAGTTGGCAAAAACATGGTTTATTGTTTGAATTCAACATGCTACTGTTTTAAATGTAGGGACACTTAATGTTTCATTTCCATTTCATCAAAATGTCAGATTGATCTGAGGGGTGTCTGAAATGATTCTATTTGTAATTATTCTCTTGTGGTTTAACTAGAAAACTGGCTTACTTTCATAAGGTGCTCAATACACAGCGTTTTACATAAAAATCAGTAAAGGTTTCAGGAGGTTGTGATATATGTTTCGGGCATTAATCCAACAGGGAGGAGAAAATTGTTACTCACTGTTTGTAGAACTTTCGAAGCTACAGCTTTGTTTGCAATAAACAGCAGATATGAAGGAGAGGTGAAACCAATGAGCTGAGACTTGATGCAAATACATGGCAAGAAGCCATGTTTCAAGAGTGTTAGAGATGATATGCATGGGAGGAAATCCATGCAGCAGAGAGGTGATGGTGGCTCTCTGCTGACATCTATCGGTCCAATGTCAGCAAAACATTTAGTTACAGAGGAGGTCCTTAACTTGCTCTCAACTATCATCCATCCAAGCATCCAAGCATTCATGCATATATCTCTCCATAGCTATAGTGCTTATCCCGAAGGGCGTGAAGGCTGACGAGGAGGCTGTTGCCAATCCCAACGGACACTGGGTGAGGAGCAGTGTTATTATCTGATCCGACGAATTAAGTCTTTCGATTTTTGATGAATTAGGTTGTACCTCCAAAATAACAAATCTAGGTTCTGACGTTGTCAGAAATATACAATGCATATCTCTTCTGCTAACAGAGGAACTAGCAGCACAGATGGGTGACACACTGATGATGTTTTCAAAGTTGTATCTTCGCTTGGATCATAGACCATGATTCAATAAATGTAACGCAGCCTCAATCTATCTAACATGATATTGTGACCAAATTCAGTGTATCTTAGACACGTGCTGTTGTTTGCAATAAACTTCTCTCTGTTTTATGAGTAAAATAATTGGAAAATTATTTCCTATCAAATGCTGTCTGCAAAAAAAACATACAGAATCACAACATTGCCTTATTCCAAAAACAAAAAACAATTTAATGGCAATGGGTTTTCCAATTCCATTAAGAAACAGTGGGTGTGGTACCCCAGAGGAAGTGAAAATGGAAAATTGAATTTGAAAGTCTTTAAGAGGTCTCAAACATCTTCTTCCTGTCAGCTTTATCCTCAATGTTCTTGCGCCAGTCACCAACTGTCTCTGCACCCTGAGAGATGAACACATTTATTGAAATGTGGCAGAAAATGGGTCTATCATCAAGTTAATGTTAGAGAAACAGGACGATGCCTCACCTCCTCTTTGACCTCCTTCTTGACCTGCTTCAGGTTGGACCTCAGGTCCATGGTCACCTTATGTTTTCCTCCCAGCAGAGCCTGCAGCATGGCGTCAGCAGACATACGGACCTTCTTCAGGGCGGGTTTCTTCACGCCGGCCAGCTCGACCACTTTCATCTTCAAGTCATCGATCTGAACACACACGGGGAAGCATATGACTGATACTGTCATAAACAGCAACTTAAACAAAGAGAGACATCTCTACCTCTTTGTCTGTCTTTGCCACTTTGGCCTCAGCATCATATCTATCCTCATCGATCTGGTCAAGGGCCTGATGCAGCTTTTTGCAGATTTCCTATTTGTAAAAAGGAACGTTTTCTTTGCATTACATTAGAAACAGAGTGATTTTTTTTTTTTATTAGTGCGTCTATCAGGATTTTTACCGTCAGAGCTGCCTGGTCTCCACTTAGGTCAGGGGCAGGACAATTCTCTTCCATATAAGTTTCTTTTGCAGCTGCGATGTCAGTAGCTTCCTGCTCCAGCCAGTTAGCAGCAATCTGCAGGATCAGACTCTGCAGGACACAAACATAGACACTCTGAAGTGATCGTCTTTGACCAAAGCTGCATTTTCTGGCAACACAGTGGCAACATGTTTTGCACCCAGCAAAGATAATGCCAATCAAACTCAATCTGTGTCAGCGTCTGTATCTGATTTCATTGTCCTGTGAATACTAAGACATTCTGTTCAGTTTGTTACCTTGAGATGATGCCTGCGGCTCGATGTCATCTTCTTTCCCCTTTAATGAATGGAAATGTGATATTAATCATTAAAGGAGTCTCACAGAAATTCTACATCATGTGTTTGCTCTGAAATAAAGTCAAAGACACAAACAAAAAGCACATGTGCTGTAAATACACTAATCAGGTAAATAAAAACCGCAATCATGCAGTTCCATATGTTCTATCCCAACAGGGTGCAGTATTGCCTTAGAAATGTATTGTTAAACCTTGATTTACATCATTTTCTGTCTTCTTTTACGTTTATCAACATAAACTTTAGTTTTTCTCTTTATTATTTGTGGCAATAGCTTTCAAAATATATGTATTTTTTAGATAATACTTTTGTTGTTGGTGACCTTTGACAATTCCCCAATAAGCTCCAACAGTGCTAAAATACTTCTCGTATGATACTCCCATTAAGTTTGGTGAAAACACATCTCACTTTTCCTCTTCACACACACACACACGCACAGACACACACGCACATGCACACACACAAATGCATAGACAAAACCTATACTTGTGCAGTTATGTCAGTGCACATGTAATGATTATTTTTAATTTACTGATTATTTCATTCATTGACCTGATTTGGTCTATAATATGTCAAAGAGCAGTAAAATAGTCATTTAAAAATTCATCAAGTTGAAGCAGTTTTGCTAAATCCTGAAATAAAGTTTCATGTCTTTTGTTGTTTTTGTCTTAAAATAAAAATATTTATTTTATTTACCTTCAAATAAGTAAGAAAATCAGTGCAAAAAAAAAAACTAAACAGTGGCTTAATTTTCAAGTGACTGTCTCTTTGATAATGACCTTTTTTAAAAGCTAAATAGCAGGTTAACAGCAGAGGTTTTTGTTGTTGGAATGTGACTGTGACTTAAAATAATTTGTCTTCAGAAAAAACATTTCAAACAGAACTAGGTCATACTTACTCAGACATGTTGGCTTCTTTTTAGTTTCAGACCCTGGTAATGATCACATTCAGCGAGAAGCAAATTAGTGTGAGACAATTGAAAAAGACAACATAAAATCATTTAAACTAAAATGAAGAAAACTGCTAATAAACTTTGTCACCATTCAAAAAGCATGCAGATTTGTAGTACCTACATCAACAAACTTGGAAAGTTTAACATTCATTTCTCATTTTCTTCTAAGTCTTTATAAAGCACATTAACTACAAAGTTTCATTTAGGTAACACAGTTGCTTCCACTCTAAACAAGGAGGGTATGCAGTTTGTGACACACATCACTGCCTCACATCAGTAATAGATCTTTGACCTTTGACCCTCCAGTCATAAAATTGACCCTCTGATTGACAGGAGCAGAATGACACCTGTTTTGTTTTTTGCTGTCTCAGTAAAATGTTACATCACCTCGTCATGTTTTTATTAACTTGAAGTGACATACCGAGAAAGTGATGAATTTATTTGAGGAACTTATTGACCACTTGGTTATTTGTACATATACATTACATATACACTGTACCATATATATATATATATATATATATA
>JAFBJQ010001042.1:120307-130472 GCA_016785345.1 Trinectes maculatus
GTGTGTGTGTGTGTGTGTGTGTGTGTGTGTGTGTATATATATATATATATATATATATGGTATGAGCATACAGTATACAGGTATTGTATAATTAACTCATTTGACAAGCAAGCAGAGATAATTATAAGCAAAAATCAACATGCAACATATGTTTTCTTAACTACTAACTGACCCCATCTGTAAATTCGTAAATACATGGTTGATTATTCTGTGTCTGTAGACTGAAAATCCACTGAAATGCTGACTGCATTCTGTAAAAATGAGTGATAAATTCTGGCACAAAGTAGTAAACATGGCAGTTTGCAACTGAGCATCCTTTTCCCTTCAGCCACCAAATCTACAAGTTAAAGAGTTTCTTTCTCACCTACAGACTGATGATGAGGAGGGCAGCAGAGACTGACAGAAGGACTGGGAGACAGTGAGGGAGTCTCAGACTAAAAAGTGAAAAACCGTGGGGGGGTATATATGGACTTGGGTGGGTGTTCAAAGGCTCCTCTTTATGGCCATGAGGAACCTTAAGCCCAACCAAGCCAATGAGCTCCTGAAATACCTTCATGCTTTGACTGCTTACCTCTTAAATCACTGATGCCTGGTCTGTTGTGGTCAGCAGTCTTTAGTGAGACAGGTCGTCCGGTTAGCTGGTCATGGAGAGCTCTGCAACAGCTCACAACAGGCTCAGTCTGATGGGAAAAAAAATAATGTATATTTGATTACCATTGTAACATTGTAATGTATTACCTCTCTACATACTGCTTTGCAAGGAAATCAGGATTTGAATGATCAAATTTCTCTTAATTAGTGTGCATCTTTCATTACATTAATAGGATTTAGAAAACTGTGATCGACAGATTCAGATCCAAATAGAGACTAAAAGGAAATATTCATTAATGCCTCTTGGACAAGTCACTGCTTGGCTTTATCTTCTAGCTTCACTCTACCTCTGCTGATACTATTAAGTGATTGCTCCACAAGATAGATAGATAGATAGATAGATAGATAGATAGATAGATAGATAGATAGATAGATAGATAGATAGATAGATAGATAGATAGATAGATAGATAGATAGACAGACAGACAGACAGACAGTATCATGTAAGAATGGATAGGAGAGCGTTAGAGTCAAAAAGAATGTATTAAAGTATATACTCTACTATGGTCAAAAAAACATTAAGACACTGGATTATTCTGAACAACACTGTCATGTCATGAAGTAAGAATACCAACATTTAAAGTTAGTATTTACAGGTAAAGAAAATGCATTTATGTAGCAATAGTGATATACAGTGATTGTTGCAGTAAAATTTACCTCAACAATAAAATCACATTTTACCACACAGCATCAAATATAACCCAGATTAATTATTTCAATATACATACGCTGTAAGTGAAACATACCTTAATTGTTGCAGTGAGAAATCAGACTAGTTCGGTCCATGCAGAGCAACTAAAAAACAATAAAAGTCAGATATTAAAAAACAAGAGTAAACATGTTACATGAAACATTTTCAGGACTGCATTTACGTAGGACTATGTAAGTATCATTTTCTGAAAACACAGCAAAATGACTGCAAAAAACAATAAAAATTAAGAAATGAAGAAAGCTGCCACTGACCATCTGAAACGCAGAACTGTGGCTCTGATCAACACGGTCCATTGGAGAAAAATATGAATGTTTTCATGGTTGAAGGATCAAGATACAAACATATTTTAACCAGTAGAGTTCATCCCCAAAGAAAAATCCAATCAAAAACAAACAAAAAAATACTACCTCAAGTTAAAAAGAAATAACTGGACAGATTCAATCTTCAGTACATGCAAACAGCTTAGTGTTTTATGTGGGCTCTTTCACAGTGCTGCACTAAAGTGACCTGCTTTACTAGTCATTTCTACTGTTCTTGTAAATTTGTGCTGAATCTGTGCTATGTTGTGTGCTATGCTATGTTTAAATTTGAGTAGTTTTGTTTTTTCCCAGTTCAGCACAACTAAAATGTAACCTGAGATGTTGGCAGAGGGGCACAGACTGAACACACTGAGCCCTAAGGACTGTAAGAGTGGGTACATGAAGACCTCTGCTCACACCTAGTGGTCAGTGTAAGTGACTCTCTCTCTCTCTCTCTCTCTCTCTCTCTCTCTCTATGTATATATATATATATACACACACACACACACACACACACACACACACACACACAGGTCAACATTCACTTTTCGCAGCTCTCAAAAAATTATGTTTCAAGAAATTATTCTCAATTGTGTTGCAGCAATTTCTAACTGGCAAAAAAAAGTTTGAGACTGTGAATTCCATTTAAGTAACTGGGAACTTCTCAAATGGATCTTGAACTGCAAGGCTGATGATACTTTGATGGAAAGAAAATAAAATCGATTGTCAGTGAATGTTTGTTGCCAGATATAATAATTCCAATTTTCCAATAACATTAACAGAACGTGATCCAGTTGGCGCAAAGTGCATTTAGTGCAAAATCGTTGTAATATAAACATAATTTCTTCAAGCAACATAGAATTAAAATGGGATATTGACATGCACACCACCACAAAGAGCACAACACAACCTCACTAACACTTAAGACCCTCATTCAAACAGATAGAACTAAAACTGACATGGATTTTCTTTCAAGGTATGTTTTTCTTTAACATTTTTAAACAGAAGCCAAACACACATGTTTTTGTCAGTTAATTAGATTCGATTAGGGTTTGTCATGTGCTTGCTTTGCAGGTGTTGTGTGTCACCAAACGGAAAACAAAATACCTGATAAGGTCAGGATTACAAAACACAGGTATTACAAAAAACACACTGAGCGGGAGGCTGTAAAAAGTGAACGTCCTAATGTTGGAGGTAACAGTGAGACGAATGGTCATTTCCAATCCAACCACTTGTTTTACAGATTTACAAGAGACCAGGCTGAAACTTACAAATTTAATGAATCAAACAAAGATTTTTTTTCTAATTGGTGAAAAATTCGTCAAATTCCATAAAAACTGCAACAAGCCTGGAGTGAGTTAAAGAGCTTAGTTAGGTTCTTTAGGCAGTCTCGAACATCTTCTTCCTGTCAGCCTTGTCCTCAATGTTCTTACGCCAGTCACCGACTGCCTCTGAAGGCTGCAGGACACAGACAGGTCAGAATCAACAGAAGTCCTCATTCTCACATACACCCTTATTCTAAACTTCTCCTTGTCCTCCTGCAAAGACTCACCTCCTCTTTCACCTCCTTCTTGACCTGCTTCAGGTTGGCCCTGAGGTCCATGTTGACTGTGTGCTTGGAGCCCAGCAGAGCTTTCAGCATGGCGTCAGCAGACATACGCACTTTCCTCAGGGCGGGTTTCTTCACTCCGGCCAGTTCAATAACTTTGATCTTCAGGTCATCGATCTAGGAGGGACCAGGGAAGTTTAAAGGCAATGTTTTCAGCGGCAGAGTGGTTACATCCATTAATGCTATACATTTCTCATTATCTTCATTGTAAACAAAGTCCATAAACACACTAAAACACTGATTATACTAACAAGAATTTGTGTGTCTGTGTGTGTGTGTGTAGAGCCTTCATTTGGACAGAAAAGAGAAAGGAGAAAATACCAGAAGGAACTAAAGTTCAGACACTGAGCTGAATATGTATAACCCTCACACACACACACAAACACATGCATGCACACACATGCAGTTGGGATATTTATGATAAAATACATTATATAATTCCATAAGCACTGACTCGAAGGCACTTCCTCACCTCCTCCCAACCCTAGTGCTACCCTACTAAACCTAGTTCTAATCCTAATCCTAACTTTAAAACCAAGACTGAATCATCAGTCAGGATTTACATTCCCAAAATGTCCTCACGACATAAGGTTTACTCAAAATGATCTGACAACAGATACAGGTAAGAGTACATACGTACAAACAGTAACCTGTTTGTGCTGGTTATTCCCATATGGAGAAGAGCTAAGTGGCTGCATAGTGTGTGTGTGTGTGTGTGTGTGTGTGTGTGTGTGTGCGCGTGCGTGCGTGTGTGCGCGCGCGCGTGTGCGTTAGTATGTGTGTACCTCCTTATCGGCCTTCCCTATTTTGGCTTCCAGGTCGTACCTCTCCTCATCGATTTTGTCAATGAGCGCGTGCAGCTTTTTGCAGGTGTCCTGAGAAAGGACAGACAGGTGTGATCTCTATGTTCTGAACACTGAACACAACAGTTTACTGTTATGATCTGATGAATGCATATAACATTATTTAAATAATGTAGGATGCAATCAAGTAAAACCAATACTATATGATATACTATATGTAATTATGGTAGGAGATAAAGAAACAAAGCCACATCTTGAAGAAGAATTATGTATTTGTACTAGTGTGGCTGTCAAAGTGAACTACTAAGTGTGTGTGGCATGATAAACATGTGTATGTGGTGAAGAGGAAACCTCTCTCACCATGAGGGTAGCTTGGTCTCCACTCAGGCTGGGTGAGGGACAGTGTTCAGCCATGTAGGTTTCCTTGGCAGCTGCGATGTCCTTCTTCTCCTGTTGAATCCAGCTCGCCGCAATCTGCAGCATTAGGCTCTGCACGACAGGAGGACAATCCACAGTCGACATTAGTCAAGTAAGAAAAAACACCAAGGCACACAAAGACACATGCTGTCATGGATGATAATGTATACTCATCATGTATGATATATTCACCATGTAGAATATATCATGAGTCTCTCCTGGAGGTTTCTGTGTTTTTTTTCCCCTGTTAAAAGTTTTTTTTTTTTGGCAGTTTTTCCTCGCCCTTGTTGAGGGTGTAGGTCAGAGGTTAGAGGATGTCATACCCTGTACTCTTTGTTAAAGCCCTATGAGGCAAATTGCAATTTGTGAATATTGGCTATACAAATAAAATTTGATTGATTGATTGATTGATGTATGATATATTCAACATATTTATATTTATTATTAAAATCTTGACGTCATGTCCTCTACTTTATTTTCTACTCTATTATTTTCTTTTAGTTTTAATGCTGACCAAATTATTCAGTTAGTAAATAATAATAATTGTAAAATTTAAAACTGGTTGGTTGTTGTTTTGAAGTAAAAACTAGAACGAGAAATTTTGTAAGAAATAACTGAACTCTTGAAATCAAAAGAGAAAAGTTTAATCGAAATCAACTTTTCAGCATCAGCAGCTATATCTCTGCGATTCCACAGTAAAAGCAATTGAACGTGTTTGACAGAACAAAACCAGCAGGTGGCGCCTTTGAGCTTAAGAAGTGAGACAGACGTGATGAATATTTCTGAACATTGACGTGGAAAACAGTTACAACATTTTGATGGTGTTCCAAACCTGTCATGAAAGCTAAGTTCTTTCCTTCACCAACGACAGAGACAGTGATGGTATTGTGCAATCTCAAGGCTTGTAATCAAAGCCAGTGTTATACAGCCGATATGACAGAATGTGCAGCTCTGATTAAACATGCTCCTATCTGAATTGGATTAGCTCATAATACTCAGTCGGACCCAGACACACTCATACCTTCAGATGATGCCTGCGGCTGGAAGTCATCTTTTTGCTGTAAAGAGCAAAATATCACTTTTAATGTCAAGACAGCTTGTCTTTTGCCACTTTTCACCACATCTCCATGGTTTTATGTGTATTTATACCAATTAATATTTCAATGTCGGTATGTGTCACCCCTAGTTAAAAATTTGATGATGATGTTTTCTGACAAGAGGAAAAACTTACTCAGCCATGTTGGCGGTTGATTTTCTTCACAGCCTGTTTATGGAGAAAAAACAGAGCAGAGGAAATAAAGAATAAACAATATTATAATATGCTCTCGGCTTAAATATAACAGCCGGTGCTTGATGAAATATGATCTATGCAAACAGTTGATGAGAGCCTGAGTGGCGACAGAGCTAAGTTTGGGGTTTGGGTCAGATGTCTCTGCTGACACCTGCAATAAGCATGCAAAATTAAATATCCTCTGGGACTTAACACTTCAATTCCTTTCATGGAGAAGAATCCCAGCAGCAGAATGTGCTGTGACAGTGTGTTAGCTGCCAGTGTGGGGCTGTCAATATGCACTGCAAAAACAAACCCCTCTAGCATAGTTGCCCAGTCCTAGATTTCAGTTTTCCATCCAGTTTATTGACTGAAATTCGAAATTACATAAAACCGAAACTAAAAGAAGACACTGGAATTTAACACATAAACAATAATAATAATATTAATAATAATAATATTAATAACAGTAAATGAATTAAGAAACAATTACAATGTTCAAAATGAAGTCAACAAAATGATTTTTCCCAGATCAAAACTCCAGAATATTCAAGACAAAGCCCAAGGATGAAACTTCAAAACTTTCTAGAACAAAGAAATACTAAAACTAAGAACACGCTGTCAAAAAAAAATATTTTTGTCATAATAAATCACTAAAGCTTTGGCAAATAGCAGAGAACTTGGAATTACGAGAAAGAAAATACTTTTTTTCCGGATTAATCTAATTATTTAATAATTATATTACAATGAAAGATTTTCGTATCCGTTTAAAGCTTTAAATCTTTTTTTTTCAAAATTAAAAATCCAGAATCATTTTAAGGTTTAAAATGTCTAAAAACACGACTTCAAAGTTGTTTGACATGATAAATTTTATCTTTCTACCTTCAACCCCTTACTCCAGATATGTCCCTGTGCAGAGGCTTCCTAATTCTTTACATTTATATATAAATTTATATATATGTATCATATCTAAAGCCTAAAGCTTTAAGATTTAAAAGCTTACTTCAAAGATCAGAGCAAAATCTAAGGGTGATTATTCTAACCATTCACACACACAAACACATACAACAACATACTTCAACATACAACATACTTCAAGATTCACATTTGTGACACTGTTCAATCGATTAACGAGTGAGAAACTAGACAAGGAAAAAGCAGAAATGTCTCAGCATCACGCGTATATTGCGTAACTCAAACCAAAGTGTTCAGAGGAAACCAAAGACTTGAGCTACGAGCATTAAAATTCTAATCTTAACTAACAAATATAATCCAACAATTTGATCTTTTTTTTTTGTCATTTAGTAGTCGGACACTGAAACTCAACAGAAAGGCAACTTTCTGAAAAGCTTCACCTTGCGGAAACTTACATTTCTGAACTTCCCTACACAAACGATGCTTCAAAAACTAAGAAGGATGTATAAACAGACAAACAGAAAAAATAAGCAAACGACCAAAGCAAAACAAATCAGTATTGTTCAACCTGAGTTCATGAGATCTCTGAACATTCATCATCACAGTTTAAGCAGGATCTTGTTGCCCATCACCTATCAACAACCCCTATTGGTCAGGACTTTCATCACCATAGAGGCTAACAGAGGCCACGCAGCCATTCCATACTGCCATTTACCAGCTACCTCAAAGCATGCGAAGACGAGAAGGAGGAGGAAAGCGTCTTACCTACGACGAGAAAGAAAGTCAAGGAGAGCAGCAGTGGCCAGAGGCAATTGGAAAAAATCATCCTTGGGGTGTGTATATATATATATATATGGGGGCTCAGACATCGATATGGAGCTCCTGTTTATGGAAATGCAAGATCCTCAGACCAATAGGCCAACATGCTCCTGAAATATCATCATCCTCTGCCAACCTCACCCTGTAAATCAGGCGTCTCCGAGGAGGAGTCTGATATCATTTTAGGTCTCTGCTCAGTGCTACGGACACTATAAAAGGCAAAGGAAAAATATTCAGAGGCTTTACATTCACGACAAAATCACCAGAGTCCAACATTTACCAGGACTAGTGAACAGCTGAACCTGACTCGTTATTGGACTGGATACATACCCGGTGATAGAGGCTAGACTTAGGTTCCAAGTCACAATTTGAATTTAGTTGAATTCTTCTTTTCATTTAGGATCACACATTTGGGATCTTAAACATACGTTAAAGATCACAAATATGTGATCTGACTGCATTTCTCTCCACAAAGTGAATAAGAACAGAATTTTGGAAGAGTCCAAAAACTCTTTTTAGGTTTCATCTGAAGGTCTAAGGTCTCCATATTTGATGATCTGCTACCTATTTTGTCTTAGGTAATGTGAAATGTGAAAATGTGAAAAACAGAAATGTCCAAAGGACTCATAATGTGCTAAATCTCAGGAAGCCTACATCTAAATCATGAATGTATTATCTGTGATCAGAGGTGGCTTTCTCATGAAGGACATGTCAGGACATGGCAAAAACTCAGATACCAGTGTCTCCTTGCCAACACCTCCTCTTATATCAGCTGATATCAGCTGTGGAGGAGTTTCCAAGAGGCTGTAGGCAGCACAGTCTCTTTCTGCACAGCTGTCAAACACAGGAGTGAGCTCAGAGTTGTCTGGCAACTTAACCAACAAAAAAACGACAATCTAAACCAAATACATACATATACATGAAACTGTAAACCCTCTATTCTGCCTTTCGCTAGTTTTAATGTGGAGGGAATAAATAGCTCCCTTTAAAACAACAGTTGTTGTTGAAGTCCTTATTATTAGTAAGCTCTGCTGTTGCCACATTTGGTTATATTTGTGCAGCTCTGTCACGTGCTGAGAGGTTAAACTGTCCTGATAGATGAACAACTAAAGCAGCATGTTTTCAAGGGATGTTTTACCCTTGGGAAAAACTAAAATTGAACATATTGTATCTTAAGAACTGATTAACTGAGGGACGCCGACATCTTAAGACACAACATGCATCATTTAATTTTCCTCATGTTTACCTGATGTTGGAAGTCAGACCAAAAGAACTTCGGAAGAAGTTTGGGAATTATCCAACCATACAAGCAAAGTTCCAAGAGGTGATGATCTATACCTGATTGATAGCACTTTCTATACTGCGCTCACAGAACATTTAACTGAGTCATGTAGCAAAAGAGGGCCCATCTTCAGTGAGTTCAGGAACATGCTCAAAAGAGAGAAACAGCCAATCAAACTATGGTATCACTTTTAACTATTGCTCCAAATAAAGTGTTTAGCAAGCTGGCACTTTTGCAGTCTATAAATATCGTGTAATTGCCAACCAGTCTAGTTAGTGTATCATCTTGGGTTGCTGCTTGAACTCTACATCTGTCCGCAGAAAAAATTCTAGAGCTTTCCATGGCTGCACGGAGCTCTCTCATATTAACACTAGTGCTATAAAAAATATGTGGGCATGATTTCAGGTAGGCCAGATGAAATAGTTTCCATGAGAGTAGTTTCAAGATATGTCAGCTGTGCCTCTTCTCTGAATGAGATGTGTCCTGTGAAAATGGTGTTGATACTCAACAGTAACCCTCACCATTTTAGTAAATCTGTCAATCATGGAAATGTTGACGTACACAGATGAACTACATTGGCAGAAAAGCAATCATTAAGCTGAACCAATCAGAGGGTAATGACTGATCTTCTCGTTAACACCTCTCCAGTGATCACTTCAGACCCTCTGACTAGTGAAACGTGCCATCACAGCTGAAAGTGTCCAGCAGCTCACACTGTACTGTGGAATAAGAGCCTGAGGTAAAAGGTGGTGACAGATCTGTGAGGTGTACACAGCACAGGTGACTTAATAATCTCATATCATCCTAGTAGAGCACTCTGCTCTCAGAATGCAGGTTTACTTACAATTCCAAAAATCCATAGGAGCAGACTAGGAGCCAGAGCCTTTAGCTATCAGACTCCTCTGCTGTGGAATCATCTCCCAGCTTCAATCAAGGAGGCGGACACCCTCTCAGTATTTAAGAGCAGACTTAAAACTTTTCTTTTTGACAAAGCTTATAGTTAGGGCTGGTCGAGGTCCATCTTTGATCAGCTCTTAATTATGCTGCCATAGGCCTAGACTGTCGGGGGACATTTAGACCTTATCCTTCTCTTCCTCTGTCTGTTTTCCCTCCTTGCATTTACATCATATCATTATATCTGTGTCTTATTAATGCACCTTACTAATTCAACCTCTTCTCCAGAGTCTTTGTGCTCCACTGTCCGAGAACAAGGTGCAGCCACTGTCTGCTTTCCCTCCTTCCATCTACATCATATCATTATATCTGTGTCTTATTAATGCTCTTTACTTATTCAACCTCTTCTCCAGAGTCTTTGTGCTCCACTGTTCCAGTACCAGGTGCAGCCACTTCTATGGACCATCGACTGTGGTGGCAGCTGATCGTAGAAC
>JAFBJQ010001042.1:137832-173296 GCA_016785345.1 Trinectes maculatus
GTGCGAAGTCTGTACGTATTTACGGGGCAAACCGCTTAAGCCGAAACAAGGAAGTTCATGGGAGATGTGTCGTAACCACGAAAACGTCGTATCTCAAGGCCGTCGTAACACGAGGACCCCCTGTAAGTTGCATTCGGGCTTTTCATATACACAGAAACAGCTCAGGTGACACAGCGTACATAAATTGAACTGAATAAAACTCTTTGTGCCAAATGTTGTCAGGCTGTATGACCACCTTTAAAATGTATATCAGGTAGCTACTATAACCAGTAAAAATAACTACAAATCAAAACTGTACATGGTCAGGTGAAACAAACAAGGCCATGAAGGGGGATTAGCTCAAATGGTAGAGCGCTTGCATAGTATGCGCGAGGGAGTTGGATCAATGCCCACATTCTACAACAAATTGTTATGTTGGAGAGTGGTGGTGTAGATGACTAGAGTGTTCAGTTGGTGACCAAGAGGGCTGGCGTTTAAACCCTGCTCAGCACCACTGTGCACCCTCGAATAAGGCCCTTAACAGCCAGTTACTATCACTGAGTATGCTTATACTCATTTACATACACAAATATACTAACACAAAAGTGTACTGTGACAATAACAAATAAAGCTTTCATTTTTCACTCTCAGGTCAGTAACACAGGTGCGTTCTTATTAAGTGTAGTCTTCACAGGCATGTCCTCATATCAAACTGATATTTCTATTCTTGTAGAATCATTGTGCACTATGAGTTTCCTCATTATACGGAAAAATATCAATTCAGAAAATATATAAATAAAAATAACATGAATAAATAAAAAGTAAAAACATGCACTAATTTTCTTACCTATTAAGAACATGGCCCTCTATTCTCACAATGTCTTTGCAACAAACTTTGCAAAGATTATAAAAGGTTTTAACAAAAGGCACAACACAACTATGACAAAACTCTATTTATGTAATCAAGACCTTGTTTGGATACAATGACTGATCTGTGGCTACTCAGAGCCATAAACAGCAAGCTGCAAGGTACAGTCTTCCTGGGACACACTGCACAACTCTAATGTCTTCCACATTAGAGCTGCTCTTACCTTCTTACCTTCACATCACATCGTTTGTTGCTTGTCAACCTTGTTCCCTATACATCACCGGGGCTCTCAAGTCTCACGCATTGAGCGTGACAGTCACACTTTTCGGTCTTTTGTCATGCACTCCCGTCACACATTGTATTTCTCACGCTAAAAAAAACTAAGATAAATTTCTCTGGCGCGCCGCTATCGCTATGGAAACAGCAGGGGGTCACTCTTGTCTGCATTCAAAACTTGAGAGCCCTGCAACACCTTTACATGTGTCACTCTAATGAAATGGTGAATAACATGTAGTTTTAATGTTGTGGCTGATCTGTGTATATAAATGTACCTTACATTTGAGGTCACAGCTTCTCTTTCTCTGCCACTGTGGATCTCTCACATTTCATGAATGGATCATGTTCTTTCTATCTTAAGACATCATGTTAATCCAGGAAATTTCATGCAAGTGATCTTTGTAACCCAGGCTGTGTTGATGTCTTAGGACGAGAATGGTATTTTTAGCCACATTAGCAGTGTGGCTCAGGGGACAGTGGTCCAACACTGTGGTCCATACTCAAATACCTCAGCAACTGAAAGATCCATTGGCACAAAATTTGGTTTGGACAGTTACAGAGCGAAGAGCATGGTTCATTTTAACTTGAGTCATTCCCTGTGTGGTTTCTGAGTGCCCCCAAGAGGTCAAAATTTTTTAATTTTAATTGCTAAATGTAACATAGTGATACAATAGCGTATAATACCATCACAATGTATTAAAGCTAAAACAAAATGTAAATCCAGAAATGTGCAGATTTACATAATTACAGTTTCATTTAATATTAGTCTTTACTAGGCTACATGAAAAGAGAAAAATTATAGAAAATTATATTTCTTTTTAAAGCTGCTCTTTGCAGCTACTGGGAAACTCACAGGGTAACATTAGCATAATACTGTACAAGTACGGGGGTCCTCGTGTTACGACGGAGATCCGTTCCTGAGTGTCATGTCTTGTCTCGTTTCTGGTATAATTTCCTGTTTTATTTTGAAACCCTACTCTCCTCACGTTAGGTCACTTCCCACTTCCCTTCAGGTGTTTCCCATTGTTCTGATTGTCATCACCGCCTTGATTGTTTCCACCTGTTTCCCTTACCTTCAGTTTGTTAAATAGTCTGTGTTTCCCTATGTCTTGTGCCAGTGTGTCTTAGTCTGTTGACCTGATATCACGAGCATTCTGTTTCCAAGCCATAGCGTTTGTCATCGCAATACGTAAGTCGATATATCTCTTTTGGGTGATTTTTGTTTTGTAATTTTGATAGTTTATGTTATCTTGCCATAGCCATTGTTTTGTATTAGTCAGATTGTTTTTCCTCCCATTTGGAGCGTTTTCTGTTAGAGTGATTTTGTTTGTACTTTTTATCATAGATAGGTTTCCTCCCTTTTGGAGCGTTTTTTGTAGATTATATGTGTTTGATACTTTCATAGTAGCTTTAGGTTATAGAGAGAATTATGTTAAGTTTCATAGCTCTGTTTTTCACTCTGGAAAAGAGATTGTAGAAAATAAAGACTGTGAAACGAGTCTCTGCTCCTGGGTCCTGTTTATATTTCGGCCTGACAGTACACACTGGACAGTATGGACCCAGCAGAGATAAATCAGCTAACGGCTGCGATGTGGGAGCAGGAGGGCCGTCTTTTCCGTCAGAAGGGATTTCAGACAGCGATGGCCACTCAACTCGGTCAGTTGTCTACTCAAGTACGGGAACTAGTGGATCACCTCCGACAGTCAACTATTGTCTCCCCAGCGCCAGAACCCCTGGCAGCCGCAGCGGCACCGGCTCCCATGTTCACCGCCGGTGTCAAGTTAGCATCGCCGGAGCGCTACTCTGGTGAACACGGACAATGCAAAGCCTTTCTGATAGACTGCTCTAATCACTTCGAACTGTCTCCACAGACTTTCGCCTCTGACAGATCCAAAGTAGCCTTCATGATTTCTCACCTGACGGGCAGAGCCAGAGCTTGGGCCACCGCCGAGTGGGCCTGTGACTCTCCTCTTTGTGGCTCTCTCACAGACTTCAAAGCTGCGCTCCTGAGAACTTTTGATCCGGTATCTACGGACCGGGAAACCGCACGGGAGCTGTGCGGACTGAGACAGGGCAGTGAGTCTGTTTCTGACTACGCCATCCACTTCCGCACGCTGGCAGCGGAGAGTGGCTGGAACTCTACAGCCTTGTACGACATATTTCTGAAGGGGCTAACACCCTCCATTCAAGACCTGCTTGTACCATTAGATCTGCCGCCGGACCTGGACTCGCTCATCGCCCTCGCCATCCGGACGGACCATCGTGCCCGCGAGCTGAGACGACAACGGGGCAGCAGGCCGACATCAGAGAGAACCATGCGCACCGCAGCTCCGACCGAACTGGGCAACCGCCGGTCGTCACCAGAACAGATTCTCCTCCCTCTCATGACTGGACGGGAGGAGCCCATGCAGCTAGGCAGAGCTCATCTGACACCGGAGGAACGCCGACGACGTCAGTTGGAGGGTCGGTGTTTCTATTGTGGGGAAGTTAATCATCTTGTCGCCTCCTGCCCAGCCAAAAAACCTTCAGGGGTGAGTCAGCTCACCTCCTCACGTCCCGCCTCACGTAACCTCACTCCGGTCAAGGTAATGCACCATACCAAGACAATTGAACTTAGGGCTCTCATAGACTCAGGAGCAGATGAGAGTCTGATTGACTGGGCATTGGCTCATACACTAGGCCTCAAAACCAAGCCTTTATCAAAGACTATCACGGCTAGGGCTCTAAATGGCAGCGTTATATTCACCATCACTCACTCCACAGAACCCCTCAGTTTGCATATCTATGACCACAAAGAGCGCATTAAATTCTTTTTGATTAACTCACCCACTCAGGCTCTGATTTTAGGTTACCCCTGGTTGCGCTCTCACAACCCTCACATAAGCTGGGAGACTGGGGAAATCATAGGGTGGGGAAAGTACTGTGAACATTGCAAGGGCGTCTCCTGCCAAGACCAGGTGGTGAATTATGTTAATCATGTTTCTGTCGATTCTGCCACAGACTCTGACTCGCCTGACCTGAGATCGGTCCCTGCATGCTACCACCACCTCCGAGAGGTTTTCAGCAAAACCAAAACCATGATTTGGTTTTGGGTAGAGTATGCTCACAATTCGTTACCTACTTCTGCCACAGGCTTCTCACCCTTTAAATGTGTATATGGCTACGAGCCCCCTATTTTTCCAGATCAGGAACCCGAGGTTTCCGTCCCCTCTGTTCACGCCATGATCCGCCGATGTCGACGCATCTGGGCGGCTGCCCGGGAGGTCCTAATCCGCCAAGGAGACCGGGTGAAAAAGGCAGCGGACCGCAAAAGACGACCCGCTCCCGATTACCAACCAGGCCAAAGAGTGTGGCTCTCGACCAGGAACCTACACCTCAAGGTTCCCTCCCAAAAGCTGGCTCCTAGGTTTGTGGGCCCCTTCCCCATCTCCAAGGTTATTGGTCCTGCAGCGGTCCGTCTTCATGAGCATTTCCTTTAGATTTCTGATATCAACCGTGTAGACCCTGTGTTGTGAATAAACCTACGGTATTGCCACGATCCCGAACGCATCTGTGTCTGTGTCACGGCTAGGGCTCTAAATGGCAGCGTTATATTCACCATCACTCACTCCACAGAACCCCTCAGTTTGCATATCTATGACCACAAAGAGCGCATCAAGGCAGAGTAGCCTAGCTGTGCTGTGGAGGTGTTGGAGAGCCGGCAGGCGCGCTGAGAGACAGAGAGAGCGCTCACCAACTAGTTCCCGTGCGAAGTTTGTACATATTTACGGGGCAAACCGCTTAAGCCGAAACAAGGAAGTTCACGGGAGATGTGTCGTAACCACGAAAATAACGTATCTCACGACCGTCGTAACACGAGGACCCCCTGTATTTTCAGCATCTTCATTGTACATTACTTAAATTTTAAATGCAAAATGTAGACAAACAATTAGTGGCATGTATCTGTATCTCTGTTGACATGCTAAATTTAGCAATTTAATGATAACAACAATGGGCATGGAGTGAAATTAAATTTCACAACATCATAGTAAATATAATGTTTTTAGCTAACATACCAGACAAATGTTTGTAGTGATTGATGAGCTAAATTTCCCAACTCCATCCAAAAAATAATGTCAGCTAAAAAGTTGCCCACTGGAAGGTGAAAAAGACAAATGTAAATAATGACAAAATCTGCATGTTGATTAAATTAAAAATATTAATATGTATTTTAAATAATGTTTTAGCTAACCCACAGCTGAATGCAATTATTGGATGCTAACCTTCACATGTTAAAGAACACCTCTCCAATGTTAATGTGCTATAACAGTGGAATTAAACTAGTAATAATTAAGCACTCAGCTGGCTATTTGCTATTTTCTTGTCTTTAGTTATTCACTCCAAATAAAAAAACAATTGAGTTCACAGTTGTGTCTTATATTAGATTTGTGGGTAGTCATGGAGTAGAGGCCAGAAAAGGAGCTTGGGACAGAGAGGTTGCCAGTTCAAACCCCAGATAGACTGAGAATTGGGAGAAGCACCATGTGTATGAACCAACACGCCTACACTTGGGGAAACAACCAGTGAAGCACCAGTCTGAGGCTCTCAGGCCACTGCCTGGGCTACTCAGAGGCCAGAGAGGCTGCCTGGGCTGCTTGTAATGTTACAGAGCAGCGGATTAAGACTCTATTCCTAGAGTCACAGCTGTTCCTAATGTCTTCATTACAGAGACAAAAAAAAACATGACAGCACTCTCTTCTTAAAAGAAAAGACATCTGACAACCACTGCAGGCATTCTTAAACACATAGCTGGCCCGGGAACAAATGACCATCATCTGCGTACCAGTAAAAGGGGGGTTTCGCCAGTGTATTTTAGGACTCTCAAAACAAGGTCATAACAACATATTGCTCTGGAGATGGAAAAAAAAATTAACTGGACGTAGAGTGAAGCTTTAAGAGAAACAACTAAGGTTCAGACCTAAAACTCATTCTAATACTCACATACAGTATACACACACACACACACACACACACACACACACACACACACACACACACAAATCCCTCTATTGTCAGAATCTTGTTTTTAACAGAGACAAAAACCCTCTTGTGACAAAAACAGGCTATATCTGGAGAGCGGGGATTCAAGCAAAGTGTACAGTGGAGACAGAAACCACTCCGGATTAGTCCAGGTTTTCCAGCTGAACTGTTAGGTGCTGACAGGAGGACAAACACTGATGGCTCGATTTTCAGGTTCATGCCTTGTAGTGGTGTTTCCTTACAGCACCCCACATCACCAAACCATACTTTACAAGTTTGTCCTGGCTGTGCACATGTCCATGCATTTCTAAACCACTTAAATCATGGAAAACAACTGATAACGCATTAATAAGAGTTTTAATGATTAATCATATTAAAAACCATGTTCCATGTCTGGTTAATCATTTCTACTTATGGTCCACTGAAAGAACATTGCTAATAGCAGTTTTTAAAGTCAAATGATAACACACTTAACATCTACTAAAGCACTCCTAAGCAAGACAAAAAAATCATGACTCTTTGGTCATGATTAACAGGTACATTGATGTAACACTTGCTTGAATGCCAACACCAGCTGCTCACACACTACGGTTAGTCTCATGACTGTGCGTAATGATCAAATACTGGACTAAAACTCTGACACCAAAGAAACCAAGCAGAAACTGCCAACAAATACACAGCTGAGTCAAAGTACTTAAAATAACTATGAGTAAACAAACTAAACCTTACATGGTTTGACACTTCTTGAGCTACCAACACTAAACAACACCAAAATGGCACAGAAAGATTTGTTCTTACTTTAAGCAAGCAGAGTTTTCAGCTTGTGGGAGTCACTAACACAGCCTGTGTCCCAGGCAGATGAAATGTTAAGAAGGTATATATTCCAATCTCTGATAGTCCTCTAAATCCTTCATGTTCTCTTTATGGAAGTGGATTAGTGGTCAAACCAATGAGCTGGCAAGGTCATGAAATACAGTACAGTGTCATCTCCCCCCTCCTCAGGTTGCCTAGGTATAAATAACCCACCCTTTAAGATTCATATCCGTATTATCTTTTGTCATGGAGCACTGATGGACAAAATGCAGTCAAGTGATTCAGCCATAGGTGTATTTTTTTTAAAAAAAAAAAAGCAGTTAACATATGCAGGAAGAAACCATTTAGAGGCTTGTTAGAATATGAGACACAGTCAGTGACATGTTGCTGGATGAAATCTGTGTCCCCGTGTCGGTGGGTCCAGCAAAAACAGAAATCAATGCAAATCTTAAAATCAAATCTAGGGATTAATGCAGTATTTACACATTCTACAATTCTTATTATTGAATTTGCTTTTATCAACATGTTTTAGTTTAACTTTAATATTCTGTAGCGAGACACTCTCACAAAAATGTTCCATCTTCAGATGGATCTCCAGATCATAACTGAAAACACTGGTATAATTTACAGCCAGTTTATGATCTTACATACAACAAACCTGTGAAACTGCCAGGAAATTAAATGTACAAAAAATTAAACACTGAACTCACAACATTATGCTGCAGCCAGGTGGACTTGTTCAATAATCAAATACCTGAAATGTAAAAAAAAAAAAACAATATGTTAAAACAAAACCCATGACTTTTTGTTAATGTCAACTCTCTTTCACATATACTATTGGACAACTGATGACAACAAAGAAGCACAAAACTGAAAGTGTGTGCTTGTGTGTGTGTGTGTGTGTGTGTGTGTGCGTGTGTGTGTGTGTGTGAATGCTAATTGTATCTTGATTAAATAATTTTACTGACCTTAGATTTGTTCTTGGAGAATTTCCGTTTCGATCGACATGTTGGATTATATAACCAACAATAAGATGAATACCTTAAAATGAGTACTTAAAAGTGATAAATGAACAAAATGAGTGGGGATCATGTGTCTCACTATCTCTCACCATGAAATTCCAGCTCTAACCATGATGTGTTGGAGGTGACACCTCTTGCTTGGAGTATTAAACTTGGCTGTTGTGTTTTGTGCCATTAGAAGCTCTGCACATCGTAAAACAGCAACAGCTGGACTTATCTCATGGTTGGATTTTGTTTACTGCGTTTTAACATTCTCCCAAGCAAGAAAAATATTAACAGCCTCATCAATTATCCACCTCACAGTTATCAGTCTGGCTGGATTTCCCACCACAACTATAGTCACAACAGTGATGATAGAATGTTTTTTTTTTCACTTCAGAATTATCCTTAACATTTATCTTTATGACAGCAAACGTCATGCCTGTCATAGACTGTCCTTAATTTTCTATTTAGCATCTACTCACTGTACTTAAATGATTCTAAGTCATGCTGTGTAATTGTAGAGGATGTTGTTGTTATCGTAGTTGTGGTTATTGTTGTTGGTATAGTTGTTGTTGTCCTTTTGTCTCCCACCCCCAGCCCCATCTCCATCTATCTCTCTCTCTTCTCTCTTTCTCCATTCCTGTCCCCCTCCGTCTTCTATTTGTCAGTCCGGTAGCTCTGCCAATAAAGGTCAAAACCAATTGCAGTTTTACTCTGCAGAGTAAATCTGTTAAGGCCCAACAAGGCAACCAGAGAATCAACGCTCTCATGGAGACTCTCACCACTTCTGCCTTTTTACATTGTATGTAATCTCGGCATAGTGGTATTAGGAGCATCACCGCCACCAACTGGGCTGCAATCTAAATTGGACTGTCAGAAGACCTCTGATCTTTTATTTTTGTCACGCCCACGTAAAACCAAACCATGATTGGTCAATTTGCCCCTCACTCTCCAAACCCAGACACATACACACACACACACATAACCTGTACTTCCCCCGGGATACAGAAGTCCTAATTAATGAATGAGCCAGCTAACCACGCCCTGATAGAGTGGATGATTCTGATTGGATAACATGTTTCCAGGAGAGTAACCCTTTCATTGCTGATGTGAACTTGACCGTAAACTTAACTTTAGAGCAGGGGTCTCAAACTCAATTTACCCAGGGGCCGCTGGAGGTAGAGCCTGGGTGGGGCTGGGCCGCATCAGGTTTTTCACAAGAAAAGCTCTTACAAAAACATTCCAACGTTATCAAATGTCTTTATTTTTTTAACACAAAATTCAGACTGGACGCCGAAGCACGTTGTTACCTTTAGACCCCCTCTCGCTCCGAACCGTAGTTGGGAGCTGGTCTACTATTTGGCTCGTTTAAGGTAACTATCGTCATCGGGTCCGGGCTAAAGTTTTTAAGAAGGACAGGGAAGTTGTGTCTCTTTTGCGACTCGAACGCACCTTTTTAATAGTATCCTTACTGATACGGTGCAACACAACACGGGGCCTTATACCATGGACTTTAAGGCTGCTGCCGGCTGACACACCAACACCGGGGGCCTATTCCATAAAGCAGGATTACCAAATAAACCAGGCTTATTTCGTTAGTCTGGCTTATTTTAGAGTGGATTTGGTTCCATAAAGCAAGCTTAGCATAGTTCAAACTAAGTTACCACTGCAACTTATGCCGGCAAACTAGCCTGGTCCGGACCAGGCTAAATGTCAGGCTTAGCCTGAGTCACTGCTTAACAGTGACACTTATCTGAAAGAAAAGAGAAAAGCCAAAGAAAAGAAGTGGGTTTTTAAGCGTTTTTTATAAACAGGAAGATCACCATCAATAAAATATTAAATAAAATACATCATGAAACACTGTTTTAAAGACTATGTATTGGTTACATTTAAAATATTAAATATTACAATTAAAATAAAAACCCAATCCGTGCCATTTGATCTGTAGGCTTTTTTTCATTTATATGAGAGATACAGATTCTCTAGAGATCTGCCAGCTGATCGGCCCTCACCTTACACACAGCACCACAGTCCCACACACTGTGCGCGTGGCACTTTTATGAACACGGTAACAGTGTGCCACACTGTGCACGTGGTCTACTTAGCTTTAAAACGTGTTCTCAGTATTTTAGCCCTTGTACTGGGGGGCATAGTTTGTGAGGATGCCCCCCCTTCAGTCCTCTCAATAACGGGACAATGTATTCAATTGGAGTGACAGCTCCTCCGCTGGCGTGAATTCAGCTGGTGGTGCCCCCCCATACCCCCTCGTGTCCGTCATATGGTTTTTTTTTCACATCCGTAAAAAAAAAACACCATTGGATTGGAATTAGTGCAGATGATATCCAAGTGTAAATATAGCTCGTGGACATACATACCACTCTGAACAATGTTTATATATATTTTTTAATTTATTAACTTGCTGCAACGTCCGACACCCCCCCACCCCCCGCACACCACCACCCCACAGGCGCTGTTTAATAGTAAAAAGTTTAATGTTAGGACTGACAGCCTGTATGTTTTGTTATACATTATATATATAAATTGTGTATTATGTCCATGCTTTAACTCAGTGGTATTTATTTAATGGCAGCTTAACTTGGGTTGTAGATACTTACACATTTAATCGATCATCAGTTTCCTGTCGGTCTTTCTCTCTGAGCTTATGTACTGCTGCTGCCGTGTTGCCTCTATTCGTTATTATATGTTTGATTTCCTCACAGGGCTCCACCGCTCGCTCTGTCCTCGTGCATTTTGTCATTGTGAATCCGCTTGATCTGTGTTCGACCTCATGGGCTGCTTAGGAATGACGGGCACACGCAATCAGCCTGACTAGCTGAACCTGGTTAGAATTAGTGAGGCTGCGTAAACGCGGCTCAGCCTTTATGGAACCGAGTTAGCCTCAACTCGTGTGTTTTGCCTAAGTCTAGCCAGGCTATTCACATTAAGCCTCGCTTTTCTCAGCCTGCTTTATGGAATAGACCCCACGTAAGCTATACGCAGGACACAGTAGTTATCGCTCTTTCTTTTGTTTTCTTCCGGCATCTCAGCGCCGCACAAACACACATGACCCCCAGTCTTAAAGAGACAGGGCTGGCCGGTGACAGCGTGAAGTGGGAGCGGCGGAGCGGCCACGCAAAAAATAGAACAGACGCCGAAACTGTCGGCGTGTCGCAGCTGGTCTGGTCAAACTCGCGGGCCGCACTAACATTAAACTTTCATATTAAGGCGGGGGCCACAAACTATCGCCCCGAGGGCCGCAGTTGGCCCGCGGGCCGCGAGTTTGAGACCCCTGCTTTAGAGCATAGATGAGAGAATTTTGTATTTGTATTGTATTGAATAAATGAGATTAGGAGGCAATGAGTTAGGAATGTAGTATTTACTACAATCCCACGTAAATCCCAGTAAACATAAAAACAGCTCTTTCAGAAGGTTTTGCTTATTTATTCAATAGATGTTTACATGTTGGTTGAAAACACTAATCACTTCTGTCTAAACGGTAAATTAAATCGTAGCAGTCAATGATAAACTGATGCTTTTAATACTGCAGGCTTAAGCCTCGGCCTCAAACATCTTCTTTCTTCCATCCATACCAGATTTGTCTTCAATGTTTTTACGCCAGTCACCGACATCACGAAGTTCCTTATCCTGAAACACATGAAGCAGTGACAGCAGCAGGTTTGCATCATCCACAGGAGGCAAACACCAGCTGGTGATGCACAATCAATCCCTATTCTATTCTATTCTATTCTATTATATTCTATTCTATTCTATTACAACGTGGATGCTGCTTAATACAACATGGATCTTCAATGGGAAAATGACAACTGTGTTGTCTGAATGCAGTTACGAGGTGTAGAGCCTATGTTTTGTACATCACATGATTTGCAGGCCACCAGATCTGCCAGCTCCTAAAAATAACCTGCTTCCTCTTTCAAGAATGGTGCCAACAGATGACAGGCATATACATTAGTCCAGCTGTATCCTCACCTCCTCTTTCGCCTCCTTCTTGACCTGCTTCAGGTTGGCCCTCAGGTCCAGGTTGACCGTGTGCTTGGAGCCCAGCAGAGCTTTCAGCATGGCATCAGCAGACATACGCACTTTCCTGAGGACGGGCTTCTTGAATTTGCCCATGAGGTCCTGAACCTTGATCTTCAGGTCATCGATCTAAAAGGAGAAGATGATATTGAAGTTGTGATGGACAACCAGGGGGAAAATAATCCCTGGATTCACTACAAATAATCAAGCAGAAAATAGCTACACCTTACGGGGGTAATTATGTTTTTCCCAACCTGGGTCTTACGTGTATAAATGTGGATGTGTAAATGTACAGTGGTATTTACAAAAACATTTTTGAATGTCGTAGACCATCTTCACCAGATACAATGTACCGTTATTATGTCGCATGGCACTTCTCATTGATTGACTTGTAATGTTGCCTGACTGTGAGATTTACTTTGACCATTTAGACATCCACATTTATGAAGAAAAAAGACAGAACGTCCTGCAGCAATGTAGGATTGAACGTTTACACTGAGTGAACCACTGAAATTCTTGCAGGATTTTCTTTTTTTTGTTTGTTTATTAACTGGAGTATTTTACATAATGTACCTCCTTGTTGGACTTGTTGACTTTCATCTCCAGATCGTATCTCTCCTCATCAATCGCATCGATTTTGTGGTGAATTTCCCTGCAGAATTCCTGTACACATTCATCAACAAAATCATCATGCTGCCATCAGGTATTGCACTGCAGATTGTGTGGCGTAAGTGATTCTGTGTGGCATGTTTTTTTTAAATCATAAAGTGGAAATATAAAGATGGACAACATGTCAGAAGCCTAGTGGCTGGCTGCACTGTCAGAGAAGCCCCGCCTCCTCCATATTAGTGGACATGACATTGACCAAGCTAAAAAGTCAAACTGAAAGATTTTAGGTCATTCACTTTGCATATACAAGTCTGGCCCTGCAGTGTAGGAGGAAGTGTCCCTGACTCATCAGATCCTGCTTCCTGCACAGGTCTGGATCTGTGGTATTGCTCTGTTTCCAGGTCGACAGTAAGTCTCCTCAACTTGTCAATAACTGTCTGACCTTTTTTATTTATTTTTTAAAATATTACTTTTATTTAGTTGAGTTTTTTTCAGTGCATGGGACAAGGTGACGATTCATTATCCTTCTTTATATAGAGCAGATGTTTGTATGTGTTCCGGATGGTTTGTGACATGCCTGCAGCTCCTGCATGCTCCTAGGCATTGACAGAGGAGGGCAGGTCTCCGCCATGTACCTCCCCCTCTCCTCCTCCCGTTCCCTCTCCTCCTCCTCGATCAAATCTTTGGCAATGGACAGCATCAAACTCTGCCATGGACAGAGCAAACACAAAACAGGACACATTTCAGACAACTCTTTGCAAAAAGCAAAACGTGTCTCCTTATACAGCTTTAGTCGCACTGAAGAATTATTTTGCTACAAAGCATTTGAACAGATATCTGTTGTCCACTGTTCGTCAAATAAACATGAAATTAACCCACTTCACTAGCAACCCATTTTCTTTAGTTACCAGAGTCTTTACCTTCAGATGATGCTTGCGACTGGAAGACATCTTTTTCCTTGGGAGAAAACAGTGAATTAAACTTAATATCCAAGTAAACATGATTCAGGCAAAAGATCTTAATTCACTAATTTTCTACTACAAATATTTTAGTTTTAGGATTCAATGTTAGACTGGATTCAAATGAAATTAAACAGATCTTGCTGTATATATACTGTACTGACCATAAATATGGACTAAAATATTTTAAAATATAATAATAAATAACTATTTATTTAGTTTTCCTCAAAACGTTTTTGATCGATCTCTTCCAAACACATCACAGTTAAGATTAAACCACAATTTACCTTTGCAAACTGTGTATTCTGGTTTAAACTAAATTAGAATAATAATAGAAGACAAGAATGTCCAATATTACTGTCACTTATAGAGAGTGGGGGCACCGGGACACGGACCAAATCGTTGTGACATACTGTCCACAGGCTTGTTGATGCCATCAATGGGCAGGATGTCCCACTCTATGGTTAGATGTAATTCCTGTCCTCTCAGAGAAATATGGTCCCTCTCATCAAGGGCTCGGCCTCAGTATCCCAGATATCTGTCCAACAGGGTTTATTCCAACTGTATGGCCAACAGTATATTTGCAAATACTTAATACTCCAATTAGCTGTCAATCCCCAGTGAAAGGCAGAGCACACCTTGGGCAGGTCAGCACAGTGCACAGACAAACAACCATTCACACTCGCACTCCAATCAACCTAATCCATGAGCTACATATCAAATACTGTATAAGTTTAATGTCTTACAAAGGTCGAAAATCTTTTGAGAACGATTAGCTCAAATTGAATAGACAGGGAACTACTTACTCTGACATGTTGCTGTCTGGTTGGCTTCACACCCTTCACAAAACAGATTTGTTGTGAAATAATTAAAGGTCACAGACACACAGACAAAGGCAGAGACATTAATAGCTGAGTAGTTATTTATCAGGAAAGCCCCATTAGGTGTGGGGTGTTCAGCTGACACATGCAGAGGTGAAGGTGAGGTCAGGCCGAGGAGGAACAGGACTGGAATGTCTCTGCCCAGTTCCTTTAGAATTCATAACTCCACTTAGACGAAACTCGACTCTGACCAGGGATCAGTGGTCAGCCTTGAGGAAAAAGCTCTTGTCTATATTAGGGCAAGGATCAGGGGTCCACTCATCGCCCCTGCCACCCCCAGGGATTCTTGTCATGAAAGAGCTGTCTTCTGGAAGATTATCAGCAAACACCTGATACCGTCACTGTTCGGACAAACATCTCAGACTTAATCCATCTTTTCTTTAAATAGAGACCGAGGAGGAGAATCTGCACCAACAATCAGCACATCCAAAGAGAAAACAGCGGGCTAAAGGCATTTCCGATTTTTACTACAAAATCTCAACTCAATCTCACTGCCATGATTTCACTCAGTAATGCTGAGTGTTAGCCAATATTTTTCTCACAACCCTGTGTAAGTCTTGACTTTTTCACTGTAAACCCATTACCCAAAATCACTGCATTAACAAATACATCTCATTAACAAAGAAAGAACAAACGTCATTCCAATTTTTATATTGACATTTTATCATTAACTTAGAGCATTTCATTTTTGTTCCAGTTCCAATGTTTTTATTGTTTTTATCAAAGTATATAACATTTTTATATCTGAGTTATATGTTGAAACCTGTATTTTAAACACAAGCATTTTCATATACTCAAAATATAATTCATATAATTAATATTACAATTATCAAAATTGATTTTATTCATAAGTACATAAACACAGACACACTTAAGAACACAAACCATAATTGTATAATGTATACACCAAACATTTTCTTGATATTGAAAACAAATGTGAAGCAAGAGTAGAATTACTGCCTCATGTAATCTATGAAAACAGTGATACAAATTTTTTTGTTTTTATCACTGTGGAGTAACGATGCCAACTCTAGAGTCCATTTACACCAACAAACAGCATTACACCTCACAACCAGAGACTGTTAATGTCAGTCGACACCGTTACCTTCAGCATCCTACAGCAACAGTTTCTACTAAATGCTTCATCAGTTCCACATCATCCAAAACATAAGATAACCACCAAAAGCAACCAGTAACATTATAAGTTAGGAAATGTGTGACAACAGGACCAAAAAACATGCCCGCCAATGTAATATGTGCAAAAAGAACAGCAGCAGCAGAGAATAGGAAATGATCTCTCACCTTTTTGTCTGCAGATGGAAGTACAGAGCGACTGATTTGAGCAGCTTTGTTTTGGTTTGTATATAAGTTGGTATATATTGCATTCCCCATCGGCGAAGTAAACGCTATCTTTCTCTTTATGGAAGTTGATTTTCCACACAGACCAATGAGCTCACTAGAAATATTGTATCAGACATCCCCCTCCTTTCAAATCTCCTCCCTATTAGACTATTATAAATAACCCTCTGCCTTCTAAATTCTTTCACTGATTGGATTGATTTCGCCAGACCATCTTAAAGACAGTGCTCACAGAGTGCATGGAGGTGGAAATGACTGAATGTGAGAAAATATTATCTTTTATGAATACAGCTGTCCAGGTTCAGCAGCAGTTTTTTTTTTTTCAATGAGGAAAACCAGGGAGCGGCAGTGATGAAAGCTGGGAGAACAGCAGGTGGCAGGGGAGAGTGAAGTTTCAAGATGGTCATTTAAGACACACTAAGTGGACGTCATTAAGAAGCTGTTGACAGAAGATGGCCAGGGACAGAGGAAAAGGTGGGAGAGGGAGAGGGAAACTTTGGGAATTCAGACCAAGAAGATGAAGACATTACAGGGTAGGGGGGTAATAGGAGTTAATAGATGAGACTTATAAGATGCTGCAAATCAATATACTTATTTATAAGCCTCAACCTTGCCTCCAAAAACTGTATTTCAAAAACAGCGGGTAAACGATAAGTACAACAGAGACAACTATCCTACGTCAGGGCAGAGAACACTACAATTCAACAGTTACATTGTCTCTATCCGTGTTACATCCGTGTTACCGTGATACAGCGCACACTTAATTAGTAAGATATAGTTACATTTCTGTGAACGTGTCTGTGTGCCAACAGGTTTTACATTATTGTATGCTATACACCTAAGTGAATGTCAACTAATCTTGGACTTGGAATAATGATACAATCTTGGAATTGTATCATTATTTTCCCCATCATCTGACATTTTTTCTGACTTTTGGCATGTGCGGAGATTTCAGGTGTTAATCTGTGCATAGGGTTCACTCTGTAGCTGAACACTAGGACTGAATGACTGAGTAATGTGAGAGAACATATTACAGTAGCCATGTTTTAGTACTCCCTATGAGGCAGAATAAAACTGCCTTCCCAAACAATGTGTCAATGGTGGACTTGAAAAATTGAAACATAGGCTTTGTGTATGTAACCTTGGTACATCAACGTGAATGACTAAATCAAAGAAATCAAAGTCAGCACCAAAAAACACTTGCGTACACATTTTTCTTTATTAATTCAACAGTACAAATTATATCTGACTTAAGAAACATGACATGAGAAATACATCGCTTCACATTTTTGAACATCATATTCATTGAGAACATTCTGAGCCACTGAGAAATCACCTGAGAGAACGATTTAAAACCCTATTCAGTTTGATATCACAACTGTCACTGTGAAATATGCTGACACCTTGTCTACAACAGTGCCTCAATCGAGCATTAAAACATCCATTGAGACATATATCATCTTCTTAAATCTCACAACCTGTTCTTGTTTAACACCGAAACTGTACACTAATGAATAGCAAATATATTAGTCTATCGCAGGGACCACTTAACACAAACATCATGTTTATACTTTTTTTCCCCATATATATAAAACATCAAAAAATATTCAACATTTTACAACATACCAAGAGAGGTTATACAAAGTGTGCAAATGTCACCATACAGTCACAAGATGACTTCAGATGAAGGCACCAGACTCTTCCACACATACCACACCGCTCACATCATGATTGACCTTGTGACCTTAAACTATACAACTAATTCTCACTGAGGCTGAACTCAAGAAATGAAAAGAAAACCTAAATGAAATAAACAAATGGCAACATTTGTTTTAGACATTATTTCAGGATTTGTATTATTTTTGTTCTACGAAATGTTTACTGTGCAAGAAGTAGAGTTGAGCATATTTAATTTTAGATGGTTTGATTCATCTTCACTAATATGTAATTTTAGCCGCTGTTGCCAAATCACGACCAACATTGACCAGCCACAGAAAAACCTTAACCTTAATAGGCAACGTTAACAGGCTTGAGCAACCATGACAAATTATGCACAAATGGGTTCAGTCTTCACTCACTGAACAATAAAAAGTGGAACCAGAATTGAATGGGATGCAAGCTAAGAAGAATGAGTTTTGACCACCTGGTGTTCCTTGATCAGAATTGACAACTAACTTGTGAATCTAGAGGAGTGTCTGTTGCATTAGTTTAAGAAATCATCAAAGCGGGATAAATGTGGTCCGGGTCCTGTCTGTGCTAAAAAAAATGATTCACATTTAAGCTTGTTGACACAGCTATAGTTTTAAGTGGCAGTATTAACTGTTAAAGCCTATGTGGTGAAACAGGACTTATCATATGTCTGGTCTGGGCTATTAGGTTTAGGATTTGCCTTTTGCAATCATTTTGGGTTAAATGCTCGCATGGCTCTCAAACAGGGATACTCTCTCTTGCCTCTTGCATGATTTATAAAACTGCAATATGAATATGCCCATGTACATGTCTTTGCATGATAGGGTTATATTAGCATCTACCAAGAGACGATGCAGAAAACCAGACTGGCTTAAATCCTCTTAAATGCAGGATGGTTACATATTGTGCACAAAATCTTTTTTTTTCTCCCACATTTTTCTTTTCTAGGAACCCAATGTCTTCCTACAACAGTTTCCAGATAATCATTTACACATAATCATGAGTATAATCAAATAAAGACAATGCTTACATCATACAAATGTCACAGACATCTGAGAATGTTGATGCATTGATGCATCAACTAATGTGATACAAAAACCAAAGACCAAAGTGCTGAAAAAAAGAACACACGGAATAAGAAAAATTGAAGTTCCCCCTTGACCGTCAGAACATATGGTAGAAAATTTATGAATGAATGAGTAAATGAATGAAGATGTTATACAAAAAACAGGTACACGTTCTATAACCGCCTCAATTGTCCTTTAACATAATTAATTAAAGTAGAAATACTAAACCATCTGAGATGTACTGCTTTTAAGTTTTGTGTCACCGTGTCATAATAGATACCTTTCAATTATAAAGAATCAGTTTTGTTTGTAATCAGACACTGATTTAAACTACTGTGACTGTACAGCAGCTGTAGAAAAACATCTGCAGGCGGAGACAAAAAATTGGATGTGCTTGTGCGACATTTGTTGCACATTCAAAAAACTAATTCAAGCTTTTGGGCAATTCAGATACTGTGAACCATGTAACCACTTAAATCGTACCATTATCTTTATCCAATTTTGCAAGCATGTAAACATGGTAACTGTCAAACTAAAAGCTGACAAAAAATTAAATAATAAAATAGAAAGGAAATACTTGCATTGAACAACCTTGGGATTAGTGCAAAAAAAAATCACCTCTTGCAGTATAAACCCTGAATCTCAGTTCAGTGGCACTGATACACTAAATACTGATAATTCACAGAGATGCACAACACCAAGCCTCACTGCATACACTTAAATTCATATTCATAAAGCCACAGTTTGAGCACCACCTAAGAGATTATTCAAACAAACTGTGGCTGAAAATAGAGCTACAGACGTCCTCACAGAGGAGAGGTCGGGTCACATATCTTCCACAAGTCTGGCCTCAGAAAACAGCATGAAAAGGTCGCCAACAACAGATACTTTCGATTTAAAGCATCTGTCCATGTGCAAAGTTCCCTCTTGCGATAGAGACAAATTAATCAATGATGATCTCCAGTCAGTGGTGATAATTCCAATAGTAACAAACCATACATAAATCCTTCAAGTTTCAGAATGTTGCAGCTTTGTCAGAAACAATATTTTTGAACCCACCAACTACACTGGCTACAAACAACTTTTTTACAAGGAAAACTAATTATTTAGGAAGAAAAATCAGCCTCCAAACTAATGATGGAAAGTTTCTTGAAATAATGACAGATCTTTGCAGGCTAAGTCAAAAAAGGTTGACAGTTGAATAAGAAATGTTTTTAAAATGCAGGCCACTTGTTTTGATTTTACTTCCAATTTGCTATCAATCTTAATCTGTGAGTAGAGTTACACTTCTTTAAAAACACAATGCATGTCCTGCAGCACTAAAACAAACAGGAAGTGCAAGATATTACTCATTTCAGATATGAACGCAATGGTAATCTGCAGGGATTCTGTCCACTAGTGTTGCTACGGGTAATATCAGTAATACTTTTGTGGACATCCCATTTGGTTGGCATGCTGTGCTCATCTTGCATTATCAGAAGAGGAGGGTAATGTACTACATACAATCCTTCAATATGTCACCAGGACACCCCATATGGTACCTTTAAAAATACCTGTCAACCTCAACTCTGTACGAGGTTATGGTGAGCTATAAGGGGCTGAGCAACAGGATCAGCACCCTGTCATTTTTAATTGTCTCACCTGCAATAGCACTTACATTGTTTTTACACTGTCAAATCTGTCAAATGGCACTATGCCATTACATGTTTGTTCTGCTACAGGTGAAGCACTGGAGTCAGAATCTGACTTTGTTTGAATGCCAATATAACCTTAAATATGGTAATAAGGAACACTCCAGAATGGGGTCTAAATAAGATGTAATATTTCAACAACTGACTTTTTCTCCATGTTTTATCTTGAGATTTTTAAGTTTTATCTAAATAATTTATCTTACTTATATGTTCTTCAGGTGCAGATGAATTTAAGAAAGACTGATGTGTCAAAATCATGAACTCTGCTTTTCACTAAGCATTACCTACCATTCCATTTTATATTATCTTCTGGCTTTTCACAGTTGACACAGTCACATTTTCCATTTCTTTAGGAGTTTGTAGGTTTACTGTATTCTCACCAGACTCAGTTTTGCTGCAGTACTTGTGCCATCACCTGGCTATCTAACACATTTTTAGATTTTCTGACACCTGGAGGGTGACTCAACATTGTTTCAGTGGATCTATAGGCAGGGGACTTATTAAAGGACTTATTAAATCATTCTAAACCCTAAATGACACACAGCCCAAAAAGATGCATTTTATCTCAAGGTGTGAACTCAGCCACAGACTCATGTAAAGAGTATTTTCCCACCCTCTACTGCAATGACATCAAGAATCTCCTGAGATCTCCCATTAAGAAATTCCCCTGATAGAAAACACCATGGCACAGAACTGAAGCAGGACTATATCAAATCTACAGCCAACACTATTACATTGTTATAACAAGAAGATGTACATATTAGATATTACAGTCTATTGTATCCACTGTTCTGTGCAAGAAGTGAGCATCGACTCCAGGTCACATTTATATGTTCAATACATCACAGTCAGTAAATTTACAGCCACTGTGGAGATGATGATACCCAGTAGACCTGTCACAAAGTAAAAGTACAGCTGCCCTTGGTTGTTTTAATGAAAATGTGCAATTCCATGAGTAGCAGCAGAGCATGTTGGCAAACTGAGTCAGGTCCATGCCACTTTGCGAGAAATTGCCTGTTTGAAGCATTCAGGGTTGACATTGCCCCCAGGCCGCAGCGCCCTCTCCAGGCTAACCAGGACATTTTGGTGACATTCCCTGATGTTGACTGGGTACTTGGCCCTTAACAGTTCATAGGCTGCAATAAGCTTCATGTTCTGCTTCACCATCAGGTACTGGATGATACATGTTGGAGCCAGCGAGAACCCATCCCGACAGTGCACCAGGACACGCTTCCTCTTCTCGGTGGAGGCATCGATGCACTCATTGATGTCCTCGAAACAGCGATGCTTCAGGGCAGGGCCGTCACCCAGAGCGTCCGGCACATCTCCAATATCCACTTTGAGGCGGGACCAGCTGTGGCGGGCTCCCCGGGAGCAGGTGCATGGTATAAGGCTGAGGCTTGGCCCCAGTTCTCCCGGCAAGCTGCTCATGTCAATGATGCTGTCTATGTTGTTGCGGCACAAGGTGCGCCCATTGTACGCCGCATTCAGGTTACCAACATAGATATAGTCTGTCACCTTGGAGATAACAGGTTCAGAGTACCTGAAGTGTTCAGGAACACTGGGTTTGAGCTCAGACGTATCAGGGCCCCGGGCTCCTGCTGGCCCTGTGGCAGCTCTCCTGCTGTAGTTACGCAACTTTTTGGAGCCCGAACGGGATGGAGGATTGGAGTCTGACTCAGAGCTGCTGTTCCAGGGTGGAGAGAAAAGAGAGAAGCGGCTGGAGGATTTGCTCTTATTGAGGATCTCCACCGGACTGGACAGGCCAGAGCTGGACGCTGTGGTGGATGAGGCACAGAAGAGGGATGCTCGCTCCAGAGAGCCTGTGCTACTGGCAGCTCCTGCACTATGGGCCTGCTCCATCTGCAACACACACACACATCCAATGTCGACCCAAATGTTTTTGCCCAGCAAATATGTTTAGTTTCTCAGCATTTTTGTCCTATCCCCAGTGTTGACAATTATTTATTTATTTTAAATAAATAAATAATTTACTCTACTATGAATTACTAATCCAACCTCCACTAAAGAAAGAATGTGGCAGGAGGATGTTGTGTGATGTACCTGAGCTTTGAGGTTGTTCTTCCACTCCTGCGTCTCCAGAGCTTTGAAACGTCCACTGCTGTCAGAGGAGACCGACACACAGAGGGGCCGGTGAGCTCTGGTGGGGAGCTGGGGGGTGAGGGCCACGGGGATGGGCCGTGCATCGGCATGCTCGCTCCTACTCATCATCAGATTTGGACAGGAGCCTGGTAAACAGAGCATATATCAGAGCCTAATATCTATCTACTGTATCTTTCTGTGGAGGAACCATTAATGAAGTCAGTGGAAAACAAATAAGTAACTGTTGCTATCTATGAGCAGATTTATTAGTTAATGCTGAAATGTAACAAAACATTTTCTGCCAGCCATGTAAGCTAGCTATCTCACTAACTTAGGTCAATCCTCAATAACCAGATTTATCATCACTTTTGTTACTGTGTGTGTAAGGCCAGTATCCACACTACTCTGTCATTTCAAGCCTTTTAAAACAGAGATTCAGAAAACACAGCTGGTCCCATTTAGGTTTAAATTCTCTGGGATTGCTTTTAAGTCAGAGACAGTGACATAGACAATGAAACAATGAGGCAGACACCCAATTTCACATCCTGATTAGATGTTACTGTTCAGGAGTCAGGACTCAATATGAGCATCAAATACAACATTAATAATAAATTGCCAATGGTGGCAACACACCTTTTACCTCATCATTAGTCCAAGTGGAGAAATCCTTGCTCTTTTTTTCTTTCTACTCCTTGTTTGTCACATTTTCTGCAACTAAGCAACCAACTGGAGAATAGACGTGCTTCCTGTTTACATCTACCAATCTATCTATCTGTTTATACTGGCACACACACCACCATGTACATAGCTGTCATGTAATGCCTTTTCATGCATGTTAGTATGAATGGAGATTATTATGTGATAAGGACTGTTTTTTGAAAAAAATTAAAAAATAAAATAAAACATTAGCATTTAGAAAAGCTACATTTCTGTTGTTTGTTAAAGGAGACTTACTATGTTCCTTTTCTGCTTTATATTGTCAGTCCATATAAAAGGTTATCATAATAGACAGTTTGAAAAAGTTCTTATTTATCTGAGACTGGCCCAATCTCTGGTGTTTGGCAATAACATAGATATGTAATCAGGCAGTACCCAGCGTTTGTGAGATCCACCACATCCGCTTGCCAGTGTGGAATTTCCAAAGCACAGTGCTAGTGATGGGTCCGGCAACACCGATGCATCGGCGCATGCGTCGAGCTCATCGAGTGAAACATCATGTCGGTGCGCGTATCGCGTTAAGAAAGTCACGTGACCGATATGGGAACTGTTTCAAACTGACACAGACGCGCCAAACTGAGTTTATAAGGAAGCGTATCTGTCAAGAATCTCTGCGAGAATATTTTGAATATTTTAACAAACTCAATTTCAAAACGTTGGAAAAAGTTATTTTTTTAAATAAAAATTTGTTAAAAAGAATCCCAGTTCACAAGCATCCTCATTCACAACACGTTCACTTAGATTTTCACGTTACGGTACATGTTCACATTATTTATTGACTGTATCAAAAAATATCAAAGATACTTTAAATTTAAATGAAGATATGAAATAATACAATATAAAATACAATGACTTAAATGATATTATTGTATTATACCAGGTTATCAAATCAGTGTCAGTTGAGTCTGTCAACTCGGTTGCCTGTAGGGATTTTTAAGGTCCAGCAGGTGTCAGTATTCAGTGACACAGTATCAATACAGTTTGGCAATGTGTCGAAACGCTTCATGACGCCTCATCTACCCATCACTACACAGTGCTATACTAACTTTGGATACATAAGATCGTCCTAACAGTCAGCTTTTTTGTTGCATGCTATTTTTTGCTGCATAACAAATATACCAAATCTCATAAAGGTTGCAATTATAATGCATGATTTGCATGAAGTTGAGGTCTTCAAACATAAGTTAAATAAAGTTGAGATCACGCATGTTGGTGGTGGTGATTTTGAGTGAACTGCATCTAGTTCTGCATCTGTTTTTATACAGACGGTCAGTAGAGTCGTTCAGCGCAGAAGGATGTAAACAAAGCAACGACTGGAAGGTGTTAAGCTCTGTGATTATCCACATGTAAGATAACTGAGGATTTTATGACACAATCCTAATAATAATGATGTTGCAGTGGACTTAATGCATAACATTGAGCAGCTTTTACTTCTCCTGCAGTGTAAGGTTGTACTTACCGGCACATTCTGAGCGGGTGATGGACTGTATGTGCAGTATGTTGTCGGATTTCAACAGGCTGTTAAGAGTCCTCGTTATACCTGTAAACGAGAGGTGACTGTTGTAAAACGATCAAACCGACACGGCTGCAGGGCAAACGGGGAAATCATCGGCCTTACCGAGCCCTCCATTCTGCTTGCGGAGCACATTTTTATCCAGCAGTTTGTGAGCACTCAGGTCTTTGTTCCACTCTTCCTCGGTCTCCATGTTACACCTCCTGTAGACAGAGGCACAAAAACCCGACCCAGGTGGTCCGGCATCTTTCTCAAGCCGTGTAGCATTTCAGCTCCGCGGAACGGACGTGACTTCAGCTGCGGCGTGGACGCGCTCAGCTGCTAGCATCGCCGGCTAAGTTAGCCGCTAAGAGCAGCTTGCTAGCTCACTGCTGTGCGGGGCCATGTTGAGTTGGTGGGCACTTTTAGACGCCGAGTGTTTCAGCACCGCGTGGGGACGAGAGAGCGCAGCAAAGTAGTCCATGCACACCGGAAGACGAAGCAAACATGACGACAGAAAATGGTTAACGCTACGGATGAAACATTGCTCTACGTTAGCAAGCTAACAGCCGCTGGTTAATGCAACCACCCCCTCTTTACTGCTCGTGTACGGACACTTGAAATTCATAACGCAAAATCAACAGCTAAACCCGCATTTTGTGTTTGTGTTTGTCAGTAACGGCAGGCGCCGGAAAACACCCAAAACACGACAACTAACGTGCGGCTCCTGCGACAAGCTGACAGGCCACGGAACAGCACCACCAACCGAGCAAAACCGCGGCTACAACGGTGTTATTGTACCCAGAACGCGGTCTTCAAGGCTGCCTGAACGCAAGCTCAGGATAGGCCGTACCATTGAGTCAGATCATGTAATGAGTAGTTCAAGTTAAGCAAAGAGTCGTGGCTGGCTGTGTGGGTGGATGAAGGGACGGCAGGGTTTGTGTGTACCTTCAGAGGAAAAATACCTTGAAGACTAAACTGAGCGGAAAAACAGCATTTCTCGATCAAGATACAGTACTGGTGTCTTACATTCAGGTGGAAACAGTCAAATTCACAATTAATTCAATAAGACAGCAAGACTGACAGATCAAACTATGATAATATGATTATATTGTAATATAATAAAGATAATCGGCGGTGCGATTCACAGAGATTCACAATGGTTGAAACAGAGCAGACAGATGACTTAGAGAAGCCATGGTTACTGGATATTACGATTTTGATCATTTAAGTGTAGAGTTATAATAAGTTCAGATTGCATACTGTCAATGTTCAAATATGCATATGTATTCATACGAATTTTGTATGTATAGTTGTGTAGCTACAATGTGAGGATTAGACTCTCATTTATCCATGTAAAAGCAGTGGTAGTAACAACATTAGAAAATTGTTGGCTTTTAATGGAATCAGCTCCAAGTTACCATAAAATGGTTGGTTTGGTGTCAGTTGACTAGCCACTGGATGAACTGACAAACTGCCTTTTGGGTGATACTGTTCTAAATGTTACAGCTCACTGATATGTGCATGTGGGAGAATAGTGTCTCGATAACTGGAAAACATCTAAAAATTAACAGTAAACACTCAAAGCTGTATAAGAACAAATTCGAAATCAAGTCAGATTTAATTACCATCAGTCAAGAAAAACAGCTGTTTATCTGAGGTGAATGTTTGTCACATAAACTAAACAGTGTTATTATGTTGTCACATAACCTGCTGGTTAAATAACGGCACTGATCACACATTTCCTGGTAAGAAAGCTCAACATAAACAAGACTGAAACTAGTTGTGCGTTGTCTAACTTAAGCTGCAATACTCACCTCATCATTTCATTAATCCACTCACTGTGTTTATGCAAGATGCTGGTTATGGTTGTTCATCTGTTTCTGAGTGTGTCAACAGGCTGTCTCTGGCAGACACATCTCTGGCCAAAAACAGCTATCCAGAAGATGATCTGGAGACAATTTTTTTCTTCTGCTACTGCTGCTTCTCTTTCTCGTGCTTTAATTAGATGGCTGTGTCTCTCCGGGTATCCTGGTAACCCACAGAGCAGCTGATGTCACTGCTCTTCATAATGAAGAGCGAGTGTATCTGGCTGCCTTTGTCAATAAGCAGGCAGGGAAATTCACAGGAGATAAGGCCAACAACAAAGGCCACATCTGCCATGATGTGATCAGGACACACTCAGCTCCTCTGGGTCCTAAATGGTCATAGTACATTAGGTGGTCCTAATTTCCATCAATTTTGCTGAAGTATAAAAAACATCCCTTAACTAATGAATTCAAATGATGTAGAGTTAATATTATATATTATGTAATAGTAACATAGTAACAGTAACTTTCTCTTCAACTGGTTACATAAAGGTGAGTACAATATAGTGGTATTAGCTTTCTCTTTGGCTTGCTATGTCATGACACGATTTTCTGTAGGCCCGTCATTGTGCCGTGGAACAACTAATACAACACTTTTAAATCATGGTTCGTCCATTTGGAAAAGAGCACAGTATTCGTCTCCATCTCTAACAGTAACAACACTGTTGGGAAAATCCTTGCTCTTGCTCTTTTTCCCCCCAGCATGCTGTCTGTAAAACTCAAGCACATCATCAATATCATCCAAGTCACACAGATAGGGTTCATCTGCAGCCAGCAGAGCTCTCTCTTCCATGGTCATTTTGGTGGGAGCTCTAATGTACATAAGATCTGTCTTTCAGCTATTCTAATTGCTGTGGGTGTGGTTAACAAAACCTGATATGGTCCTTCCCACCGTGGAGACGACCAGTTCTTTCTCTTCAAGGCTTTGATGAACACCCAGTCTCCTGGTTTCAGGTTCTCCTGAGTATCTGCTGGTTCTGTGGGAGAAAGCACTTTGGACACAGCATGTTTGTTCTTCATCATTTCAGACATGTATTTAACAATAGTCTCTGACATGTCTGTATCGTCTCCCTTTAGACTGATCTCTGGTACTCTGTAAGGTCTTCCATACAATACTTCAAAGGGTGATAAACCTGTCGATGTAGGTTGTATGCAAACTTAGTAACACTGCAGGTAAACATGTCAGCCATGATTGTCCTGTTTCTTCCATAGCCTTTCTTAGCTTTGATTTTACCGTGCCGTTGGTCCTTTCCACCAGTCCTGCTGATTGTGGATGGTAGCTGCAATGATACTTAAGTTGGATGTTAAACAACTCTGATAGTTTTGTCATTACTGTGTTTCTAAAATGATTATCTCTGGAAATCCATATTTTGGTGCAATGTGTGTTGCAAGTATTTTTGCTACTGTCAAGGCGTCAGTGTTTGTTGTAGGTAATATTTCTGTCCACTTTGAATATCTGTCTATGATGACCAAACAATATTTTTTCCCTTCGCATTTGTTTAGCTCAATAAAATCTATACATATATGTTGAAATGGATATTCTGGCTCTGGAAATTTACCTCTTTTTGGTCTCATTCGTCCTTGGGAATTATGTTTGCTGCAGATGAAACATGATGCACAAAAATTTTTTGAGTAGTTTTGAAATCCATATGTTGTAAATGTTTTTGCTATCATAGATACCATCCCTCCTGTTGAAACATGTGTTATCCCATGGCTCAATATTATTGCATATCTAAAAAGACTTTTAGGTAGTATTGGTTTGTTTTCTGGTCATTACCATATATCATTAGGTTTTTGTTGTGCACCTTTTGTTTTCCAGTTTTGTTTTTCAGTTTCAGGTGAATTTTCTTGCATTTCTCTTCAAATGTCGTCATTGATATGTGTTACGGTTTCGTTAGCGTAAGCGTCAGTTGTTTTGATTTGTTTCTCGGTGGCCCTTTTTGCCTCTTCGTCAGCTTTGCGGTTGCCCAGAGTTACTGGGTCTGTTTGTGTGGTGTGTGCTGCGCATTTACATATCGCCACTTTAGTTGGTAGTTTTACAGCATTTAATAGTTGTAGGATCAAATCTTTCTGTGTGATATCCTTCCCTGTGGAAGTTATCATTCCTCTGTTTTTCCACTGTTGGGCAAAAACATGTATCGTGGAAAATGCATACTGACTGTCCGTGTAGATATTTACTACTTTATTTTTCCCTAGTTTACATGCTTCTGTGAGCGCAACTAGTTGCTGCTTGTGCTAAAAAGTGCGACGGTAATGCGGATGACAACAATACCTCGTCTGACGTTACTACTGCAAAGCCGGTTTGGTTTTCGTCGAACTAATTCTTTTTGCAAGAGCCATCAACAAACATAGTCAAATCAGCATCTTTGTGTGGCTCATCAGTTAAGTCTGTTCTCGGCAATACTCTTTCACTTGTTTGTGTTTACACAATTGTGTGGTTGTCCGTCCTCCGCGGTCGGTAACAATGTGGATGGGTTTAGTGTAGTGCATCGTTCAATTTGGAGGTGTGGTTGTGCCAATAAGACAGTCATACAGCTTAGGTGTCTAGCTGGAGACATAAATGCGATTTTGTTTTGTGTTAACGACGCCGAAACAGCATGTGAGACCTTGAGTGTGAGTGGATGGATCAACACTAATGGTGCTGAGCATTGGACAGCTAATGCTGCTGCTCGTACTGCCTGTAGACACAGTGGCATGGCCCTGGTCACATGGTCGAGTTTGGATGAGTAATAGGCAATAGGTCTCCATTTTTCCTCCAAATGGTTGAGTTAAAACACTTGCCATGAAACCTTTTCGTGCGTCACAAGTTTGAACAAACGGTTTTGAGTAATTCGGGAATGCTAATACTGCTGAACTTACTAGAACTTGTTTCGTTTTTGTAAAAGCATTATCTGCTTCCGCGGTCCATGTGATTTGTCCATTTGCCGCCATCGGTCGATTGATATTAGATCTAGCAATGGTTGAGTCATTTCAGCATAGTTTGCTTTCCATGATCTACAGAAATTAGTCATCAATGACATCATTTGTTTTTTGGTTTGAGGTTTTGGTGCTTGTAGGATGGCAGTTTTTCTTGTTTCATCTAAGTGTTTTCCTTGTTGGGAGATGTTAAATCCTAGATATTTTACGACTGTGCGACATAGCTGTAGTTTGTTTTTACTAGCTTTATGCCCTTGTTCTGCTAGAAATTTTAGCAATGCTAATGTGTCTAATTTACAGCCTTCTTCAGTTTCAGATGCTATCAAGATGTCGTCCACGTACAGCAAAATTTGGCTGCCTCTTGGAGGATCAAATTTGGCCAGATTTGATTAAATCGCAATTGAAAAAATCATTGGACTTTCACAATATCCTTGAGGGATTCTTGTGTATGTGTATTTCTTTCCTTTGAATTGAAAAGCGAACCAGAATTGTGAATCTTTATCTACTGGTATTGAAAAGAATGCGTTTGCCAATTACATCTTGTGTAATGCGACAGTTGCATCAGCATGGAGCATGTAGGTGGGTTGGACATTGGTATCTCAAAGAACCTCCTCAAGCTCATCAGTTCATCATTGTGGGATCTATTCAACTTTGCTTCCACACAAGTCCGCATCACACCGCCTTAAATTTCCTTCTGAGGTACCAGGTATGAAAGTGTGAGAGCAATAAATGTCGCTGGTGGCCCAGTGGGACTGAAGCACTCACTCCACCCCTTTAACCAGACCTGCAAGAATCTGACCTGAGGAGAAAATCAGAGGAGATAATGTCACCTTCAAGGCATCTCTGACTCAAACCTCAACTCTGTGAGTTTTTATAAACAATAATTTTGTATAGGACACACGAAGGAAAATGGGTGGAGAGAGAGAGAACTGCAATTGCTTCTACAAAATATAGTTTTCAGTATGGTTCTTTGTAGATTGATAGCTTACTTAATCAGTAAAATTTAAGACATTAATCTATAGAGCAAAGAAAGTCCTCTGAAGCCACTGTGGATATTGAAAAATGAACATATGTATCACATACCAGATTAATATTTGATTATTTTCCACATTAAAGGCAATAGTGAGGTTCAAGAGTAATGTTGTATAATAATGCTCCTGATCACGCCAGAGATGCTGGCTTCGTCAGCCAGTCTCATTAATTTAACAGCATTTCTCAATGTCCAAAACATTAGGGTACATTTCAGCACCAAGCGCTGACAGAGTAAAAACCAAACCAACCTGTGTTCTCTCTAGAGTTCAGTTTAATGAAGATGCTCTCTGGAGGTCTGAAGCGACTGGAAGAGACAACTGCTGAACTCAGCTTGATTGGTCTTATTTAGAGTTTATATATCAAGGGAGTGTGGAAACCATGCAAAACAACTAAAAGAGAAAAAATCCAGTGTTTAAAACTTTATAGGAATGGGTAAAATAAGGTTTTGCCTGGATAATAATTCTAAATTCTAAAATTTTCACCTAAAAAGGTAAAAAAATATTTTGCCAGGATTTTTGTGTTCGTTGTTGTAATACTCAGTTTGGACACAAGGCGCCAATGTTTCTCTATTCACTCTAAACACCAGGTACATATACTGTATAGTGTAGGCTATTTATCACAAAGTTACATCATTGGCCATCACACAGTACATTATATGGAGAATGTAGTAATGGAGAGTGCTTGGAGAATTTCTTTAATTTAATTTCGATCACTTTCCACAGACTATGGAAAATAAGTCGCAAGACATTTTCTTTTTGTTTTTAACATTTAAGGAAATGTGAAAAAACAACAGAAATCATTAGAAAAATATTTAGAAAAATATTTCTTTTCTAAGTCTTGCCGAGTGAACACGGGCATTTGTTTGAGTATTTTAATTTTCCATGTGTCTGTAAAACAAAATGGATACAAGGTGTAAAAAATGTTGAAATCCAAATATTTCTTTTGGAATTGCTTAGCTGAATGTCAAGAGTACCCATTTTAAATACTTCACTTTTGGGCCATACAAATATACCATAATAATAAAACATGATTTGACTCATCTATACCTGTGACATAAAGACATGTGAGATACACATTACTAAGTTAAACTGGGTATATGATAAGAAAGTGACCTGGATATGACCAGTAATAAAGATAAATTAAATAGGCTATTGGCTCAGCCCTTTCATCTGGTATATTATGAGGCCCATCAGAGGTGTACATAATTATCAAAAGCTACGTGAGCTAAGTTTGCTAAGTCAAGTCTGGAGATCAGGGAGTTTGATTAAAATTAGAAACACTTTATTAACTGTTTGATGATGGAGTCAAGCCAGAGGCTTGTTAATGTTTCTATTGTTGTCAAGAGCAATACATAAATCAGAATCTGATGTACTTTATAAATACATTAAGATTACATGATACTAATTATGTAATAATACATAATGCTTTAAGATTATCAAACTGATACACTGACTATTGTTACATGAAGTAGTTCCTGTATAACCGAACACCAAAACTGAATTGAGATACCTTCACTTGCAGAAGTTGTGAGATGTAAACCTCCTTAAGAAATTAATCACAGCATTGACCCCTCAAAATGATAACATTATAATGGCACTGGATATTGTTATGGTGATTAGCGTGGCATTTGACATGGTATTTTTTTACAAGCTATTTTTAGGATTTATGATTAGGAAACATGGTCTCTCATTCTATTGCTTTCCACAGCCCTCAATCTTCGCAGCCTCGATTCCGCTCTTCAAGTCAGTGAAGACTGGATGTCTCAAACTTTCTTCACCTCTGGAATCCACCACAATTTTGTGTTCAGAAACTTTTGTCATAATCATGGACTCCACTTTTAGGTTCACCAAGCAGATAATTTCCATTATGAGAGGCAGCTGTTTTTTTCCAAATGAAAACCTAAACAAAAGTAAAATAGCTTTTTCATTCCATGACTGTGAAAAGTAATCCATGCTACATTTCCAGAATGTGATCGCTCATCTACCAAGAACTCAAAGACGAAAGGATCCCTGCTCACCTGAGAGGATATGTACAATAGATGTAATCACATGAGATAACATTATATGTAATGGAAATTACAGCGAAATGTGTTGTTATGATACAGTTTATACATGAGTAAAGAAGAGCTCATGTTTCAAAGTAAAATGTCACTTTATAATATAATATGATATGCAAATATCTAATATACAAAAGAAAGTCATCAATCTGATAGATAAAATAATTAAATCTGAGAGATGACGTTGATAGAATATTTTAGTCTCTTGGTGTGGTGCAGTGGAAATGTTCTTCTACCACTGTGAGCTTTGCTTTAGAGAGGCAGTTTGTTGCGGAGCGGGATCTTCTTCTTAAGGGTCAGTGTGGAGTTGACCTGCTCAGCCGACAGCAGGCTGTGCCACTGAGCCACTGGCCGCCGTGGGTTGGACAACATGTCTGCCCAGTGCCTCAGCTGGTTCCCTGTGGCGTCACAGCCCAAGAAGAGCTTCCCCATGGCGTCGTTTCTGGTCACAGCGTCGTGGTCCCACACAGAGATGACAAGGTTTACCCTCTAAGAATGACATGGACACTCAGAACACAGTCAAGTGTAAACATGAAATTACTACATTGCTAAAATTGAGTAAAATATTTTCACATTTCTCTCCCGCATTCACACTCTACTTCACTTGTTCAAGGTTTAAAATATCTGTCTCGGCTGTGTCCTCCTGGTTCACCTCTGCCCTCAGTAGTTTTCCACTCTTCCTGCCTCTGCTTCACTCCTCCCCTCAGCCACGCCTCCTCATCAGCTCAACTCCCCTCACCTGGTTTCACAGCTGCAGCTCATCTCATCAGCCTGGCATATAAGCTCCTCCAGTACTCTCACTCTTTGCCAGATTGTTCTCTACCATGCGAGACTCTCCAGCGTTACTTCTCTGCCTGATCTCCTGGTGCCGACCCTGCCTGTCCTCGACCTGCTCTTCTCGCCTGCCTCCCAGTGTTTCGACCTGCCTTCTGCCTCTGACCTCGTGTTCAGCCTCAGAGTCTTCGGCGTCTGCCTGCTCTCCTGGTTTTGACTCTCCTGCCTGGCCTCGACTACTCTGCAGCCCTCACCATACCGGGACCTCTGCCTCGTCTGCCTGCTTGCTTGGTTTTGACTCCCACGCCTGTAAATCAAAGGACATTTCCAACTGTCCCCTAGCCTTGAGTGTTGCATTTGGGTTCCACACACCCCCGTGACAGTACAATCTGGCCAACAATGGACCCAGCACACTCCCCCTCCCCTCAAACCCGCTTGGAGCGGGTGGAAGGAATGCTCGAACTCCACCAGGCTCAGATGACCTCCAACGCAGCAGAGGCTCGGCGAACGGCGTCAGCGTTGGAGCAAGCGCTAACGTCTTTAGCTAACCAGGTACAACAGTCAGCTGCTTCCATGGTTCCACTGCCGGCTCCTACTCCAGCTTCTCCTCCTCATGCTCCTGTTCCTCCGTTGGGCTCCGCTCCTGAACCCCGGGTGGGTACTCCGGAACGTTACTCTGGGGATCCCGAAGGCTGCAACCCCTTTCTGACGAACTGCTCCATTTTGTTTGCTCTGCAACCCCACACCTTCGCCTCAGAGACTGCAAAGGTAGCCTTCACCATAAATCACCTGACTGGCCGAGCCCGCCTTTGGGGAACAGCTGAGTGGGAGAGAAATACACCAGCCTGCTCCTCATTCCAGGCTTTCGCTGTGGAGCTACGTAAGGTTTTCGGACCTGTTCCATTGGGACCCGATGCCACTGGAGGACTCATGGGCCTGAGACAGGGGGCTCAGACTGTGGCAGATTATGCAGTAAATTTTCGGACCCGGGCTCGTCTAAGTGACTGGAATGCTGCTGCCCAGTGTGACGCTTTCCTCCATGGACTGGCTCCGTACATCAAGGACGAGTTGGTTTCGTTCGACCTCCCTTCCTCCCTCGATGGCCTCATTGAACTGACTTCCAGGCTAGACAGACGCATCCAGGCGAGGAGGAGGGAGCTACGCCAGACAGGGGTGGATCGCCGGCCATCTGTCCGTCTGCGGGGATCTGCAGTTCCCTCCGACCCACCCTCTGAGACTCTTTCCGGGGGGATTGAACCCATGCAGGTGGGACGGACCAGCCTAACACCGGTGGAGAGAGAGCGTCGTCGCCAAGGCAACCTTTGTCTTTACTGCGGTCAGGCTGGACACTTCATCTCCCGTTGCCCAGCAAAGGGCTCAGCAGTGAACAGGGGGGTCCTGCTGAGCCAAACCCAAGACACTGCCCCTAACTCACGACCCCTGTTCCATGTCCGGTTGCTGTTGGCAGGGGGTTCTCAAACCCTTTCCACCTTCATAGACTCTGGAGCTGATGTCAATCTTATTGACAAGGAGCTTGTCCTCCAGCTAGGAATCAACCTGGTTCCCCTGCCTCGCCCGGTTCCGGCCAGCGCCCTGGATGGGCATATCCTAGGGACAGTCACCCATCAGACCGTTCCCATCCGCATGCTCCTGTCAGGTAACCACCATGAGACTATACAGTTTCATGTCCTGGACTCACCGCGCCTCCCACTGATCCTTGGCTACCCCTGGCTCCGTCGTCATAACCCCCACATCGACTGGTCTTCGGGCTCCATTCTGGGGTGGAGTTCTTCATGCCATCAGGTCTGCCTGAAACAAGCAGCAGCACCCCAACCAACGTTCAGCTCCAACCCTCCTCCAGACCTGTCGGGGGTGCCTTCTGTATACCACGACTTCCGGGAGGTGTTCAGCAAGGCCAAGGCGACCTCTCTACCCCCTCATCGGCCCTACGATTGTGCCATCGACCTCTTGCCCGGCTCCTCTCCCCCTAAGGGTCGTCTCTACTCCCTTTCTGCACCCGAAAGAGAGGCCATGGAGATGTACATCAATGACGCCTTGGCTGCAGGTATTATTCGGCCCTCCTCCTCACCTGCTGGGGCTGGCTTCTTCTTCGTTGAAAAGAAGGACAAATCCCTGAGGCCCTGCATTGACTACAGGGGCCTGAATGCCATCACAGTCAAGAACCGTTACCCCCTGCCTCTTATGGCCTCTGCGTTTGAGCTGCTTCAGGGGGCCACAGTCTTCTCCAAGCTGGATC
>JAFBJQ010001042.1:175069-212569 GCA_016785345.1 Trinectes maculatus
GCCTCTGCTTCACTCCTCCCCTCAGCCACGCCTCCTCATCAGCTCAACTCCCCTCACCTGGTTTCACAGCTGCAGCTCATCTCATCAGCCTGGCATATAAGCTCCTCCAGTACTCTCACTCTTTGCCAGATTGTTCTATACCATGCGAGACTCTCCAGCGTTACTTCTCTGCCTGATCTCCTGGTGCCGACCCTGCCTGTCCTCGACCTGCTCTTCTCGCCTGCCTCCCAGTGTTTTGACCTGCCTTCGGCGTCTGCGTGCTCTCCTGGTTTTGACTCTCCTGCCTGGCCTCGACTACTCTGCAGCCCTCACCATACCGGGACCTCTGCCTCGTCTGCCTGCTTGTTTGGTTTTGACTCCCACGCCTGTAGACTCCCACGCCTGTAAATCAAAGGACATTTCCAACTGTCCCCTAGCCTTGAGTGTTGCATTTGGGTTCCACACACCCCCGTCACAATATCTGTCTTTAGACTCACAGCTACTGTGACTTAAAAAAGCATAAATACTACCTTAAGAGTGGAATCAATTTCACTTTCTTACATAAAAAATATGAATATGTCTTGAGCAAATTTAACACATTTCTTAAAAAGTTTGATTATTTTATGTGTTTATGTAACATTAACGTAGTGGCTGATAAAACGCTTTTTTTATTTTTTAAACCCTTTGATATTTTTATCAGTATGAGGCTCTTTCTTCCCCTTCTTGTCTGCTAACGCTCACCTGAATTTGTTCAAATGACACATCAAAGGTGAAAGATTCGTTGTAATAAGGGTTCAGTGTCTTCTTTTTAACAGATGTTTTCCTTTTCTTCCACTTTCTCTTATCCAGAGCCAGCTGCACTTTCACATAAGGATCTGTCAACAACAGGTGAAATAAAACCGCTCAGTGCACGTTGTGCATGTTAACTTACTGCAGAAAAGTTTGGTTCTGTCGTTGACTTCCTTCCTGTTAGCAGAGAATTTACTCTCCATTGTCACCCTCTGTGTTTTTCATTGTGACAGCTGTTTGGTTTCTCTGTAGCATTTGTTATGACTTAAATAAAGTAAACTTTGTTCAAAACACGTTTAAAACATGAAAAGTATTGACTCTTTTGAGTAAAATTTGTTGTGACAACAAAAAAAACTAAAAATGTATTTTAAACGGTGCATATGACCAAAACTATCATAATGACAAGAAGTAATTATAAAATGAAAGTTATTTCTTGGTTTGTCTGTGACAGCTTATTGAAAAATATTTATTGATCTCTATCGCGATGTCAATTTGAAAGAACACAGATATACAAAACCTTTTGTTGAGGGCCAAAGATACTCAGAGGCATTTATGTTTTAGAGTATTCCTCTATCGAAATTATACATATTCACGTCTTACCTAAATTGTTTTATCTCCTGAATTCGTGACTTGTATTTATGTGCTATTTTCACACCTGATACACAGCATAACTTGGTAAAATTGTAAAAAATATTGTCATTAAACAATTTTTCTTTCACCAGGCCAAACTATATAATATAAACATACAATATAATATAAACTATATAATATAATATAATATATAATATCTTCCCAATTTCAGTAGTCGCTTCTGTCTGTCACTGTAAGGCAGAGGGTGGTCTTAACCTAACCCCTGGAAAGTCTTTGTGGGATATGAACGATTTCAGAATGAGATCTTGTCTGACCTGAGAATCCTCCAATGTCCATCGTCTTCAGGTTTTTAGCTTCTAGAATGACCACAGTCAGTTTGCCAGCAGTGGGAACGTAGCGCAGAGAGAAGCAGATCTCCCCCAGCTCTTCTTCCTACAGTACAGAGATACAAGATTTATCAGTCATTGAAAAAAGGGATCAAAACTATTTAGTACAATCAAATATGGAATTCCGGAACTGAATTTCAAAAAACGGTGCTGTTATTAAAGATCTTTCTCATGTAAACAGTGGCTACCAAGGACCAGCAGGTTATATGACAGTTTCTTCAGTTGTTCCATCAGACAAAGCGATCAGGCACAACATTAGGGCCATTGACTGCAGCTATTATCTTGTTTTCTTTTAGTATACTTTTACTAACTTTTTTGTCAATTGCCAATAACAAAATCAACGATTTCTATGAAGGTGCTCTAATTTGTGCAGGTATTTATAGTGATAATGAAATCCTTCTAGATTGTCCTGTAACTCTACCATGAGATTACTACTGTGGGTTTCAACTGAAAATCTTAATTAATCTATTGGTGGAATTTACTTGAATTTGATAATATCTTTAAAGAAGCATGTAACTAAAACAACAACATGTTAACTTGATGACATCTAATTGAGATGCTGGTACAGCTGCAGGACCTCTGTTACCTCAAACTTGGCCGGCTCAGCAAGGTCCTGCCACTCCTCAATGACGTGATTCCAGTCAACATTGCAGAGCTGCACCCTGAGCTCACCAATGATGTCGTGTTTGGTAAATCTGTTGAAGTCAAACACCTTCATCACTGCGGTTGACTTCAGGAGGGAGGACTTTGATATCTGGGAGAGGATAACAGACACAACAGTTGCAAAGGACTGTGACTCCTAAGAACATCTTCATTTCGGTTAGTTTAATATTACCTACTTACCTAATTATATTACCTAAATACCTAAATATTATTTCAGTTTCACTGCGGTAATAACCAGCTTCTACGAGTACGTTTCTTTTAGATTATTTGTAAATGATGTCATCTGTATCTTTTCATTGCTGAATGAACGCACAGTTACTGTAACTCTCACCTGGAAGGTGAACAGTTCGTTGAAGATGGGGTTCACCGTGTTTCTGAACACTGTGGTCTCGCAGGTTTTGGATTTTTCAGGGGTAATGTAGACTTTGACGTATGGGTCTGAGCTGCCTCCCAGGTCCATGGCCTTCAGTTTGCTGGCTTGTTTGATCCCGACTGTGAGCTAGAAAGACCAGCCAGACAGGTGATGACCTTTAATAACTCACTGATTTTACCAACAGGAGTCTTATTCCAGGGGTTCTCGCGTCTACCTTCAGCATGAGCTCAAAATGAGACTGGAAACAAACGCGCAGCAATTTCAAAATAAAAGTTTAAGAAAAATGTTTAAGAAGAATGTGTGTACCTGTATGTGAACATTTTGGGGAATTTTCTGGTGCAGTATGTCAGGTTGAATTTTACATAGACCCTTGTAGACGTGTAGGTTTAATGTTACCTCATACAAGAGTTAGGATCTCTGTGTGCATTGGCAACAAAAAGGTCAGCAGCATCACAGTGTGTTTTGTGCTTTTAAGACACTTCACCAAATCTGTGTCGTTCAATGGAGTCGTTCAATGACTCGTACAACGAGATGGGAGTTTATTGTTGAATTGGTGCAGTACTCCTTTAAACTCGAGGACAGATCGCAGGCCTGTTGGACAGCTGGACAGGTCAGTCAGAATGTAGTCACCTCAGACAGAGTGGCGTTGTACTCCAGAGAGTAGAGCAGCTTTCCTCTTTGTTTTTTTGTTGAGCCATAGTCCACGTCTGCCACATCTGGCTGAACCTGTTAGAGCAATGAAAAAAACATGGTTCCACACCTTTGTTCAAACAAGCCTCTGTACACAAGCCTTTCCACCAGGCTAGAAGCAGAATCTAATTTGCACTGTCTTTTAAACAGAACCACTCTGATTAGCCAGTATTAGATGGTAGATACTTTCTGTCAAACTCTGATTATTAGTCACAGCCCCATGAACCTGGTTGTCTCACTAATGTATATTTTATTAAAGCATGCTGATTGTCAGTGGTGTTCACTTCAGTGTTAATGTGCTGTATTCATTAACAGCTGCTTGTTTCCAGTTATATCAGTTACAGAGCAATATGATCATTTATTTGGAAGGGGTGATGAGTGTGAGTCATATTTTCATTTTCTCTTGTCCCTTGATGTAACGTGCAATGTGTTGACTCACCAGAGCTGTGGTGGTATTCCCATTCACCCCCGACAGGTTGATCTTCTCATTCGCCGTTTGCTGCCGCTTTTTCTTTTTATCTTTGCGACAGCACTTGATGAGGATGCACAAGCAGCAGATCAAAATGATCAGAACGCCCACTGCAATGATGGTGTAGATCGCCCATCGCGGCACTGCGAGGTAAACAGTTAGTTAGCTGTGTTAATAATTGTGTCAAACTGTTTGTAACTGAAAACAGCCAAATGCCCACATGTACACTGAAGCAGTTTTATCAGATGTTCATCTTCTCAGTGCCAGTCAAGGTGATTGGATTAAAAAAAAAAGCATATTTCAGCATATATTCATACATTATCTAAATTCGATGTAAGCCTTCAAACAATCTAAAGCATTTTTATTTTTCAACAAATACTGCACCACAGCATTTATTTAATTGATTTAATCTGCAGTGAGTTTTTAAAACAAGGACTCTCAATTGTAGTAGAGTATTTTTGACGTTGATGTAACATATATATTTACTCTGGTAAAGGATCAGTGGCCTCTGCAGAGAAGAAATAGAGGAGTTCAGGAGTGTTAGGTCTGATTTTGAGTTTCAGATTGAATATGTTGTGTTGGTGTTGTAGGCAGAGCTGCTGTTTGGTTGACTTACAGGGGATATGGTTCAGCAGATTATTGACGAGCTCAGTGCCTGGACTGAGGGTGGTGTTTGTGTAGGTGGGGGTGGTGGAGGTAACTGTCCAAGGTGGGCCTGGTAAGTCTGAGTCTGATGAATTGGACGTTGGTTGATGGACGGTAGGCATGATGCAAAAGATGAAGAGCTCTGGAAACAGGACAGTGGTGTCAGGAAGAATCCATTAACATTTGGCCATTAACAAAGGCAGTAAAGAAGAAGGCTGCAGGATAGCACATCTGAATAAGGATTAGACAGATATAGTTTCCCATTGTTTGTGAAGGTATATAAATAGCAAAATGTGTGGAATTACTACCACCGCATTATAGACCACGTTATGGAGAAGTACTGTAGAGAGACTAACTCTGTCCTGCTTAACTAGGAACAGCCATTAAACCACTCTGTTGAAGGGAAGCCAAAGCAACCGGATGACAGGATGCACCTTCATCTTCAACTGAAGATGTCAAATATGAGAATCAAACATCTGAAGGCTTACTAACCCATGTACAAATGAACAATGTACAAAAGACAATGTTCATATTGTTACTGATCTAAAACGCTGAGTCATTAGATGATGTCCTGCTGTTTGAAAAAAGGCAAATAAACTTTTGGGTAGAATACCTGGGGTAGAGTAACTCCCCAGCTCCTCCTTGCTGATCATTAGAGCTGACAAATAAGGTGTATAACAATACAATATGAAGTGATATGTTGTAACCCAATTTAAAGTGATGTAATGTGCTGTCTTGTAATGTTATGTACAAGGCATAAAAAATTAAAACGAAAAAGAAACAAAAGAACTTCGGCAGTATAACTAAAGAATATAGTATAGATAAAAACAACAGTTCCATTCACTGTCGTGGTTTTACTGGACAGTGAAAATTCCCAAAGTGGAGTACAGTCATCGTGTACAGTCAAAGAAACAGTAAAGCTGTAGAACTCTGCTGCTGGCACAACCGAGAGGTCTCCACCATGGACAAACATCAGCAGCACATGAACCTACAGTCAGATCCACACTTTGATAACAAGCCATTAGAAAAGGTTCACAGGGCAGGTAACACACATCGTTCCTGACACTAACCCTTCATCTCTAAAGATGCTGATCTCAATTTCCCTTAAATTTCTTAACCTTTCACTGGTTATCAGTCAGTGGTACAAGTTGAACAATGTGGGAAATGTATTAATTTCACCTTGTTGTTAAAATGAATATGTAGATTATATCACCTGGACCATGCTTGAAATAATATTTTAGAAAAGGCTCATTGACACATATGTAATTCTGTTGCCTCTTATTAATCAGCAAGGGGATGCAAAGTACCTATCTTACCTTCACCCCCCCCATTATATTTTATATCTGTTAAAAAAACAAGATAACAAAGCGTTACCCATTAACCACGGTCTGTGTCTTGTGTCTTTACCAATAAATGTCTAATAAATCAAGGTCCAGTGAATAAAAATATTGTACTCACTGATGTGGAGTTTTAAAGGAATGTAGACATCCCTGCTTTCTGAAAGTGAAGTGTCTCTGATTCACATTGCACTGCTCAGAAAAGGAAAAAAAACAAAGAGAAAAAAGGAAGGATATGATGTCTAATGGAGAGACCAGGCTTTTCCTAAAGTACAACCCCTAAACTGTTTGATCCAAGAGAGGAAATGTCTCCTTTCACCATCTACACCCAGTCTGTTTACACTGTAATCAGCAGTGAAACACAGCATCATCAACATCATAATCATCATCAGTCCGACAGAGTCTGGCCTCTTTCCAAACATCATCTATTTATCCACTCGGCTTGTCTCACTCCTTGTTCTCTTCTGCTTTCCTGGGGCACAAAACCAGTCAAAATCAAATCTTGTGATTTGTAACTTGATGAAGCAATAAAACTACTAAGTAAAAATCACTGTGAACTATCACCTTTATGATAAACCAGCTGCCAGTGCCTGACACTAATACCTGCTGCTTCTTCTGTGCTCTTTCACATTTCTCAAGCTGCTTCTGGCTACATTGCTTGCCACCTACTGGTGGTTCTAATGCATAAGTTACAGTCAGACGGAGAACAGAAAACAAGGGTCAAATTTTAAGACGATACATGCATAAACAATTAATTTTTTAAATAATAATTTCTGGTGGATTTGAAAATCATAATCCATCCCTAATAACGAGCAGTGAATGTGGCTGAAGAGTAACTGACTAAATAACTGAATACTGTATCTAACTCACAAACAGCTACAGAATAGAATGATTCGGTGTTACAGTGTTTGATGACAATAGAATTTATGAAGAGAAAACTGATGGAATAATGACATATGCATGCTGAATTAATCAAACAGGCAGTTAACCAATTAACAAGTTCTGTACAGTTGCTGCTATAGTCAATTCTCCAGATCTCTTAGTGTGTCTTACCCCATTTTCACTGTTACTATACATCATTTCCCCTTAAGGTCATCGTTAGTGTTGATCTTACCATCAAAAAGGAGCTAGGGAAGAGTGGCTAAAAATGAGAAACAGCATACCAGACAAGAACAAAGAAACAAACAAAAAAAAAGAAAGATAACAAACAACAAAGTTTGTTAAGCAAAGCTGCTACTAACAGTAAAAGTGGCCAGTGAGCTGTTTTTTTTCTGATCGCATGGCTGCAGGTCAAACAGCCACACACATCTACACAGATACATGCAGAAAAGGCAAAACTAGGAGGAATAATGACGTTTTACTGTACATAAATCATACACACAACCATAGACACAACATAACACATAACAATCTTTCCTTAAAAGAGACAAACAGATATAAACGAACAATCAGCTGTTACTAATAAGATAATACCATTATGATAGTAATTATGATAGTATATTAGTTACAGTACCTTGTTCCACTCTCTGTCCAGGAGTTGATTTCTCCTTTCATCTGACTCTCATGTCTTGGTTTGTTCAAGCGGCTGTTAAATGTTGCTGCTGGTTTCTGTGCTGCTGAGCCTCAGTCGGCCATCTTCATCTCCACAGGTGTGTGTGTGTGCCCGCGCGCCTGGGCCTGCAGCCGCCACCCTGCTGAACACACATCCACTGACACACACACAAGCTGCATGTTCACCTACAAGTTACAGACAGTGTTTAAACAGGGGTGGAGTCTTCGCTGAAAAAATACCAGTTATTCAAAAACCGTGTGTGTCATCTGACAGAAGAACAGCAGCAAGTCGCACAGGCAGAGAAATACTGTAAGTCTGTTTGCTGATTCATTAGGTCGTTGCCAAACCCTCTAGTTTAAACATGCTTCTCTTTATAGCGTTCCACCTTAGATTATAATCTTTTAAATACATTGTTGCTTATCACGTTCATCCTGGATAGACACTGGTGACATTTTCAGTCCCGATGGGTCCATCGATCTGATAGAAAAATCAAACTACTGTATTGGACAGTTTAGCATGAACAAAAATGGTGACAGATGTTCGTGGTTTCCAGATGTGGGATCCTGTGGTGAATTTAGCAGATGTAGTGGTGTTTGATTCAGGATCAGAATATGTTTAGTGAAACCTAATTATTCAAAGGATCAGAGTTTCAGTCAATACACAGTAGATATGAAAATCTGATTCCTGAGGCATCTGCAGAATATTTTAAAATTTAACAATGTATAAAGGTGAACAGTTGTTTTGACAATGCGTTGTTGTGAGTCTAAATAGCACAGCTTCAGGACAAAGCCTAATGGCACAGATATAAATCATAGTGAAAGGATCACAGTAGAAGCCACAGTGTCTGACACTGCAGGTCATCAGAATACGTGACCCGGCTGTATCTGAAATCAAGCCCAGAGCTGTATTTACTTTTCACTTTCCGCAATGTATGTCAGTGACTGAGTGTGATATTTCTGTTCTATTAATCACTGTGTAGAAAACAAAACATGGATTGTGCTAAAATTGACTCCTCATTTAATTAACCGTGCAGAATTGAAATGGGACAACCTTGCAGTACAACTCATCACACTTCCTTTCAGAAAATAAATTACAGCTGACTGGGATAAGCATAATGGTATAATTTGTTGAATACAGTATATTATTATTTTCACGCTTCATTATAGAGTAAATCACTGAGCTTCTCTTACATAAGGTGCAGTGGATTCATGTTTTCCTTTACACGTCCTCTGATGACACATAACATAATATTAAGCAGACTGAGGCCTTAATATGAAATTATTGTATCATAAAGTTCTGAGCAGGAAACAGTTTCCCAGCAACTACCAACAGCTTCAATCCCATAATGAATTTCTATTGACACATCAAGTAAAAATCGACACACCACACACACCTGTTGCTTTTCTGCTCTGACCAGAATTAGAGGATAAAGGTCCAAACTAAGAAACCCAGTCAGAGAAATCCAGATAAACTCTGGCAGAAGAAACAAATGACCGAGTAGAATATTTAAGATGGATAATGAAGTCGAATTTTATACATGTTTGTAATCCTTACTTTATTTCATTAATGTAATACTCATTTGACTTTACTCCCACACGTTGCCCTATTTTGCTAATATGTCATCATGTGACACCATGTTATCACTTATTAAAACAGCTGCACATTTGGGGGCTAAGCAAAACCGGAATAGGCAGTTTCGAGCCCTGATTCTCCCTCATGTTTATCAGGTTACTTTGTTTGTCACTGTAAAAAAAGAAAATACACTCCCTCTTTCCCTCGCAATAGATACCACAATCACAATAATGGGTCTATGTCCTGTAAATAAGTGCATCATAAGCTGTTCTGGGTTTTCTTTTTTTTTTAATGAGCATTTGAAAACAAAAAGACTGATCTTATGTACCACCCAAACCCCGTTATTATTTTACTGAGAAAATTTACAGAACATGAAAATTAAATGTGAACACGGAGGATCCTGGAGGGTTGGATGAAGATTTGGGTGCAGACACACAGCTTCCTGTTTCTCCTCTTTGTAAGTTGTAAGTGCAGCCGGCACATCAGAAGTTGATGGCTTTGCCAAAGGAGGCAGCCAGGTTTGCTTCTCTGAAAGCCTCTGACACGGTCTGCAGGATGGACACAGCATGGAAGAAGAGAGGGGTGGGGAAGAGGAGGAGAAAGAGTGGGTCAGTTTGAGTTTTGTGATTTCTCTCTGGCTGTATTTTACCAGTTCAAATTTCTGTTAGATATGTTCTTTTTTTAACAACATACAGCTCTTTGTTGCAGATTATGAGACTGCCTCTCTTTAACCGTTAGAATATCAGTAATAATACATTTTTACTCTCCCATTTAACATTTTGTTTAAACACTTTTCATAAATTAAAGTAGTTGAAAGTAGTTTAAAAAGGTTTAATTGCTGCATTAATATATAATAATGGAGTAATGGACTTCATACAAGAAGTAAAACTTGAAATAAACAGTACAATCATTAACTCTTTTCTATTTCCTTCACTTCAGCGACCCCTGGGTGACAGCTGAAGTGTTAAAACTTCTTGTTGTCACCTGCTAAGTCTTACCAAATGTCCTTAACAGAATGGGCTAGGTTGACTCAAACAATTACTTCTTTAATTAATGGTTGACAAATTAAAATCTGTGACTGTTCAGAATATTTCATTTTATAGAGTAGAGACAGAGTATTTAGCGAATGAATCAATCATTTAAATATCTGAGACGATCAAACACACAGAGGTTACGACATTATTTTAGACTCCAACCTGGAACTCCACATTATAGGGCTACGAATATGAATATATGTACAGTATATTTAGAAAGTGTTACTCCTGAGCTAAGAATTATATTTGTTTAATCTGAAATCCCCAAAAACAAAACAGCATGTATCTTATTTCCTAGTCACGTGTTGCAGTCAGGTGCTTGTGTGTGTTACATACAGGATGGGCGTGGCAGACTCTGGCGATGTCCTCACAGGAGGCTCCATACTCCATGGCCAAAGCAGCTTCGTTGATCATCTCTCCTGCTCCCTGCAGGGGAATGCACAAACATCATTTCTTGGTTTAACATGTATCATATTCCTCTTTGAACAATGCAGGGTTTGTGTGTGTCTCTAGTGACGAGGATGTGCATGAATCCGTCTAACATTGTTCGTTGTCAAAAACTATGAAAAGATAGAAGAGACAAGAAAGGACATGTAAGACGCTGGCTGACACCAGTAACTTGTGACTTGTTGGGATGCTGTTTCAAACATTCAAGCATTTGTCAACCACAAATTATGTGATTATTCAGAGATGAACTGTTTTCAAGTAGGATTAAGATAAAATAGCACAGATTAAAACAAGACTTTCCCTACACTTGTCCTGTTAGTTCTTAGTACTGGATGACTGGGGATTATGATTATTATGATTGGGATTAGAGGAACTGCATTATGCTGGTTCAAGTCCGAATTATCAGATAGATTCCAGTTGATTCATGTTAACAATGACTCTACTTTACACACTCCACATAGGCTTTCTCTAAACAGTATTTTCATGGCTACTAAGATAACATGTATATATATGTATTCATGAAGTAGTCAGGAAAGGCTTCAGGACAAAACTGACGTTACTACACTCTGCCTTAAACACATTAGAGAAATATTATCCTACCACGTGCAGTTGGTACTTTGGATGGCACTGCCTTGGGCAGTTCCATTAGACATCTTGGAGTTATTTTTTTAACCAGGCTACATTCTTTAACTCACACAAAACACACCTCTAAGAAAGCATTCTGCCAGCCAGTTAAGGTAGGAATAGACCAGAAAGTCCCATGTACCCAAGGCAAAATTACAGTTTTGCAGTTTTTTTTTAAAGAGTCTAGTGAATTTGATCATAGCATATAGAGGCTGTTTCTGGTTCTACAAAAAGGTTCTTACTCTGACAACAAGGTCTCTGTGGGAATCATGCCTGCTTTATTTTCAGACAGTCATAACAAACTGGACCTGTCTCTGGCATTATCAAGCAGTTATATAATATAACTGCTTGATAATGCCAGAGACATAAAGTAGATCTGCTATAACTTATAGCAGACTGACAAGCTGACAGCTGGCTACAGTCCTGTAGATTTTTTTTTTTTTTTTGAACAGATCGTTAAGTGAGCTCGGTCTACTGTTTGAGGTTGATCTCTTACAGTTCCAAGGATGTGCGCCCCCAGCATCCTGTCTGTTTCCTTGTGGCTGAGGATCTTCACCATGCCATCTGTGTCAGCGTTGGTTTTGGCTCGGCTATTGGCAGCAAAGGGGAACTTGCCAACTCTGTATGGTACACCCTGAGGAGCAGAGGAGGTAGATAGAGACGATAAAGCAGAGCTGGACATTAAATATAGAGATATCAATATCAGTTAGCCTTTCAGGCTGGTTCACCTTCAAATATTATCGACTTCTGGTCTTGCAAAAAATTGCATTATGCATTTTTGTTGCAGGCTGGCATCTGTCTGCACCTTCTGTGTGTACAGCAACTTCTATAGACTTTAGACTTACATAGTAGTCTAAAGTCTTTCGTAGACTTTAAAGTGATGATTTAAATGTGATTAGGTTCACTCATAATGCTTTAATAGACATTTTTAGAGAAAGATCTTGGGAAAAAGATTAAGATACCAATTGAAATATAAATTATCATTTAGAAAACAAAAAGGATTTGTCCTTCTTGTAGCTAAAAAGAGGGAAATGCTCTCTATTTCCACCTGATAAATAAACACCACCATGAATATACGGGGGGTCCTCGAGTTACGTCGGAGATCCGTTCCTGAGAATGTGGCGAAACCGAATTTCGACGTAAGTCGGACCATACATTCATTGTGCCATTGTGCATACTTGGGCCACCAGATGTCGCTATAACATCACGCTAAAATAAGAGTTTATTATGGTGAATTGCCTTTTTTGTCCCTCTTGACCCTCTTGACACACCGTAGGGGTTGAGATCACGAGTGTAATGAGCATTTCCTTTAGATTTCTGTTATCAACCGTGTAGACCCTGTGTTGTGAATAAACCCTAAAATAAGAGTTTATTATGGTGAATTGCCTTTTTTGTCCCTCTTGACCAGGGGTGGGCAATTAATTTTTACAAGGGGCCACATGAGAAACCTGAATTGTGTCAGAGGGCCACACAGTAGCTGGGTGGTGTCACGTACATCGCAGCTCTCATCCAAAGCCAGACAAAAACAGTCAAAGTCGGACAGGACATGTTTAAAAAAAAGTCGGACGATTAAGCTTTACCTTTCATTTCTGAGAAAGAAATACTTGGCAGTCCATGTGTTGTTGAAAACACGGCATTCGTTACCAACTTTTCTTAGTGTGAGCCGACATCTTGAGGGTAAACTGGCTAGCGTCACTTATCACTGTTCACCTTCACTCACAACACACGCACGCACATACGTCGATACGTAACGTAAATGTAAACGCTTTTCAAAATAAAATTTCAAATTTCAAAATAAAAGCAGACAGTTGTATTGTAAGCACGACACAGATATTTGTTTAATTTATGTTGTAATTTATGATTGGCCTCACGTAATTTGCCCAGGTCTGCTCTTGACCCTCTTGACACACCGTAGGGGTTGAGATCACGAGTGTAATGAGCATTTCCTTTAGTTTTCTGTTATCAACAGTGTAGACCCTGTGTTGTGAATAAACCTACAGTATTGCCACGATCCCGAACGCATCTGTGTCCGTATGCATCTCCCTACCGGCTGCCGCTGCCGCGCTGAGAGACAGAGAGAGCGCTGTGTGAAGTCTGTACATAATTACGGGGCAAACCGCTTAAGCCGAAACAAGGAAGTTCACGGGAGATGTGTCGTAACCACGAAAACAACGTAATTCGCGACCGACGTAACTCGAGGACCCCCTGCATAAGTGGACAATAGCAACTGTTTCATCAGTGCATTGTTTCTGCCACTGTTTTGCAGACAGCTGAATCATTACTATCCTCCTCTTCTAACGTTGCTATTCCTATGTATGCAACTATCCTATATTCTACATCTACATTAATTACAATCACACAGACACTCACCTCCTCTTTGAGCTGTTCCTCTGTCTTTCCCACCCAGGCTACCTCTGGGTGAGTGTAGATGACCGAGGGAACACAGTTGTAGTCAATGTGCACGGCACCTCCAGCCATGCCCTCAACACAGATGATGCCTTCATCCTCCGCCTTGTGGGCCAACATTGGCCCAGCTACTACGTCTCCAATTGCATAAACACTGAGGGGGTAAAGTAACAGTTGCTGAAAGGTCTTGTTTAAGCCGCGGATACCTCGGTCGCATCTAGTTCTAGAGTCACTGATTGACGCTGGTCACTGCATATTTACAAAATAAATCATAATATATTAAATATAATAAATAATAAATATTCCTCAAGAGTCAGGTCAGTCTGCCAGGCAAACATTTTTTTTTAATTAGACAATCTGAACCTAGTGGAAGCGTAGTGGTACCTGGGTACTTTAGTCTGGAAGCGGTTGTTGACAGGGATGCGGCCCCTGTTGTCCAGTTCTATGCCGATAGATTCCAGGCCCAGGTTCTGTGTGAAAGGTCGTCTACCGATACAGACTAACAACACTTCACACGTAAGTGTCTCGTTCTTCCCTCCAGCCGCTGCCTCTACTCTGAAACATCAAACCCATCAACAAGCATTGTTACAAACTAGTGCAACACTGTGGTCATTTCATTACCATCTTCAGAGGGTTGTACTGACGCCACATCAATCTTGCCGTCGGGCCTTTTCGTGGCTCCCATGACCTTGGTGCCGAGCTTAAACTTAAGACCTTGCTTCTGGAGAATGCGCTGAAAGTTCTTGGAGATTTCCATGTCGATGCCCATGCCACCCACATGGCCTAGGAACTCTACCGCTGTGACCTTGGAACCAAGACGCTGCCACACTGACCCCTGAAAGACAGTAGAACAAACATTAGCATGATACAAAGACTCAAATGCTCCAAAACAAACAAACCAATAGGTCATAAAAAGCTGGTGCTTTGGTGATCTCTTGAACAAATTTCTTGTCATTGTGGATCAGGCAATCAGTCATTATCTAACAAATGATTTTTTTTTTTTTTGCTGTGGCTAACCAGCTCCACTCCGATGACTCCAGCTCCAATCACAATTAACTCTTCTGGCACTTTCTTCAGAGACAATGCTCCTGTTGATGAAACAATGGTTTCCTCATCAATCTACAGAAAAATGAAGACAAAGGCATACGAAGGTTGTAAGTCCTTCTTAAAGTTTTCATATTTTTAAATAAATATTTGATCAACTAGTCTATCACACAATTTATCATTTAATGATAAATGGTCCAAAAATCTACACTGAAACTGGTGTTTTTATATGAACCATTAGCTGCCAGTAATGGCCTATAAGATTATAATTTAGCAGTAAAAATGTCAACGTTAACAGCAGAGGAACAGATCTCATGTTGAAAAATGCAGCTTTAATTTTGGTGAAGTGGGCCCTTGGAAAATAGCAATACGTCTCACAGCATCAGCTGACCTAATGCATTGAATCCTTCTCCTGTTTGTCAGAAAATATTAGTCATGTATGTAAACATTTCAAAGCATTAATTGGATCATGTTATTTGGCAGAAGGCCTGCAGCTCCACATTCTATCATTTGTCTGTTAAGATGTGTGAGGGGTGAAACTCAGCTGTACCTGGATCCCAGGAAAGGGTGTAACCTCAGAGCCAGTGGCGATGAGGATGTTCTTGGTGTTGATGACCTGCACACTGCCATCTTCTGCTGTGGCCGTTACCTGGTTCTTACCCGTCAATCTCCCAAACCCATTGACATGGGTCACCTGCGTGCAGTGGCAATGTCATAATGTAAGCTTCTGTGGTTCTTATTGTAAATAAGACGCTATGAATAAGCATTAAAAAAGACCTTGTCTGACCTTGTTTTGTTTGAATAGATGTACGATTCCTCCAGTCAATGCTTTGACTGCCCCACTCTTCTGAGCCATCATCTTCTCCAGATTCAACGAGATGCCTGAAACTAAGAATTAATCAAATTAAAGTCTTAAATACGGTCACTGTGTGCTTGTGTTACTTGAACTACTTTCCAATGTGAAATGTTGACAATTTGCTGATGTTATGGCAAGCTACAACAAACATAACTGTTAACTATTTCTTTCCCACTATAAAAACAGTTCAGGCCATACTGTCAGCAATGGCAGTACAGTGCAACTGTTTTTGGGGCATCGAAGAAAAACTGATTTCCACTGAAGGAAGCCAGTGATTTTAACCGAATGAAACATACATAAACGTGCATTATGTTTCTGTATAGATCCACATTTTTGTAAATGTGTGATCCATCTCCAAAACTTCCAATGAATATAGGAACATGTTGCTTTAAAGGGTAGTTAGTACACAAAAATGGCAAAATTGCTTTTTTAAATTTGAAGAGTTGCTGTTTTTGTGCTTTTTTTAAAAAAAAAAGTCTTTACAATTTGGACATGACAAGAGTTTGCCATCTATCATTAAATAAAAAAATAGAGAGAGAAAATGATGGTTAGTTTCAGCTCTGCATGAATCATCAACAGCAGCAGAATTTACACAAACCTTGTTAAGATTAAAGTTACTAATGTTCTGCTTTAAATATTTAACTTGCAATTAATGATTTTTTTTTTTGGAAATGTTGGCACCATTTGTCAGTTGTAAGCTCATTCTGTTGTTTCTTATTAAAGGTCAAGACACTGCTTAAATCATAAATTAAGTTTTATTGTTGTCACACTGTAAAGCTGCTGAAAATCACCAGGTAATTAAAGTAAATTATGTTTAAACTATACAGATCCAACTACATTTTCAACTACAAATTGGACAGGATTCTTACACAACGACTTTTTGCAATCTACCCAAAATTTTGACAAACAGTTGCCCTTCAGGCGACACGTCTTTTCTTTTGTTTCTTTATAATTACACTACAGGTAATAATCCACAACAACTTAGATTCAGTCCAGTGATGTCTCTTACTTTCAATGCCTCTGCTTTCAAAGTCCTTGCCATGAGCCAGGTGGTACAGGTAGGAATTGTTCAGCAGAGCCTGAACACACAAAAAACAGCAATCAGCTCAACCGCAGACACACTTCAACATCATACTTCATGTATTTTCAGACTTACTTTTAGTGTAAAGCAATTGCACTATGTTCAAATGAAGTATAATGTTCAATATTAACAAATTATATTTGAGGAAACAGACTTAACTTTAGAACTGGAATTCAATATACAGGACAGTGGTGGTTGTTCTGATAGGGCACTTGTTAGTGCTTCTAGGCAAGGAAATCCTCCTCATTGGAATATGTTGCACATGAAGTACTGATTTAAAACATTTTTGACTTATTTTCTAGGGATGTTTTAGCAAACGTTGATGTGACATGTTCACACCTCTGAACTGCTGTTGATTGTTTATCACCCACAGAGTCACACCCTTGTGGTTAGTCACCTGCACACCAGGACATATGGTCAAAGTCTCAGTTTATGCGTTATGGTGTTATATATGGACCAGAAATTAGTAATTTTAGCCAAATGAGTAAGACTGACACCTTAACCTTGATCCAAAATGTGATCCTTTCATCTGTTTATCCAATTGTCATGGGTCAAAATATGTTAAGGTGGAGTCACAAAACATAACCTCCAAATTCACGTCAGTTATTCCCTAACTTCATGATTTCGTGAGGACGGAATTTTATGAAATTCAAGTAAGATGATCCAAGGGCACCACATTTGATTGATGAACAGGGGACACACCCTAAACATAATTCATAAAGCAAGCAGAGAGACTGAGAAGAATAAGAACAGAACAAGCTGGTGAAAATATGGGAAGCCAGCCCTGAAATAATCATACTCTCAGTGTTGGTTTAATCACTCCAGCTATAGAAAGATTATTCAGATCTAAAATAACTAAAGTTTATTACCTTTGAGGGGATGCAGCCAACATTCAGGCAGGTCCCACCCAATGTAGTGTTCTTCTCCACACACACTGTCTGTTGAAGGAATTCCATGTTTTAGAGGCAATGTCTGCATTTATGTGTCTGCCCTACAGAGAAAAACATGTTTTTTTTTCCAAATAAACTGTCTAGTCTGTGACAATCCATGATTATGCTTCCATAATTAAACAATAATACAGTTAGGCTTAAATGAATATGACACATTTTAATCAGCAAATAACTAGGGGGAGTGTACCCTCAGGAAGGTGGCTTACTTTAAAGCCAAGTTGTGCAGCTTTGATGGCAGCAACATAACCCCCTGGACCGGAGCCCACCACTGTGACATCTGCATCAACTACAGAGAGGCAACACAACAACATTTATCACAGCTTTATGACAGCAGATCAGGCTGAAACAGGGGATGGAACCGCAGGAGACTGAAGATGAATCAACAGACCTATATTTTGGTCACCACTTTAGGTTAACAACCAAATATTTTCTGTTGCAGTGGAATAACAGTGGACAGAGGATGTACCCATTACCCAATTGTTATGCTACTAAATTAATAACCTGTGATTATGTAGCCTGTGATGATGTAACATTGTGATTGTGTGAAGAAACAAATGTTATGCCTTTCCAAAATTTAAATAAAGATACATTGGTATCTTTTTAGTTGATCTGATGTAAGTCCTGCATGAGCTACACCAGTAACAATTATCAAACATCTGACTGAAGTTCAAAAGATAACATGCTATTAATAGGAAGTAACATAAGGGAAGACAGAGGATCAGATTTACAGATTTCTTACTTGCTGCTTTGTCAGCATAGGTTCTAACAGTCAGAGCTGCAGCTCCGTGCAGTTTGCAGGGAAGATTGTGGCTCCGCTGTAAATTATAGAAGTGAGGTTAAAAACAGTGTCTCAACTGGTAATTTAACACCATTCTACAGACAGAAAATTATCTTATCAGTGGCTTACCAGCATTATAACAGATTATTTAGGAAGTGAAAGCACCCATAAGCAGAGTGATCCAACCAGTTCCAGTTTTAATATAAAGAGATCTTTGTTTGTCATCTTATTTTCTGGTTCAAACATCAGCATAAGTTGTTGTTTAATGTTTGTTTTGTGTTTTTCCCATTCCTTTCCTGTGAATATGGCTCAGTGAATATATAATGCTGCAAGATGCAAAATTATCATTAACACTCTTCATCAAAACAATTACGTTCTAAAAGACTATTTTGGAATAATTTTGGAATCTGGAAATCTCAACCTGCTGAATACTATTACAATTATGTTTCTTTTTTTGGCAGTTTGTTTATATACATCACTCAACTGATGATAACTTTGCAAAAGCAAAATCACTGTTTATTTTTTCTACTTTTTAAGTGGATTAAAATATATTATAGCAAGGTATTAACAGTTTAGGGCCATGGATGCTGGGATTGAATTTTCCTCTCTCTATTTCAATAATTAAAGTAACTACAAGCGGACCAGTTCTTTCAATATGGGATTTACAGAGGCAACTCTGATTTTCCAACTTTGCAGTAAGCAAACATATCTATTTTTCACATAAATGTGAGCTCTTGAGACCAAAATAATGAATTTTGTCGCTTATTAAACAAGAATAATCAATAACATACACTTAATTTCGGAAAGATGCGACGTGAGACGAGCAGACTTCCAATTTGCGAGCTGCGAATAAAACTCTTCAGTTAAGTAACAAATGCTAACTGGCTTAGCGTGCTAATGTCAAACGTCAAGTCATTTAACCACTACTGATGTTGCCTTATATGTTAGCACACAAAAGCATTCGTCTCAATACGTTATAGTTTGTTTGAATGATAAATTATTTAATTTCACCTCTTTCCATGACGTTTGGACTTTTGGAAATGTTCATTAAAATAACATTTGAATTGTCGTATTTTTCACTCACGCTGAACTGGCGATAAAACGGTTGACATATGAACTTATTCTCAATTACATATAACATGATGTGTATTTTACGGTAATAACCGCATAAACATTGAATAGTACGTTTTCCTAGCGAAGTCTGGTATTGCGTCCGGGATGCGCGAATTAGCCGATACGCTAATATCGTCAGACTCGGGCCGCATATGTGAACACACTACTGTCTACGGCACCGACAACTGGTGAGATCACTTTGAAACTGATGGGGACAACACATACTATTTGGTGGATAAGCAAGGTGCCTGCTTACCGTGGCCAGAGAGCGGTATAACTGTGACCAGCTCTGCATTTTGTTGGTGTCCCTTCCCTGGATCAGTAACCTACAGTAGGCCGACCAGCCAAGGACTCCTGTTATTGCGCACGCGCAGTACTAGTCCCGAAAACATGCCTCCTGGTCGCCTCTAAATGACGTCTGCGAACGTTAAAGCTGCATGACACCCAAAACAAATCTTTAAAGCTGTCATTAGGTATTTGTATTTTATTCTCAATAATTCATAAGAAGTATTTATGAGATTTACTTACTTACTTACTACAGCAACAGTAAAGGTACCACATTTTATCAATACCTCATTATCCGTTTTCAAAAAGCCAAATTAAAGTGTCAAGTAAAGCATACTTTCATTAGTTAACTGTCCAAGGTGATTATATATACAGTATATATGACTTTATATGGATGTTTTATGGATGTAATGTGATGATTAATGGAGTGATGCGCACACACAAGACCACAGTCATCTCCAACATTTGTTGTTGTAGTGAGACATATTATAATTAAGTTTATTCCAAGGATACCATGTCAAACCCCTCTTAAGCTACGTGTGCAAATGCATATACGGGTATTACAAAAAGCTTCTTGCACGTGGCTTTTAATCATTTTATTAAAAGAAATATAAATCCATTTATATCTGTCTAAGGGACACTGATATTTATAATTTCCACTTTGGATTTCATGCATTATGCTGGAATTGACTGCTGTTATATATAATATTGCACCTCTCATTCCAATTAACATTTTTTTTTGTTTCAGATATTTAATGGGAGCTTGTCCTCATGCTACAGTTTGTAGTAGATGCCACTAGAGGGCACCCGGCTGCTACTTATTTAAACAATGGGCAAGCTTCTATAACACTTGCTCAAGCACAAGTGATCATGACTAAATCTTTATTATCATATATCATATAAACATTAAATTATCTTATGCACCATGCAATGTTTAATATTGGATGACATTAGGCATCACTTCTTAATTTAGGTTTTATAGATTGTAGAAAAGCTGTTATGTGTTTATTATGAGCCAGAGAGCCTAACACTGGCTGTTGTGTGACAGGACGGCAGGACCCGAAGAGACAGGGGTTCAATAAAGTCTATAACATCACCTCTTTCCTCTGTTCTTTAAATAATGCGTAGAGTTTCCCCTGGTTGTCAGAAAACATTTTCTATGGGATACTATACTACAAAATACTCCCAGATTTGTTTTGAGTGAATTTGCCCACAAAAAAAAGTTAGTAATTTAATTCCTTCAAGACCTAATTATTCATTAGACACATTAGTGTCCAGCAGACAGCTGGAAATTGATCTTGCGTTCAGTGTTGACTTTCCACAAGGGGTGGACTCATTTATGCTGAACACTGCATATGTAGAACAAATAACTGGCATGTGTGACAACAACCACACAACTTCCGTGCTCTATGTGGTGAATATTTTTAAATATATCGTATTATAATCTATTTTTAAAAAATAATTCTGTTTAATACTAACTGAATATTGAATAATTGTGAATGCACTGTGAAAACAGACCACTTTTTGACTGTTCTCCATTTTACTGTTTGTAGAATAATTTATCTACATTTACATTTATTTGCCCACAAGATTGAAATAACAAAGCAAACTAGAGCAGCTATTCGAGTTTAAAGCCATTTGGAGTATTTGTCCTTGGTTTATGTTCACAGGCTGCTGGAAGGGTATTTCCATAATAAGCTTGTTTGGGCCCCTTTCAGACCTGCTGACAGTCAAATGCAATTAAAACATGATGCCAGCATCCTGGCAAACACTCCCTACCACTTTCAGAAAAACATTGGCTTTCAAAGTCAATTGTGTCTAAAGTGAAGAGGCTCCCCTCATGTCCCTGTCTGGAGCCTTTTCACGTGCTAAAATAAAAGTTTCCCCCTTTTCTCCCAAGTCGACATGAGCAAAGTGAGCACAGTGAAAGACTCAGAGAGCCTCTATTTGATGACTGGCAGCCCTGGGCCTTGTGTCTGTGTGACACTATAGGACACTACAAAAGCTTCTCCTTTCCCCTGCTGCAGAATAACACAGAGAGAATGGAGAAAAGGTGCATGATGGGGAGGTGGGAGGAAAGTGTGTTTGCGTGTGTGTGTGTGTGTGGGGGGTGGGGTGTGTGTGGCCTTTAAATCATACTCGGCACAAATGTACGGGGCAGGAGGATTAGGCTGTGGGTGTTGGTGACATTCACCCATCTCCCTCTGTTGTGGCCCTTTGTGGTTCCCAGCAGCCTTGGAGTGGTAAGTGGCTGGCTAGTGTGCCAACGAGGCTCAGTGTGGACCCTGATAATGGTGGAGTGACCCACAACACCTCCCACCCCCAACACCTCCCACCCCACTTCCAACTTCACCAGCCGCAGACTCCAACTCCCCACACAAAGGGTGTGATAAAAGAAGCAATGTCTCCCCATTTGACCAACAACTGCATGTGTGATTGTGTGCCTACTATTATAGTGTGCTAAAGTGAGGGCAATTTGACTGGTCCTCACTTTTTCAAAGGGCTTTGAAGGTTAAGTCTAGGTTTAAGAGTTTGGGTTTGAATTGGGTTTAAGTTATATTGAAGGTTAAGCTTTAGTTGTGATGGTTAGGATAAGGGACTCGGGCAATATACTGTATATTGTTCTGGGACCTGCATTGGAAATATCATCAAATATCATCTACATCTCATGTTAACATAACCTATCAGACCTAGACTGTATCACAACATTTGATGATTCACCACATTGTTTTTTTAGAGACTTTCGATATTATCGACCAATATTGGCATTAAAATTTAATATTGCAAAAGATCGGTATTGGTGTTTACTTTTTTAATAACACAACTTTTACACAACATGCACATAATATACATCAAACTCTTCAGGTACTTCTCTTCTCACTCAAAATGTGATGTATAGTTTTTGAGATACTTTTGTATTATTATTATTATTATTATTATTATTATTATATTTATTATTATTGCATAATTATAATATAATGATATGTGATGTTAGTTACCTGAAATTATTTCGGGTTTTTTTTTTTTGGGGGGGCAAATATTACATAATTATAATATAATGATATGTGATGTTAGTTACCTGAAATTATTTCGGGTTTTTTTTTTTTGGGGGGGCAAATATCGGTTGATATCAGTATCGGAAATTAATAGTTGGACAATATCGGCATATCGGATATTGATAAAAAAGCCAACATCGAACATCCATGTTTTGTTCATCAGCATTGATGAAAAAATTTTTCAAGTGACCGTAAGTGTGTGGCACTAGGGACTTTAACTGGCTATCATCACAAGCACATTTGAATTGGCTGACACATATGTTACTGTTTGAAAAGTTTCCAAAAGTTTCCACTTTGGGTAATATGATGCAACCAACATTTCAGCTCGGCAATGCTAGACAATTATCCTCTCATGCCTCAACTCAAATGGCCATTTGTGCAATTATCAGAAATGATGATCAGCTATTGGCCATTGTCACTCTTGGTCTACTGGTTGCCTTGGTAATGATGACATGTCCACATTCATAGGCCACCTTTGTCAAGTTTCAAAATCCACCAGTGGTCCCTCCTTCTATACTGAGGATCCAAGATGGCCACAGCCGAAGAGGAGAAATGCTCAGCATTCGAGACTCAACTCTGTCATGACCAGACAATCCACATGCTAACCAAATGTGACTATAGCCAAAATAAGACACCATCTTAACATTATCTTAACAATAAGATGTGTTGATCTGTCTGTTGAACCAGCGCTTTTGTTCATCCTGAAATATCCTAACAACAGTCTGATGCAGGAATAAATCACTTTCAGATCTTCACACATCATCCCAATACATCACCCAGTGCTGAAAGAAACGAGAGAGAGGGAGAAGCACATGTTCTCAGAGTGTATTGTGGAGAGGAATGCCATTGAATTTGGGTGCTTTTTTTTTCATGCGCCAGCCTCTTTTGTGCGCAGGCAATGGAAGCCCATTGTGCCGGCAGACACCCTGAGAAAAGAGGCGAGCTTGGAGCCGTTGTCTGCCGGTGCTTCTGCAATGCTGGGGCCTTAAAAGGACGTGAATGAAGCTCTGCCGTCGGAAGCAGCCGGCCTTAACCAAGAGACAATGCCACTGGGCAACTTTGAAGACCGGCAACAATTAAAAGTGCAGCTTCACTATATTAATTATACATTCGTGCTTTTGTCTTGGTGTTTTCTTGTGAGGGGAGAATGGGCAGAGTCTGTGTGTGTGTGTGTGTGTGTGTGTGTGTGTGTGTGTGTGTGGGGGGGGGGGGTTAATTCAACACAGCTTACAGTGGAGAAACCACTCATGCAAATGCTGCCTGTGTTCACCAAATACAATAATAAATACATAAAAACTCAACCTTTGCTTAAGAAGACAATAGTAACAAATCCTGAATTTAAAAAAAGCAGACTCAGAGAGTTGCTAGGAAACCCTGAGTTCCAGCCCAGAGTTGTGCTTTGCAGACCCTTTTTCTTTGAGGCTTTTCTCCGTCCCTCCTCCCTCAGTTGCATGCAGGATACACATTAAGCAGCTCACTGACGGCATTGAGGTGGATTCCTGCTGGCCGCCGGCTCTGACAGGTGGGACTGTTGTGTTCCGGGCTGCCAGCAAACAGCTCCCGTTGCACCACGGGACGGTTTATTCAGAAAAAGCCAACAGTGCTTTGAGAAATCGTTCTGTTTAGTGGGAATTTATACCTCGTTTACAACCAAATCTGTCACACCAAGCACGGGAGGACGTGGAGTCACAGTCTCCACCTGCTGGTCATGAGACAAACTCCATACATGTTCAATTACAAAACATTGAGGAAAACTGGATACATGATCCAGTCACCAAACAAAAAACAGGAATGAACAAGGTATGTTTCTTTAGCTGTGAGTCAGTGAATTATCAGTGAGTTCAAATAAAATTACCATATTTAAAGTCATATCAGCAAGCATTCAAGGTATCTTCCATTTGCTGTTAGCAGTTGTATGTGTGGTACCCACATGGGTCCAAATAACTGTTACTGGATTGCTGTGATACAAAATAAAACTAAAATATGATAATTCTCGGAGAGATTCTACCAGTTAAATATAACACAGGGAAGTAATATGTGTTTTTGTCTTTGATTAGAGCTGGGTCTCATAGGACTATAATTCTGGTTAAAATGAGAGATCTGTCATTTCAGACGTGAAAAGATAAGCTGTGCTATGTAACATGTTAATTTCTGTCTCAGATAATGCTGAATTTTCATATCAAGGTACCAGAGCATTTCTGTAGAGGACTATTACAGCTCTTTGTTGGTAAACAACTTATAGTTAGTCTTAATCCGAGGCTTCACAGCATTTTGTTTTGTGAATGAATGAAAACATGGGGTTAATCCTGGAATCACTGTCATACCTGCAATCTCCTCAGTGACGTAAATCTGACTTTTTTATTTGTATTTGTCTGCATTTTGTTGCATTTCATTTAATCTTTACATTGTTTTACACTAGTTTTGCTTTATTTATGTATATTTAAAATATGCATAAAACAAGTGTTTGGAAATGCACCAAAAATGCACATAGTATATATTTCAGTATCATAGTATATAATTTAGTAAAAGACATTTTAATTTAGTTAGCCAAAGAATGCATTGTATACGCAGTTGTATGTAAAGCTAGCGCCTTGATTTCTAATAAAGTCTAACTCATCAGTCCATGTATGGAATCTAATGTTTATGAGAAAAGAGAGAAATGGGATGGGAGAGAGAGAAAGAGTGAAACAAAAATGGAGGCCCATGTAGTGATGAAGCACTATAACTGCAGTCTACCTCCCTGTAATGTGGATGACATAAGGCGTTTATTGAGTCATTACACAGTGACATTCGCAGTGAGGTTTAACTAATATCTATCCATCCTATTGAAACCAACCGGAGGAGACTAAATATTAGTTACATCGCTCAACACAATGTACAACGGTCCAACAGCACCAAAAACTACACCTCATGAAATGATCAGGTCAGTGAATCAACACTGCTTTACAACAAGACATCACAACTAAGGCTTTTATCACAGGACTGTTTGCAATAGACTACATTAGTATCAACTGAGTGTACCTCATAAACTACAGCGCTTCCCAAACAGTCTTCTACAAAGTGAAAAAAATGTCATGAAGCACAAAGTACGACAAGGCAGATTTGACCTTCATTACCAAATACAGCTTGTTTCAGATTCCAGCACTTTAGAGGTCACTATGTATCTTAATAATTCAGCGACAGCTGGACAACTCTGATTGATGCTCTCTGTACACTGGAAAAATTGATCCAGGCTGCTGCACTTCCTCTTCTCCAAGCTTGGCATTCATGACAATGTGTTTCTGAGTGCAGCAGGGGTCAGAGGTCATGTGTGTTGGCATCGGGCAACTCACCATGTGTTTTCAAATACAAACAGGAGTGTGTGAACGACTGGCTGAATGCACAGCTCATTAAGACTGCTGGGCACTGTATGAAGAGTCAGAGATCATATGGTCAGAGTGAATGCCGCAGTGCCTCAACACATTCCAGACTCTTTATAAAGGTGACCCCCGTCTGTCCCAAAATAGAACGTTTTTCCATTGTGTGTCTGTTCCTGTGTGTGTGTTAATACAGTGCGTACTGGACTTCTTTCATTCCAAAAAAGGAACTTGTTCGTCGAGAGACTACTTAGTGCTCTTCCACTCTTGTAATGGTGTGCAGATAAAAGCCAATCAGGCCCGCTGCTTTTGTGAAGCCACTAGAGAGGCTGGAGTGGAGCATTTTGTTTCATTGCTGGTATGCAGAGAGCAGGCCATATGCACAAAGACACTGGTAATAACAGTTAATCTTTGCAAAAGTTCAATGGCTGTCAACCAACCAAACAACCAACCCAGAGCCAGGCCTACAAGGGCAGCGAAACATCAAAGTCAGCGGCAACGCAGACCGGCTGGTTCCCATCACCTAAATCAACAAGGCCTGTGCAGAAAGGAAAAGCAGAGTGAACAGATGGAATACCTTAATGTGCACGTTACATCCAACGGACCCACAGACATTTCTCATTCAACGTTCATTTTTAAAAAAAATAACTACTGTCTGTGGGAGAAAAATTATGTTACACCTCTCAGCTGTTGACTTATGTCATCCCAAATTGTCCTTGTCTGCCAATAAGGTGACGCTTATCTAAGTAAGCATCCCTACAAGGCACTAATCTATGTATTGCATTCGCCAGAAGCCAATATAATCCCAAACTGTATGAGAAAGGGAAAAACTGACTGTGGTGCAGCTTGCCTGATACTACTGCTGTTTCTCCTGAGCTCAGTAAAGCTGATCTTCAACTTAAGACATCCTGGTTCTGTGTCTCTCTGCTGGTGGTCTTCATTTCTCTAGAAAGACCTCACCATTTCCATAACGAATTGGCATGATGAACAGGATCACACACATAACTGTACTGCAGTACTAGTAAGTTGACAATTTTAGGGGAACTCAAGCCCAAAACATATTTCCCAGGAAAAACAAAATGTTAATTCAAACCCAAAGCACACATCCAAAGAGAAGCAAAATTCTGATTCATCCCTTCGCCAACCCGAAAAGCCATTAAGTACAAAACTGAAGGAGAAAGGACACAAGATGCAAACGCAGATCGAGCAGAGGCATCAAGTAAAATGAGACCAGCCTCAACAAATAAAGCAAATGCATCCATTTGCACAAATGCATTGACAAGGAAGTGGTCATGACAGACATCACACGATAGGTGATTCTGGACCAAACCCACCTGTTAGGAGACAAGCTCTTGCACTGACTTTTTGTTTTGGCTGAATGCATTACACAGACTGGACCAAAGTGAAAGGGGTTGCGTTAAATAAATTAAATAAATTATAATCATGCAATTCATCCGTCCATCACTTATCCTTAGTGGATGGCAGCAGGAGCTGGAGCCAGTCCCAGCTGACTTTGGGCATGATGCAGGGTGCACCATAGACAGGTCACCAGCCAGTCACATGTCAAACAACCATTCACACTCACTCACGCAATGAAGGTAGAATGGCGGTTTAAAACAAACACCCCTGCCTCAAGTTTCAGTTATCAGTTTATTTGCGTTTTCAAATGCGTTACAAGCACACATTCGGGACACTGTGATGTAGTGAGAGCAGTTCCATCTACTCTGAGCTGATTTGTCATGTTTCTGAGAACGCTGTTGTGAGAGGCTACACCCATATGATCGATGAATTGCTCCAGCACTTTGTGACATGACAGAAACACCATGTGGGTTTGACGAGGGATCCTCAGGGGGCCTATGAATGTGTCGCCTGACTGTTACCAGCTCCAGAGCCTGACCTCCAACCTCTTCGTCAGAGGGAGACAGGAAGGGGGAGGGGTTAGGCTGTTGGGTCTGTAATGACACCCAGCCTTCTCTGTGTGACATGACCTCATTACCTCAATCCATGTACTGATAGAGGCATGGGGATTATTATAATGTACAATGTACTTCACGTCACTGCTGCTATTAAAGGCTTAGTTCACACAAATGATGATTTCATCTGACTCCAGATGAAAGCAATGAAAACTACTATACAACTAACTCTATAACGCCAGAGTTCACAAAGCCTCTCCTACCTGTGAAAATGTTTTTTGTAATTTTTGCATGTCACTTTTGCAGCATACTTTTGCTTCTGTATTTTTATTTATATATTTGTTCTTTTTCATGTTATTCTCTTCTTCTTGTTTTCTATTGTTGTCTTGTTTTTTTCTTGGTTTTGTTTACACATTTTTATGAATGTGTTACTTATAACGGAATCAAATGCAAATGCAAAAACTTTATTAGGTTAAAAGTTAAAATAATAAAAACACTACACTAATAACAACAACAACAACAACAACAACAACAACAATAATAATAATAATAATAAGATGCTCAGATAAAATTAGATGAGCTAGGACATTCCCACACCTGTACTTTAATGAGAACACCTGGCTTTCAGTATTCCCTGTGTGTTAACCTATTGACCTGTGGCAGGGTGGAGGTGAAAAATAGCACAAAGCTAGACTGTATCCCTCTGTAAAAAATAAAGGTTCAAAATGCAACAACAATAAAAAGTGCATGTGTTTATCTGATGTCCTGGAAAACGCCCTGGGAACCTTGTCTCATGGGATTTGTTGCTGTCCATTTGTTTCAATGGACAGGGCTTTTTTCCCATGTAACATCATCTGAGGGTGGGGCCTGTGTGTGGTCTGAAAAAAGGATGCCTGCTGCAACTTCTTCTATGACAATCGAAAGGACCTGATTATCACTTCAGCGTCTGTTTTAGTTTTCATTTGTGTTGACATAAAGACGAGATGATGGCTTTGTCCAGTACAGCTGAAAGACAATTAGTTCACAAAGCAGGTAATTTGTCAGAGGACTCACACCAGCTGGACTTTTTAGAAAAGGGCAACTCATGTGTAATGTTGTGTGTCTAGAGTGTAATGATACTCATTTACAACTGTAGTTCTGTCTGTTCTTTCTCTTCTTCTTCGTCAACATGAAGTACTCAGGTTAGGGTATGAAGCTGATATCTGAAGTCTTATTGGTGTAGAAAAAAAAGCAGCTCAATGACCAGACAGGAAATAAACAGTTTATACAGACGATTCTTTTCCAAGTCCAATTAAAACTCTGTCTCAGCTCTTTTAACAGTAATGATGTGGCACAGATATAAACAATAAGCTGTCACTCCTAAATCTCAACAAAACAAGAGGAGGAGAGGAACCATAAAGGTTTAGGCAACAAAATTATTTGGTTATGGTTCAAGAAAGCTGTGGCAAGCAGAAGCAGAAAGCTTTATCTGTCAGTGTCACAGGACACTTATACAACAAAATCTCTGCGAGTGTGTTACTCAAGGGCCCACAGTGGGTTTGAGCCAGTGACCTCTCGACTCTCCCGGTCTCAAGTTCGCCACTCCAGCCACTGTGCCACCACTTCCTCAAAACAAGTACATTGAAAAGTTGCGACTTCCACAGGACTCGAACCTGCAATCCCTTTATCTGAAGGCAGATGCCTTATTCATTAGGCCACCTGGCCGACAGGCTTCAGAAGAAGCAGAAAGGGCCTTACTCAAGGGCCCACAGTGGTGCAGAGCGGCGTGTGAGCCAATGACATTTTGGCACTCCTGGGGCCTCATGTACCAAACCATGTGTAGGAATCATACTAAAAACAATTGTTTGCACGAAGCTGAAAAATGCTCTTTTGCTTCATACATCTCAATCAGCATGATGGTTGGTGGAGCTGAGGCTGTAAATGTGTTGACGTCGAACGCTTTTTGTACTAATTCGGCAGATGTTTGACTCTTCATCTCGTCTGTTCATCTCGTTTGGCAGTGTCGATGTATTTGCAGCGCAGCTTTCAGCGTTCATACTGTATTGTCTTAAGGAAATGACTTTGTTTTGGAATGAGCCTGTCACAGAAAAACCCAGAGTGGTCAGATGCCTTATCCATTAGGCCACGTGGTCGGTAGTGTCAAATGTTTCCAATGCTACTCATTGTAGTCATGTCCTTACTGTCAGTGTGTGTCTTCAGGAAGTGTGTCTTCCTTTATGCTATTTTACGCACAAGTGGTTTGACATCTGCTACTCCCTTGGCCAACCTCAAGTGAAATCATAGAAGGTTAAACTCCTTTTGTAGCCTGCCTCTTTAATGGTCAGGTGGTTTGCATTATTGGAGTGGCCTGGTGTAGTGTGAAATTTCCTGGCTGAATTATAGTTTCAGTTTGCCCCTGCCTGAGAACCTTCATCTTGCGTCACCATCAGGTTTTACCTTCAAAACAACAAAGACAACAACTTGTCTTTGACAAGTTTGATGTGAATATTGTCACATATGCAACTTGTCTGCATAAACTGGGCACTAGAAACTGTGCAACACACCACAATCAATTAATCTCAGCGCTCTCACTAAACTGGTTTCATGTTCCCCCCAAAGCCTGAGATCTGTTTGAAGGAAAGTCATGGAAAACTGTGCGAAAGCTTACAAAAAAAGCATCACTGAATGGCTGCTCTGTGGGAGTAAAACTAATTTTATTAGCTCCCTTAGAAACATTCATCCTAACAAGTGGAAAGCAGTTTCTGCATAAATTAAAGATAATCCAGTGTAAATTATGCTAATATATTCACTCAGATAAAGGAGGGGGCGGCGTGGTCATTTCTTGTAAGGTTAAAAAAAAATCTGAACCATAGGAAACTTCACTTACTTGTTTACAAGGGCTTGGCCTGCGAGGAAATGAGACTGGGATGATGCATCTTCTGTAAATCATGGAAAAAATGAATGAAGCTCTGGTGAGCTAGGATCTAATTTAAGAGAATAAAAAAATGAAAACAGCAGACATAGTTCGTTGGCTATTTATGGATCATTTGTAGAGATTAAACCTACTCCGTAGGAGTCTACATTGGCCTAATCTACACTTTCATTATTTGTTGAATTTACATCTGGCTAGCCATCGTTTTTCCTGCTTTTAATAGTTAATGCTATTCACCCCTTTATGTGTCAGATTTTAACCCTAGTTGGTCGTTGTGTTACAGTTCAGATTGTCTATTGTCCCACCACTTATCAGTCAATTTATTATTTCCTTTCCAGACAGGTTATACTTAACACAACAACAACGAAAAAGGTTAGTAAAGCTCTCATTACGTTACAGTACGACGCATCACATTCCACGTTATTTGTTACCTTTAACAATCTGCAAGCCGGTTACTACACGACAAAAACTCTGCTTTTAACCCATCACACACACACGTGCCATGCAAGGCACCCAGGGAGTAATTAGGTTTAAGGGCCTTACACAAGGGCCCACAGTGGTGCTGAGCAGGGTTTGAGCCAGTGATGTTTCGGTCCCCAGTAAACCCAGAGCTGCCATTGTTATTATTGCATCCTTTAGCGCAGTGTATTTCAACCTTTTTTGAGCCACGGCACATTTTTTACATAAAACAAAATCCCGTGGCACACCAGCAATCAAAAAAGTTGGAAAATATTACAAAAAGTTTCCAAAACAACACTTTCGATGTCTGCAGACATGTCATCAATGCGTCTGACAACATACAGCACTGGACCTCAGGCCATAACACAGGCACAAACAATCATTTGCAGTGACTACCACTACACTACGCAGTGAAAACCACTGCTTTAGCGTATGCTTTTCTATATGCAAATATAACTGGCCTTATGAACACCCATGTTCATAAGGCCCATGTGTCAGAAGAAGAAGAAGAAGAAGAAGAAGAAGAAGAAGAAGAAGAAGAAGAAGAAGAAGAAGGACAAGAACAAGAACAAGAACAAGAACAAGAACAAGAACAAGAACAAGAACAAGAACAAGAACAAGAACAAGAACAAGAACAAGAACAAGAATGAGTAATTGCTTTAATTTGTTATCCGACTGATTCTAACATTCCCAATCTTTGCAATTCACTGTATCGTCTCTAAGCGTCCCCCACCGGACAAAACCTCAAAACCCATTAGAAACGGCATACATGTAAGAAGCTGCCGTGGCGGTCCGCTCATTCTCACGTTAATTTAACTCATAAATGTGACCGTGAGTGCGAAAGGTGGTGTACGCCACGTTGATACATGAGGGCCCTGGTCTCAAGCTCGCTCTAGCCACTGCTCCACCAGTCCCCCCAAAAAACAGCAACCATGACAGGACTTGAAACTATCATCCCCTGAGCCGAAGTCAGATGCCGTATCCATTAGGCTACGCTGCCAGTAGGGTGACAATGGAAAAAAGCCCTTGATAACTTTAAACCCAGGTAAGCATAGTGACCAAATTAAAAGCCGTGAAGTGAACGAACATTTACTTTTGTAACTTTTTGAATGCTAACCTTTACCTTGGATCCATTCGGGACAGCAAGTCCTTACCTGTAAACGCTGGCTCGACATGCTGCACTCAGTCTGCATAGCAGCATTGTCGCTTCTGGTCCAGCTCCTCCCTACATGCCCTGCACTCTAACTGATCCAACCCTGATTCAAACACCCTAAGAACTTATAATACATAACACCATATATAATGCAAACAACTCTGTTTGCAAACATGAAGGACTTCAACTTGGAGAGGAGTATTTTATTACATTGTTATATCACGTCTTTTACAAAAGTATAATTTAATTTATTTGCACCCTGCATGTGCGTCTGCTCAATCTGTGGATTGAGCTCCGGTGGCTGGTGTCCAAGGATTACCGGGTCTCTGTTAGTACCCAAACTGTCAATCATTTGTCATATTGAAATCAAACAGGCCTTCCTTAGTGTCATTTTCGCATTTTCTACACACACACACACACACACACACACACACACACACACACACACACGTTCCACATTCCCAGCATGAACCATGGTTTCTGGGTCACAGCTGATGTTTTGGTCTCCATTTCAGTGCAAGGTGCAAGCGACGTTTAAGGGGTCAGGGGGTCAGCTGCCCTGTGAACTCCACCACACATACACTTCAGAACTAAACAAAACAAAAACCTCCACTTTGGCGTTTCACTCAATTACGCCTCACGTTGTGTTAATGACTCCCTGCTGTATGCAGGCTGAGAGTCACCAGCTGCTGCTACTCCAGAAGAGTGATGTCTACACAAGTGTCTTCTGATGCTGATGCTGAAGGGATGAATGACAAGCAGCTGGAATTGGACTGAATTCCACCTTCACTGAACAGGTTCCATTATCCCCTGTAACACATTCTGTTTATTTCCCTAAATATCCTGCCGCAAATTAAAAACTGGATATGAACAAATGAAAATGCCAACTTCTGTTTTAACCCTGATCTTATCAAGCCCTATATCAAAACACATTATAATATTCTACATGCTTATTAGTTGATATTTTAGTTCATTTGTAACATCATAACTGAATCCATTTGGATAGAATAATCTAATAATAACACACGGGGTCTTTTGTGCCCTGCTAGTCTGTAGACCTCCAGGTTCACGACTCCTGCCTTTTGTCTTCCACTGTCTCTCCTTCTCTTCCCAACACTTTCCAAGCTCCCCACCCAAAAAAAAGTCAATAAATTAACAGGATACTTGTAGGTACATATTAAAAACAAAGACACATTAGCGCTGTGGAGGCTGTGTGGAGGAAGTGGAGCCGGAGCGCCTGAGGGATGTGGGCGGCGCACAGTTTCAGTCTGGCGGCGGCTCCTCACTCAGTCAGGCGGTGGAGAGGGGAGTTGACGCACGGCTGTGGCGCAGCGCACTTGGACCCACGGTCTGTACCAGACGACCGCAGCAGCGGAGGAGCAGCGCAGGAGCAGCGGCATGGTGCTGTGAGGGCAGAGGGCCAACAGGGACCTGCGACCTCATTCCCCACTAAACACAACAACACTGTTGATTTGTTGATTTGCCGCATCTGCCAGGTTTCACCCCAACATGGAGACTAAAGGCTACTGGCTGCTATTGGTTGCGCACTTCATCCTCCTCTGGCAACGCGGTAAGACGCACTTCTCATTCACGCGTCCTCTCCTGTTCAGACCGTTTTTTTTAAAAAGATTGTGTGGTTTTCATTTGCTGCGAAAAACTTTCCAGTGATGGCGCAGCAGCAGCATCAGGTGAGCTGGGAAGTGAGCCCCTCATAAGAGTGAGTGGTGCTTGTGTATTTGTGGTATTGTTTAGATTAGACATGTCCTACTGTGTAGCAGATGACAACCTGGTATGCGTAACGCCGCGTGCGTCTTAGAAACAAGTCCTAAAAGAAAAAAGAAGCAGAATCAGGTGCGGTTGGGAGAGGCAGGGACGCCCAAGAGAAAAAATCTAATTGGGTCCCCCCTGCATATGTATATGCAGTCTGTCAGGGGCCCTTGGAATCGCCCTAGCGTTTCCCCCCTACATGGCCCCTGGAGAGAGGTGATGGTGGTTGTGGTGCGATTTGGTGGTGATTGGGGCAGCAGATAAAAACATTGAGAGGAGCAGCACGGCGTCACGTATCAGCTCCAAACTGGAGCTGTCAAGCATGAAGAGAGATGCTTGGATACGGTGTGTCTGACTGGCTTATTAAGAGTTCAGAGGCCCCAGATCCAGCAACAGCAACTACAGCAGCAGCAATATTCCTATAACGTACCTCATGAGACAGCTACTGTCCTTAATAAAAAAAAAAACGTAATTATTTGTACAAAGAAAATTAATCTGAAGTGTTGGAATTGACAGGCCACGTGTTTCTGTAAATTGGAATCTAATGTCTGTTTCATTCAAGCTTAAATTTTGGAGACCTCCAAAACTGAATCTTCCCACTCGGTATCTTTCAGGTTGTGAGTTTTACTTCCAGCAGATGAGGCAGTTTTTTCACATGCACTTTGTGTGTCGTTTCAGTCAGGAGCAAGAAAAACTGAACTGCGTGTTGTTGGTGTAGAGACAGTCTGAGACGCAGCGCTGATGTGTGTCTGAACTAATGATGTGACGATGATGCTGTTAGGGAATCAGTCAGTCATAAATAAATAACAATTCCAACTTCTCAGATATTTTTTTTAAATTTTAGGACAGGGCTAACAATATAGAGTATATGATGGCTTTGTTGTTGATGTTGTTGTTGAGTGCATTTCAACACACATGTCATGTTTTGTCAGTGAAGAGTTTTGCAGATGGATGATTTGAATGAAGTGATTGTTTGCTCTTTCTTCTCTACACCTTCCCTGAACCCCCCACCCCCCTCCAAAATAAACAAACAAACAAAAAAAATAGATACAGCATCTGTTAATGGGCAGTGCCACCAGTGCCCTTCACTGTGTCTGGGCACATGGAGTCTCTCGGCCTCTTGTTGTCTAACAGGCAGTGTGCAGACAGATGGTCGTCTCAGTCGGGCAGTCTGTCAGTCAAACACAGGCAGTGACGCCCACCGCCACATGCTGAAATGCCAAAATATGACACAAGACATTGTTCAAAGATGGACTGAGACTTTTTTTCCCCAAATTTGTTGCCTCTTATCTTTCTTTTGTCGATTCTCCCTCCATCTTTAGCCAAACCTGTCTGAGCAGGGCAGACGCTATTCTTGTAGTGTTAAAAAAAGAAGAAGAAAAGGAGCAGATTTCCAGTGATGGCAGCAGGGGTATTTGATGACCAGATTAGTGGGTATTAGGCTCAGCGGCATTCACACAGGGGCCACTGGTTTGAATCCACCGTAGTCACCCCTTTTCTCTCTCTCTTTCTCCTCCGGCCCTCAGCTGAATGCAGGCCGGGGTTACGTGGGGAAACAGCTCACAGGGTCCTTGGCAGAGGTCAGCGGAGGTGGCCCGTGTGTACTGCGCTGCCTCCCCAGGGCCTGGCCTGGTGAATTATGCTGTCAGAGGAGAGATTTGTTTAGTAACAGTAGGAAGGGGTGGGGCGTGTGGGGGTGTTGGTGCAGAGCAACAGAAAAGAAATGGGTGTGGGGTGGAGGTGTGTGTATGCGTGTGTGTTGGGGGGGGGTCCGACATGACACATGATGGCACTGAGAGTTGTCCCAGCAAGAAGAGAAGCGAGTGAAGCTGGGAGCACAGTGTGTTAGGAGGAGGGGGAGTTGTACAGACGCGCACACATGCAGACGCGCACACACACACACACACACACACACACACACACACACACACACACACACAGAAGTAGGGACTATATTAGAAAGTAAAATTTGTAATAAGGAAGTATTTTGTTATTAGTAGTGTCAGTGTAAAAGTAGTAGATGTAGTGAAATAAAAATAATAGTAAGGAAGATAATAGTAGGGTTTGAGGAGGGTTTGAACCAGCGAAATCTCACTCCCACTGCCTGTAATGTGAGTGTTAGTCAAACTCTATGTAAGACCGTCATAGGGGCTGATAAAAGTGAATTAAATCAACAGAGCACTGATGGCAGTGTAACTCTGTTTGAGATAGAGACAAAGTGGAGATTTCTCCCTACTTATTTTTTAGATTCTGAAGTCTTGTACCAGATTTAACATGGGTGAATGTCAGATGTTAAATTTACAGTAAGTTGTGTTAAAATATACAGTTGAATAAAGCAGTCGTAGAAAAGCTGAATGGATCAACGTCATCACAGGAGCAGCAATTGAAATGTTAAAAGGCAGGGAAACTCCCTGGCAGACAATCTGGATTTACACAAAGTGTACTCTACAGTATTTTAATTTATATTTCCCAAAGGAGTTATAAATCGTTTAGGGAGATGATGTCAGTGGGACAGTTCTGCTGAATTAGTATGACAGCAGGATTGTAAATGAAACAAATAGCACAAAGCTGAATAGTAATATAACAGCACAAAAGGCAGAATTTTAGTCAGACTTGTACAAAGGTATATCTGAAAATAGCAGAAATTTACAGAGCCCATACATGCGCATTCGTATGTATGAAAATGACAGTACAGGAGTTAGTTCGCTTGTATTTTGGCTAGGCTAAAGCTAACTTTAGGCTGTAGGGTAAAATTCATGTATTTCTAATTCATATGTCTAAAATTAACATTGATATTTACCTTATCGTCTTTCAGTTGATTAATGACACTATCTGGTATATTTTGGGCTTTCAGGAAAGACAGCAGGTCATCTTCTGCTGCCATTCTTGGAGATCAACCCAAAGGCTGAGTTTACAACGCGACTCGCGTCGATTCCATTACCGTGCGTGCGCGCCTGAAAGTTTCACGTGCGCACACGAAACGTTCACACACGCACTTGAAACTGTGTTGTACAAAAACTGTACAACACAGTTGTATCTACAGGAGGCAGGAGGCTTTGCTGAGTACATACACGTAAAATTTGTGTAGATAGTGTAAAAGATGGCTGAGAAATGGCAGTTTTAAAAATGACCTGTGTGTGTCTCTGAGGCTGGTGTCAGAGACCAGATTTCACATGGGAGTGAATGAGGCTGCAGATGGTGCCTGTTGCTGCTTAGAGAGG
>JAFBJQ010001042.1:220079-245399 GCA_016785345.1 Trinectes maculatus
GATGCACACGGACACAGATGCGTTTGGGATCGTGGCAATACCGTAGGTTTATTCACAACACAGGGTCTACATGGTTGATATCAGAAATCTAAAGGAAATTCTCATTACACTTGCGATGTCAACCCGGTGTGTCAAGAGGGACAAAGGCAATTCACCACAGTAAACTCTTATTTTAGCGTGGTGTTATAGCGACATCTAGTGGCAACTTAGTATCTACCTTACATATGAATGTATGTTCCGACTTACGTCGAAATTTGGTTACGACACATTCTCAGGAAATGGATCTCCGTCGTAACTCGAGGACCCCCTGTATATGGTTTTGTGCATTATTCATGGTGACAGTGACATTCGCAGCGAGTTGTGCTTGTTAAGGGTAAGAGTTCGGATCCAAAAGATTCAGAGGCCAGAGCGAGTAAAGTAACAAAATAACAATTTAATATCAATCAACAAAAGTATAACAAAAAGCGACTCTAACAGAGTGTAAACCAGGATGTGTGTGGTGGCATCACAAGAGGCAGAGCTGGCATTCCATGAAAGGAAGAGGCGGGCGAAACTACAAAAAGAAAAACACACGCAATAAGAATCAAAATGTTCAAGGTAGCAAAAAACCAGATAAGCAATACAAAGCGTGGCACGATACCGTGTGGAACGTAATACTTCGGCGTGGAAGTGCAGACAGCAGACTCCATTTAAAGAGGGCGTGATTACACGATCAGGAACCGGTGTGCCTCATCAGGTTGACAACGAGCGACCAGCTCTGCCTCCAGCACACACGCCCTACAGAAAAGGAACAGCAGAGGGAACCAAAAACAACACAACAAACCATAACAGCGCTCATGCTAAAGTTAATGCATACATTTTGAAATATCCTAAAAGTGAAGTTTCCGTATCTGTAAATTGTTTGATATTTGTCATGTATAGCTTTTATTTTTGCCAGCACTGTGAGTAATTAATTTTCATAAAAAGTTAAAAGCCTATATTTTCAAATTGACACGCCAATTATTAATTTAACTGCTCTGAGTCAACTGAAAATGAAGGGACCAAAACCTTTCTGCTGATTGGTTGGAGCAATAATAAGTATCAGACTATTGTAACACTTGAAAAAAAACTGACTGTGACAATATGGTAACTCAGTGAGCGTTTGACTGCTACTCTCACTGATGAAACTGTAGACAGAGGCATCCATTATTCATCAGCTCTCCCTCTGGGACATATCATTTGTTTTTGACTACAGATACAGCTCACAAATGAGTGCAGTCTCTCACACAGACACGCTCTCTCTCTCTCTCACACACACACACACACACACACACACACACACACACACACACACACACACACACACACAGACAGTGTGAGTGAGTCCTATCACAGTTGAGTGCGGTGAAGCAGGTGTGGGAGATGTTGACCAGATATGTTAAACTGCAGTTATAAATTAAAACCGTGACACCAGGAACGCAGAAGCGTTGACTGGCACCACACTGACACTGTGTTTTCAGACATCAGATTGATATTATGCAGATTTCATCCAAACGCTGATGCTGCAGATCTTATGAACTCAGTTTAGTTCATAATGTTGCATTAAATAGGTTAAACATGTTGTACAAAACCCCTCTCCTATTGATCTGGGTTATACATTATCAGTGGCGAACCGTGAGCACCATTGCTGTGCCTTCACCACCCCTGTCCGAAAATCCAGTCGCGCCCCCCACACCACCCAAAAAAAGAAAAAAAAATCTGAAATGTGAGATCCAATGTTATGCGAACTTTGCATCAATATCATTCTCTGTCGTAGTATGATTAACAATGTTCATCTTGTTGAAGATCAACTCTTGTGTCCCCAGCAGTTTTCAAACTGAACGTCGCTCTAGTCTTCCGCCATTTAACTCTGACTATCAGCGCTCTCACAGAGACTCTCACCACTTCCGCCTTTTTACTCTGTCGGTAATCTCGGCAGATTGGTATTAGGACAGAGGTCTTCAACAGGGGGTCCGCGACCCCTAGGGGGTCCGCAGAGGTACTGCAGGGGGGTCGCGAAAGTTTTGCACTATAGGACCAGTTTAATATAAAACACAATTTTATACATGAGTAGGGGGTCCCTGCTCCATCTCTCCGTCAGTTTGGGGGTCCTTGGCCTGGAAAACGTTGAAGACCCCTGTATTAGGAGCATTACCGCCACCAACTGGCTGCAGTGTAAATTCGGACTGTCAGAAGTCACGCCCACATAACATCCGCTAACCGGGCCCTGATAGAGAGGACGATTCTGATTGGATAACATGTTTCCAGGACAGTAACCCTTTCATTGCTGATGTGACCTTGAGAGTAAACTTAACTTTAGAACATAGATGAGAGAAATTTGTATTTGTATTGTATTAAATTAAATTAGCTAGAACTAAAAAATATTATTTTTTATTTAATACTCCTATATTTTGGTCCAGATTTTCTTTTTTAGTATTTTTGAAGGCCTTCTCTGAAGACGTAGAAGGCCCTGACGGTTCCCCACTGGTGCGTAGTTGGTTTGTGATGAAAACTATTACAAACCCACTTTAAACAATGAATGGAAAGTAGATAATACTTGTTCAAAAGCTGTCAAATATAACCCTGCTCTGTTTCTGTATCTGTTGTCAGAGAACAGGAGAAAAACATGAACCAGTGACTGAAGATTTTTTTTTCTAGTTGGAGAAATTAGATTGTTAGGTGATGAGGTTAGTAGGAGGACATTTCGTAGCAGCCATCCATACCTTCATTTCTGTGGAGTCTCTGGAGTGTGTTTTTTTTTCTTCCTTCATTCTTAGCCCAGCATATTTCTCATGATTCTAGCAGCTCTGCTTCTTTCAACTTCAAGTTTTCATCCTTTTAGGGCCCATGCAGTCTGTCTGCAGCTTTTGTTCTTTGCCATTTATAGTTAAAGGGAGAGATGAGAGTGGCTGATCGATGAGTCAACCCAGAGGCCTCTGTTCGTCTGATGAGTTGCTTTGTGCTGTGTTAGTGCTCAGTGCTCCCAGCAGCAGGTCGAAGGGATATTTAGGTTCAGTTGGCTTTCCTTTCTCTTGAATGCCGCCAGCACGATGACGAGACACTTTGATTTCCTGCTGGTGGTCTTAAACTGCACTGTTGAGGCTTTAAGGGGATCTGCTGTGTATAAATCAAGTAGAAGCACTTTGATGAATCACTGTCTGAGCCTCACAAAGGTGAAACTCAGAGCCGCGTTGAAAAGATCCCTCGCTGCAATAGCCACAGACATTGTTTTACCTGCCAGATAAATGAACTGAGGCGCTGTCAGAGCTTTTATGGATAACATGGATAACAGCAAACATCATGTTGTTGAGCTGCAGGAGTGGCATCGAGTGGAGATCTGGTGGAACAGACATAGGAGACTCTCCATAGTGGGTGACAGGGTGCAGAGGGATACAAAGACCTCCATCAGAGTAGTGTAAGTAGACAGGAGCAGACTATATAAAGCAAACAACACTGAAATATTACCAAACAAAGGCCTCAGGGACAAAAATCGGGTGAAGCAACTAAGACAGAATGTCGTCAGTAGTCTGGAAGTTCACAAGGAATCTCAAAGCTTATCCCCTGCAGCCCACAGGGGATGCAGACAGAACCAGTCTTCTATGCACTATATGTAATACTTTACGTTAAGTTAGAACTTTAGTGAACCAGCAACCCCGCAACTCACCCACTGTCAGCTGAAAGTGACTTCAGCCCCCTCGTAATCCTCTATGGATAAGTTGAATAGCCAGAAAATGGATGGATGGGTTACAGTGTAAATGTTTGGTGAAGGGAAGTTTTCACATTGAACATATATAGATATGAATTGGAAAATAAATGGTATTCATTGTAAAACTAGGAGTCTGTTTGGAATTTTAGGCCATCTCCATGGAAACATGAGGTCCTGACAGATCTTTTTAATGAAAGATTTTTTAAGAAGATTCTTCATTTGTTCCTTAAAAGTATTATTAATCTAAATGGTCATTATTTTAAAGCTTGAATGTAACTGTTTCTGTGTTTGTTTTTGTTTTTTGATACAAGATGGAGTCATGTAGTGGGATTTGTGCAGTAGCTGCAGTGGATGTGTTATGACAGCAGCTCTGTCTCAGGTCTGTCTCTCTCAGGCTGCTAACACATCAGGCCTGTGGATCACATCAGTCCTCTGAAGTGTAAAACAACCCCAGCTGTTCCTGCTCACCCTGTCGTCCACAGCACTCATACACTCCCTCAGTTTATATTTGCCCTGTGCTCAGTCTGCCAGGTGGAGATTGCTCCTTCGCTGGAGATAAATCCCACCTTCTTTGCCAATGCTAAACTTTAACAGTGGTCATAACAAGTGTTAATCTGTTTGCTGGCTCTTGTCAGGGAGGTGTTGCCTGTTAGACTCAACTTTGTTTCACTATGGCTTCCTGAAACTGAAGTAACAAAACTGTTATTTTTGACAGTTTGAATGAGGAACAATTTGAAAATATCGTAAAAGCAATTTTTTCGACTTTATGAGGGCTGCATAAAACAAACATGCCCCTGTATGAATACTGCACTTAACCATGTTGTGGTTTATTTTGAGGATTTCACCTTGAGTGGACCACTCTAATTGCAAATTCTTGACCTGTTTTGGATCAAATATACTGTGCAGTGAAACATCCACTGACCTCATCACACCACATACCAAAGCTTTGTAGAGAAGGACAAATTGTAATGGATTATTTAGCTACAGGAAGTCCCTGAAGAGCTGATTTCCATATAAATGAGGGTTAAACCAATGGCTGCTTGGATGGGAGGAAGGAAATGACCTCACTGTATCTGGAAAACGTGTAGTTAAAGGACTGCAAGATGCCAGACAGTGCCGGTACGATGCCACCAGAAATAAAACCCCAGCCCGTCCAGTCTCCACACCCACCCTCCTCAGATCCGAGTTCTTCCTGGCATCGGTAACAGACGGGCGCAGGGGGGGGGTTCACACATTCTGGCATGGACTGCAGTTCTCACCCCCCACAGCCTGTGGACGTCCTGGCTCTCCCAGGGCTCAGCTAATCCTCTTATTCAACATCCGACTGAAGGCAGCAGGACTCCCACAGACCGGATCGCTGAGCCGGCCACTCTCCACTGAATAAACACACTGACACAGTTGTGGTCTTTTTCACTTAGTACAGACGCTGAGCAAGAGTTCCCCAAAGACTCCATTCTACTTATTCTCTCTTTTCCAGTAGAAGTAAGCATGTACCCCTCCACTCCCTCTCTGCCCTCAAGACCTGAATTACCCCCCCGCGACTTAGTTGGGCCCTGATTTTCATTTCTGTCTTCCAGTATCTTAAATCGGCTTTTTTCTCCTTCACCCCTCTTGCGTTTTGTTTCTATGGACCATTTCATTACTCTAGTATTTTCTCACTCTGCACTGAGTCGCTTCTGAGATTCAGACATTTTCTAAGAAGCTCTCACCATTAAGACTAGAGCTGGCTCAGCGTTATTTATTACATTTCATACAATAATAGTAGATCAGCTATAAAGATATAGAATGTTTTTTGCATTTAGTATACAGAACACACATACGGTAAATATTTCTAACAACTGCCATATGAATGAAGTAAAAAAAGTTCACTTCCTGTCACACTGGTCCTTTGGGTGGGAATGAGCAGCGTCAGGTGTTGTGGTCTATTACTGAAGCCTGCAGTTTGATTTGTGCATGTTGGAGGTTGTGTGTCTGATGTGTGCAGTGCAGGGAGAATCAGACTCGTGCAGATGAACAGGTGGAGAGAAAGTGTGGTGAAGGTCATTTGATTTTGTTCATACAAGAACACCTTTGCAGATAGCTGAAAGGATTTAAACGATAGCATTGCATGTTAAAGGTCACAGAAGTCTGCTGAATTTGAACATATAATTTAATATGCCACATAAAAAATATAACAGAAAAATGTAAATGTAATGCCGAATGAAGAAATCTTCGAATTTAGTTATTAAACCAATTGGTGGAACCTGCCTGCTAATGTGGTTTGATTCACTAACAAGTCAAACATTTGGGATAGAGCAAACCACACTGGTTCAGAACCAAACTGCACAACACACACACACACACGCACACACACACACACACACACACACACACACACACACACACACACACAGTGAGTGTAACAGAGCCTTGATGATGTGCTGTTAAAGGAGCAGCCAGGTGTTTCATGTCAGTGCTGCTGTTTACACTGTCTACCTCTCATTTCCACCTTCACAGAGACAATGCTTAGAGCTTCCTGTCTGTCCTGAACCACCTGACTGCTCCAAGGCCACACTCGCTCTCAGAGCTACACCTTATCCTCAGCTTTTTAGTGTAATGGTTAGATTTGCTTAGCAGTAACGAGACATGATACACAGACATGGTTGTACTGCACTAAAGAAACCAAAACCTATGTTAGATTCCAGGACGGCCTACATAACTAAGTGAAAGCGCTGAAGTGAAAAACATCACCAGAGTGAAGCCACAGCAAAGACATCGAGGACTGGCCTGATTGTTTCTTTATTGCTGCTTCCTGTGAGGTATGAGCGCATGAGAGCAGCATGCAGCTGGAATGCATTACAGTCACTCGCATTCATCCTCGACTTGAGGTCCTGCAGTGACTCATGGGAATATGGCATGGAGTGACTTTCTGCTTCATCAGTAGGTTTATCTTCTCTGTCGAGCGCTGCAGCCATTTTTCATCATTCAGAAACAGAAAGTTGGATTTTCATTGTTACAGAACAGAACAGAACAAGTCAGTAGTTACACAAAGGAAAGACTCTGTGTGCTGAATGTGATAAAGTATTAGACTTCGCTCTGTCCTGAAGAAACACCTTCAAACAACAGCTAAACAATAATTAATTTTTAAGTTAAAAAATGTGTGACTCACAATTGAGTCAGCCCAGATGTGTTTGACAGGGCTGAGGACAGATGTCTGTGCAGCACAGTCAAGTTCCTGATGGAAAGAAGCTTAATATTACACAATATGTAAATGACTTCCCCATTGGAAGAGATGCTTTGTGATGTTTTTTTTACATTTTTATCTTTGAATTGTACAGTATGTCTCTGTCACTCACATTGGTCCTTTTTCATGTCACCTTCTGTTTTATTTTGTGTCACTTCCTGTCTGCCATGGTTGATGTTAGTTTTACTTTTCCTATTTGTTCTCTAACCCACCTGTTTGATTACCTGCCCCACCCTTGATTGTTTCCGCCTGTGTCTACTTGTCTCCACCTCCTCATGTATTTAAAGCCCAGTCGCTGTCTTGCTTGTCGCGTGTTTGTCTTGTACCTGCGTTCAAGCATTGTTTCAATGTTCAGTGTGTTTTTGTGCACAACCATATTTGTCTCTTCTAGTTCTTCTGTTTTCTGAGTTTTGCCACCTTTGTGTTTTTTTTAACTTTGTCTGATCGGCCTGAAAATTGCTCTGTCTGGCGACTTACTTTTGTCGCCAGACAAAAGTAATGCATGACATGCATGACAGTCTCCATGACAGCTCTATAAAATAATCTCATCATGTCTGACCAACAGTTACTGATATTAATGTATCTTTAAGATGCCTGCAGTGGATATATTATTCATGCATGGGAGACACTGGCACATAGACATACTACATTACATGCGCTTTGTGTTGACAAGTGGGCTGCTCATAAATATGTGCTTTATCTCTGTATCAATTCGTGCTGATCTTTGTTGTGGTTGTCGTGAGAGCCAGAGTGGGCCGAGTTCAGTGGTTTGGTCTGGTGGAAGTTAGCAATGTAGAGAGGGGACTGTTGACCAGTGAGCTGTACGATGTGAATAAGGCATCAGTCCTGTAGAGTGTAGAACAATGATTGGGCTTGCTTGTCTTGTGCCTGGGCAAATTACTGACCACAGGTTTTGTTTATTTGTTGGGATATAAAAATAGAAGACAGGTAAACAGGTAGAGCAATAGGGCTGGTTTTCAGTACCAATCTACTTAATTCCACAGGGAACACAGAAGAGAAAAGTTGAAACGAGTTGAGACGATGTGAAGTATACTGTATATCAAATAACATTTAAACAAGATAGTTCCAAAGCAAAAAGCATTTATATGAGGGAGGTCCCGAAATGTGTCCTTCATTAAAAACTCTTGGCAATATTATAAACAATTTCGACTTAAACATATGGAAGTACTTCAACTTTGGTTTATCACGATAACCCTTAGCCCACCCTCAACCTCTGGAACAAGCAACTCCTGGTGTCAGATCAGTAAAGTGCTGTTGCTGCTCTCTAACCACTTTTCCTGGCTAGGAGAATTGGTGCCAAATGCCAGTTTATCATTAAGCTTTTATGCGCTTTTAAGTCTAACAGTGTTTTTAATTCAGTTGGAGTTGAAGAGAACTTGTAGGTTTTTTCAGATATGTACAAAAACGCTCATGTTGGTTCCTTGGTGGGTGTGTGCTACCTCTTTACTGACACACATGGACTAAATTATTGCAGCCTTTATAAAAAATAGACCAGTATTCTTTTATTTCCTTTTTTATTTAAATTTTCTTTCATTATTATTATTTATTTCACATCTTAGTTTTATGTTTCTATATTTCAAACAAACTGTATGACTCCTGTATTATTAACGTTGCTCTTTATTGGCAGTTAATGTGATGTAATGTAATGTGCTTTTTTTTACTGTACTGTACATACATACACACATAGGTATGTATTGTATGTACAGGTGGAATTGTAAAGGTAATAATGTATTGTTACTATAGCAAAAAGGTTTTGGGAATTAACAGGATTAATATAAAGACAAAATCCATTATGGTAGTTAATATTTATACATATGAAGATATTAAAGATATAGAAAATATATCTATGTACAGTATAACATATTGAATAACATGTTTGAATTACCTTTTCTCTCTCTTACAGCTGAAGCATATGCCTACAGAAATCAACGCAAGTTCTCAGAAGAAATCGATTGGTCATATGCAGGTGAGTAAAGACCATCATCAGATGCTCTGCAGGCAGCACATTACTTAACTCTGTCTCCAGAACTGGACTGAGTCAGTTATTAGTCTGCCAGTCAGAGGGGTTTCCTGTTGAATGACATTAGTGACCCTGCCACAGCTCAGTTTTGTTTGAGTCCTGCATGCCACAGTGCAATAACATTTCCTTTCAACCAAATCCTGACGGCACCTATGGGACGCAGCAGTGTCAGCAGAAGTACGGTGTAGTATGATGTCTAACTGGTTAACTGCTCGCTAACAAGATGAAGAATAAGAGGAGGCTGCTGTTACTAGTGCTCAGCTAGTCCATGAATAGACCAACACCACCAACACACTGATATTCCACTGTTATTTCAGATGTGACAACGTTCAGAATGTTAACAGCATCTTTCCTTTGGATATTTTAAATAAGGGAAAAGTGCATCTGTCTTTGGACTGTGACATGCAGCGTTTTGTTTGTTCATGGTTATCTCTGTGCATTGTACATGAACCAATTGGGCAACAGTGTGGATACTAGGGTACAAGATTACTAGGGTGTACCTTTGTTGACCTTTGAGAAAATGTAAGTGGGCATCATGAGGCTGCTTAACTAGAGTACTGTACTGTTGAACACTGCAGCGCATGCAGTGATGCGGCTAATCTATGAATTTTTACGGGCTAACGAGCTTCATGCCGCCATAACATTTAGCCTCTTACAACTTTTTCTGCACAAAAACAAGAGCTGCAGCCCCTGCCCCACATGTAGTAGTAGCGTCACTGTATTGGCACTGTACGCAGACATTCTGTGATGCTCTGTGGGTTGTTATATTCTCATTTTTTATCCGAACGCTGCGGCTAAACTAAGCTAGCTAAGGCTCTATCCCCTCTCCTCTACTGCCCTCTACTGTCCTGGGGCTGAAGTCCCTTTCAGTTATAAGGCGCTGACGTTAACTGTAGCCATTGAAGAACAGCTGTCCAGACCAATAGGAGAGTGCTTTTTGGCTTTCACTCACTTCTTTTGCAAGTTGTAGACGCCCAACAATGGCTGAAGTCATTTTTATGATATAGTGAAGGATGTGTTTATACCGAGGGGAAAGCTACCAGACGCAGCTTACACAACACAACACACTTGAACTACACTTCCTGTAGTTTAGTCACTGAACACATCATCACAACATGGCGCTACACAAGTGCAGAGCACAATACTGATACACGCCAGGGTACAAGCTCTGCCTATTGGGCGGAGTTGAGATACAGCAAAACAAACAACCACAGAAGTCTCCGGACTCTTCCGTGACCACTTTGTGTCAGGGAAGACGTGAGTGCACTGTAAAGCGAATGGATTATTGTATCTCTGTATTGCCGACTTCACAGAAATATATTTATCAACGTGTTCAGCTCTAGCCTTTATCAGCTCTGTCTCCTTTTATTCTGAAGTCCTCCCGGCAGCTCCCACCGTCGTCGGGCTCCACCATAAGAGAACCCGACCAGGGCGGAAGAGTCTGTGTGGCTAATAGCCTCCGGCTACCACCACCCCAACAATAAAAACACATTTTACCCCTTTTTCTGCATATTGCACACAGCGACAGTATCCCATACAAAGTACATGTAAAAAATATGCCATTACTCGGTCTATCGACAAAATGTCGACAAAATGTCGATAGATCGTTCTATCGACAAAATGTATATTCTTGTGTGTAGACTGACCGCACTAGCGACACAAGATCAACTGGAGATTCTGTGACGCTCCGTTTGGCGTCTGTTTCATCCTAAGGACAGTGTGTTTCTTTCCACACCGGTACGTAAACTGCGTCCACAGTGACGTGTTTTTTTAAAAAAAATCTTTCTGTGTAAATATCTCATGTTACTATGTGGACACCTGTGGCTTATAGACTAGTGTGGCCTATATATGTACAAATTTTGTTTTCTTCTTAAAATTTGTGGGTGCGGCTTATATTCAGATGCGTCTAATAGTCCGGAATTTACGGTAGTCGTTTCAACCATTGATTGATTGATTGGTTGATTGAGTGATTGATTATTTTGAACATGTAACAATTGAATTGGACAAACAAGATACGTAAGGAGAAATCAAATGAAAATATATGACCGAAATGTTCAGGAGAAAAAAAATAAAAGAAACAACAACAGAAGACATGTTCAAAAAGCAGTGTTCCCACATGTAATCCACATTTTGTCAGGATCGAGTACTGTGAGGTTCTGGATCCAAGGAATAATCCAAGCAAGAATATATTTATTAGAAGAAGAAGAAGAAGAAGAACATACTTTATTAATCCCAGATTTGGGAAATTAGTTCACTGCATTCCACATACTTCATACATCCTCACAGTACACAACATTGGTACATGGAGTAGCATGCGCAGGTGGAGCAGTGGACTGCCCCCCTTCAGGTAGCGAGTTTGCGGGTTAAGGGCCTTGCTCAATGCTCGCCTGACGGGAATTCAGTCTTTTTGCAGAGCGTAAATAGGACCAGGTTGTTATGATCTGTCCACACGAGGAATGAATGAGCGGCCTCCTCCAGCCAGTGCCTCCACTCCTGAAGCGCCATAACCGCTGCCAGCAGCTCACGGTGCCCCAAGTCGTAATTTTGTTCAGCCGGAGTCAGGCGACGGGAGAAGAAAGCACACAGGTGTATCTTATTGTCCGAGGTGGCTCGCTGGGAGAGGACGGCCCCCACCCCGGAATCAGAGGCGTCCACCTCTACCACAAACTGAATAGACGGATTAGGGTGAGTGAGAACAGGTGCTTTAACAAACATTGACTTCAAACACAAAAAGGCTTTATCCGCCTCAGGAGACCACAAAAAAGGGATTTTGGCAGAGGTGAACTTGGTTAACGGTGTAGCAACGCGACTGGCCCTTCTCCACCACGAAACCCAGAAAAATCACGGAAGACTAATGAAATTCACACTTTTCTGCCTTAACGTAGAGGCGGTAAATAAGAAAATCATCTAAATAGACGAAAACAAAGCGTCCTAACATGATCCGTAAAACATCATTTTTTTTTATCATTTAAATTTTTATTGAATTTTTGAATATTATACAAACATACAGGTACAGGGTGGGAATACAAATGCTGGGTCTTATATTGGTGTAGACATCTTTTGACATGTCATATGCAAATACAATTTCAAGACAAATAAACCATACAGAAATAAAATTAAAAAATAATTAAATAAATAAAAAACTAAGCAAGAAGTCCAGTCCGTCAGAGAGCACACAAGAGGCTGCTGCATTTAGTCTCTAGCTCCAGTGTTCTTATAAGTTTTTGCGTATTTCCAAAAATGTTTCCAAGGGGTCGTCCCTTCCTCCATGTTGCCCTTTAGTCTACAGAGCATAGACTCGTAGGACGCTGTCTCCACCATTGCCTCCATCCAGTCTCTCAGATTAGGAGACATAGGCGATTTCCAATGTCTGAGTATGATTCTTGATGCTGTAACCAAGCCCACCATGATAACAGAAAATGTTCTTTTTGGTACAGTTGGTATTTGAGATCTGTCCCCTAGTAAGCACATAACAGGAGTCAGGGGGACCACTGTACCAGACCATTTGCTCAGGAAGTCCAGAACTTTTACCCAGAATGGAGCCACTAATGTACACTCCCATATACAGTGTAAAAAAGTACCCAATCCTGTTTTACATTTCCAACACTTATTGTCATTCAACAGTTTCATTCTGTGTAATCTCACAGGGGTATGATAATATCTGTGTATAATTTTATACTGTGTGAACTTCCCTCGCGCTTCCTTTACATACTTCCCACAACCTGCCAAAATATCCAGCCATTTCTCCTGTGCAATATTTGTTCCCAGGTCTCTCTGCCATAACAACTTCACATTAGTGTACTCCCCACTTAGTGAAAAATTTGTGAGTTTATAAAATTGTGAAGCTGTGCAGCGCTCGAGTGGCATATTCATATAGTCCATAATGTGACTCTCTGAAGAGTTACCAATTCGAGATTTAACACAATCCCTGATTTGTAAATATTTCCAGAAGTGTTGTTTTCCTTCCAGTTTAAATTGACTAATCAATTCTCCATAAGACACAAATTGTCCGTTTTTGTGCAAGTCTCCTATGATACTTATACCTCTCGAGTGCCACTGCTTCCAGTAGACCGACCCTTTACCCACACGAATGGCAGGATTATACCATAACGAAGCATATGGCTGTACAAGGTGTGACACTCTATACATCTGATGTACTTTAGCCCATGTTTCCTTAGAGTGGATTAAAATAGGATTTGCTGTGTCGCTACCCTGAGATAACTTCTCTTTTAGACTAAATGGGGAGCATAACTCATTCTCAATATCTATCCAGTCTGGCCCGTTATCTATCACTTTCCAATATTTAGCCAGTTTAGCCATTTCAAAAGATAAAGCATATAACCTTAGGTCTGGCAACCCTAATCCCCCCCTCTCCCTAGGAGCACAAAGTTTACTTAGTTTGATCCGAGCTTTCTTCCCCTCCCATAAGAAATGTTTCACCATACCATCATATTTTTTAAAAATGTCAGGTGGTATTGTGATTGGCAACATCATCCCCAAGTAATTAAATTGAGGAGCTATTATCATTTTAATCTTCGCTGTGGTGAAACTCACGTTTTTTCCCCGCCACTTGAACCGCAGTGTGGCCGGGTAAGCCAGCGCGTACCTCACCTCCATCTCCCGGAGCTTGCGCTTCACCGAGGTGAAGGTTTTCCTCTTCTCCGCCAACTCTTTCGTCATGTCGGGGAACACTGACATCCGGCATCCTTCCCATACAAAGCCTCGTTTTTCTTTTGCCGCATTTATCACCTTTTCTCTCGCCGACTGTCTCAGGAACCTGATGAGCACCGGTCTTGGCGGCTGTTCTGGGTCCGGCACAGGTGCGAGCAGCCGGTGCGCTCTCTCGATTTCAAACTCGTCAGCCTCGGCCTGAATCCCCAGTCCCTCTTCTAAATCTTTTGAACACATCTCAGCAAAGTCCCATTGGTCCCAAATGTCTCCTTTAAGCCCACCAGCCTCACGTTGTTCCTTTTGCTGTGATTTTCCAGCGTCTGAAGGCGCAGCCGCATTTCCTCCATTAGCTTACTTTTCTTATCCTCGTCAGTGTGTAACCGCTCCGTAGTTTCTTCCAGGCGCACGATGCGGGTCTCAGCTTCCGACAGTCTCCCCTGCATTGCCGTCACTGTTGTCTTCAACTCCGTCGTCGTCTCCTTGATAGTCGACACGTCCGTCGCAACACTCTGCAGTGTGGCGCTCATTTTAGTCATTTCTGCGAATAAACTGTCCAGGCCAGGAGAGCTGGGGCCGTCACCCGCCGAGCTTTCCTCCTCACGCTGCGGGCTTTTCCGGGTCGACATGCGGCCAGTAGTTTTGAAATGCTTCGACGACGACATTTCACCTATTTTAGATTGTTTCCTCTCAATAACACAACACCACGTTTACACTCTTCCCGGCGGAGGTAAATCTTTAACAAATGCGAGCCTCTTTTCGTAATATTTTACAATTTTACATGTCGGGGAGAGGAGAGTCCCTAGGCAGCAGCCATCTTGTTCGCCGTACCCACGTGACTCCCCCCGTAAAACATCATTAATTAAATTCTGAAATACCGCTGGAGCGTTGGTAAGTCCGAACGGCATTACAAGATATTCAAAATGTCCTAATGGTGTATTGAAGGCTGTCTTCCACTCGTCTCCCTCCCGGTTGCAGATCAGATGGTAGGCGTTGCGTAAGTCCAGTTTAGTGAATACGTGAGCCTTGTGCAGTGGAGCAAAAGCAGAGTCAGTTAACGGTAATGGATACTTATTTTTGACAGTGCTATCATTAACACCCCAAAAATCAATACATGGACGTAATGACTTATCCTTCTTTTCTACAAAGAAAAAACCTAATCCTATAAGTCGATGGGCTAATTAATCCGGCTTCTAAGGAGTCTGTTATGTACTTCTCCATAGCGTGTGTTCGGGCTGAGGGAGTTTGTAAAGATGGCTTGAGGGAAGCTTAGAGTATGGTAAGAAGTCTATGGGGCATGAGTGAAACTTGGTGACGTTTAACAAAGTCAGCGTCTAAGAAATTATCGTCTGCCCCTGAATCAATTAATACCTTAGCCAGGTCGAAGAGAGTAGGGGGGGAAATGGATGATGAATGAAGAGGATTTAGGCAGTAGCTGTGACAAACACTATATAGCCTACAGATAAAACAGGTCAGGAGACACTCTGTTTTGTTCTTTGCTCTTCTTGAAACACAACACAGACACAGACTGTTGACCAGTGATGACCCCTTTTGTTTAGTCTGAAACTTGTTCGAGGCTGTCAGTGAACATGACATGGCTTCTAAAAGAAACATCCACATCTGTGACACTCAAATACTCAATGACAACATGATGTAATTAAGGGAACTCTAGATGAAGGCATTATGAACTGAACCCTCTATGAACCAGAATGAGCTGCTCTCACTCACTGTACTTCAAAGATTTACTGGTGCTGAATGAAAGCAGAAGATATGTATTACGTGTTGTGATTTATCTGATCTCAATACTAAAGTTCAGTTTAGGACATCAAATAATATACAATAACAACATATCCAGATAGTTAGATAGAATATACAGTACATTAGATGTGTACTAAAAAGTTTGTCATTAGAGATTGCACTCCAGCCTATCTTTTTTGCATAAAATCCCACATGTTGCACATGTCTGGAAAGTCATGGAGTCTTTTCCAACTGCAGCAATATTAATATCAGACAAGATGAATGTTTGGCCTAGTTATCGTAGTATGTTGATAAACCTGCCATTTTCAAAAACAGCAAAAATGCACAGTAATTGAAAAATATAAGATATTTTATTATACTCGATAAACGATAATAAAAGTTTGATGCTATTCACCCTCAAGTGTCTGTAACAGTGCTGTTTACACCGGATTTATGGTCCCCCCGGAACCACTTCAGTGGCACTTCTAAAAACGTAACTAACCCATGTTTGTACAGTAGCTGAAAGATGATTATGATTAAAAACAAAAACAGCTCAGATGGATAATATACAGGGGGTCCTCGAGTTACGTCGGTCGCGAATTACGTTGTTTTCGTGGTTACGACACATCTCCCGTGAACTTCCTTGTTTCAGCTTAAGCAGTTTGCCCCGTAAATATGTACAGACTTCACACGGGAACTAGTTGGTGAGCGCTCTCTCTGTCTCTCAGCGCCTCCACAACTGTGTTTACGTATGTGAAATGGCCGGCCGGCCGGCGGGGGGGGGGGGGGGCAGCCGGTAAGGAGATGCACACGGACACAGATGCGTTCGGGATCGTGGCGATACCGTAGGTTTATTCACAACACAGTGTCTTTCCTTCAGAAATCTAAAGGAAATGCTCATTACACTCGTGATCTCAACCCCTACGGTGTGTCAAGAGGGACAAAAAAGGCAGTTCACCATAATAAACTCTTATTTTAGCGTGGTGTTATAGCGACATCTGGTGGCACAATGTATGCACAATGGCACAATGAATGTATGGTCCGACTTATGTTGAAATTCGGTTTAGACACATTCTCAGGAACGGATCTCCGACCTCCGACCTCGAGGACCCCCTGTATTCATATATCTCTGCAGCTGTTCAGTTCAGTAGTTTAGTTAGTTCACAGAGAGAGAGATGAACATACACATTACATGGATAAAACTGAAGACAATAGGTCAACCAAGTCAGGCACGTCCAACTTTTGATATCACATGGGAGGAACATCAAACTCCATGGTCAAAGCCACGGAGCCATTCATCCTCGACTCAATCACACTCTGGACTTATACCTCCTCACATGACATTTCAGACGCTGTGGACCAGGGACCTTTTGACCTCATACAGTATGTCCCTGTGCACTGTGGACCAGCTCTCTAATCTATGGAGGTGTTTTCTGTTTGCTTCATATTTTGGTTGTTTTTAACACACATTGAATCACACACTGGGCAGCATGAGATTTTGTCTTGTTTTTTGAAGTTCTGCTGTTCTTGTTGCTTCTTTTTCTACAGTCACCAAACTCAGTTTCACTCTGAAGTGAACCAGTGAACTGACCCTCTGATCTGCTCAATAAGGCAGAACTGTGTTAACTCCAGCTTTCATAGTGCAGCACAGGCTCACATCTCTCATTTGAAAAAATACTGTATGAAACAATGGTGCTTTCCCCATCAGAATAAATCCAATGTACTTTTTTGGGATTTGCATGTGAATGTTAGAACACATACACACACACACACACACACACACACACACACACACACACACACACACACACACACACACACACACACACACACACACACACACACACACACATGCACATGCACACACAAAGTTCATTTGATCTTTCTAATCAAAAGCAGCTTTTGGCTTTAAAGACAGATCAATACAGCAATTGAACCTGAAACCAGAGTTGAATGTACCTGAGATAAATTTTTGTATGTAAATCAAGAGAGAAGCTTCACATGATGAGTGTTTTATAATAAAACAAATTATTATATTTCAATATAATCAAGGAGTATGCCCAATTAATGACTGCCCTATTACCACATCTCATCCAGTCCAACTCACAGGTACACTGAAATGAAACTCATCCTTTTAGGCATGTTTAAAATGTGTGTGTGTGTGTGTGTGTGTGTGTGTGTGTGTGTGTGTGTGTGTGTGTGTGTGTGTGTGTTTCCATTGACACGCTATTATCTATCCTGACCCAGAAGGCTGTCTGACCTGGTTGGGCTTTTTGTCCTCTGGAGGAAGAGACCACTATCAGCCAATCAACAGTGAGGATAAGGGGATGGTGGATTATGTATGTACCTGCTCATAAGCACAAGCACCAGCTGGCTCATACAACACATCATTAGCATGATGGGGTGAAGTGGCTGCAAACATCTGCGGGAGTTCTGAGTCACCATCATTAGTGTAAAGATGTGTCTAAATGTGTGTGTGACTGGTTGTTTGTCTCTGTGTGTTGGACCTGCGATTGGGCCTGTCCAGGACCTGTCCAGGGCCTGTCCAGGACCTGTCCAGGACCTGTCCAGGGCCTGTCCAGAACCTGTCCAGGGTGTCCCTGTGACAAGTACTGGCTACAGGATGAGAAGCACTAAAACAGGATGATTATTGTTAAGTTCTCGACTCTAGGTGCAGCTCTTAGTGACTCTACACACAACCCATAATTTAGATGTTGTTGAAGTGCAGTGGTGAAATGTATAAACATGTTTTAATAAGCAGATTATTGTAATTATTGTAAGGATGAGGTTAGTGCACCCGGGTGCCAGGGCTGCACCTTTCCAGACACTTACTGTTATGTTATCAGAATAAATGGCCTCAAACAAACAGTTTGCAAGAGCTAGAGATGATTTTTTTTCACATGCAGTCACAAGACTGCCATACAAGCACTTTAGGATTCCAGTCAGCTGGCACTCCAGTACAGGACATGTCAGCATGATCTGAGTAAATTATCCTCGAGTATAGTTAGGTACAAATACAACTTAATACACCCCACTTAATCATGACTATATTTTTGTCAGGATCGAGTACTGTGAAGTGCTGGATCCAAGGAGTTGCAGAACACCGTAGAGTTGAGGCAAAGATATTTACTACCAGAGTTCTCAAAAACTAAACAAAAATCTAAAGGCGACTCTTAGTCAGTGACAAAAGAGCAAATCAAAACCAAAAGGTCTGCGCAGAGGCGAGGAGAAGAGCAGTGCTGGAGCTGGCAGCAACACAAGTCCGATTATCTATGGGAAATAGAGCAGGCAGTCAGCATACGGAACCAGAATACTCAGAGAAGCAAAAGCGCAGCGAGACTGACAAAGTACCATGGGTAAGAGAATAATCCGGCGTCAGAGTAACGTCCTGACACTCTTTAAGAAGAGAGGTAAATTGATTGACAACAGGTGTGACTTGTGAACTGCCAAGTGGGAAGGACCAGCTCCTGCTTTTATCTTAACACACTTCTTCAATCTTCTGTGCCACCATCAGGTCACATGCATTTAAAGTTTGTCCCAAACACATAACAGGCTACTTTACACTTCAAGTGATTTGTCTTTCAAGCCACACACACATAGAAAATATCACAGAAGTAAAGGCATAAAAAGTTTTTTGTTTGCACGTCACTGCTTGGGTCATTTTTCAAATGTCAAAAAGTGAAACAGAAAGCTTGAAGCTGGGATCAGGTTGACATGAAGAAGAGGTGCTGTATTAAATCATTTTGTCTGTCTTAGGTGCAGCTGACACATGTGTATGAATGGATGGACATCTTTGTGGGGGATGATTTGTATTCTGAGCTGAACCACTTTCCATACTGTGTTAATGTCATTTATCATGTCTGCCTGTGTATAATAGTGTTGCACCTGGAATAAGACTATGTCATTATACTTACATAGCCAGTTATCTTATTGTACAGTGTGTTCTGAAAAGTATTATGGCATTCGCCAACAGGTGGCAGTAAAAGTGGTGACAATGAGTAGCAGGCTATATAGAAGAGTGTGTTGTGAAAAAAATGAAAACAATACTCTCGGTCAGCGTGTGTGTACGTGAGGTGCTAAAATACCTACAGCTTGTTGTAAGTTTTACCTGTCCCACCGGTGAATTAATGAACTCTGTGTTTTCTACACCGCTGATGTCATCAACGTGTGCAAGCGGTGTAACAATTTGGAGGTCCCACCGAGATTTATAACTTCATTGCGAAGAAAAGTGCAAAAAACGCTAGTGTGTCAGAGCGACCTGAGTAAGCTGACAGAGCTAAGAGTTTAGCTGGTACGACGTATGACATTTTTCAAGTGTTAGAAAGTAAAATGTTACTAACAAGATGTCGGAGCACCGAGAAGAGTTTCTTCTGGAAATGGAAGTAAAGTTGTCGGGACTGACCATAAAGGACCTACACAGAGTTTGTGAGTACTGGAAAATCGCTGGAAAAGACTCTGAGGACATTAAGAATAAAAGTCGTTATGTACTGGTTTAGCACATCGTGAAATTTTGTGAACGTGACAAGTTTTTGGAGAGAGAAGATGAAGGCATGTCTGTGCTTTTGGAGCTGAACGACACACTTGATGCTCTGCAAGAGAACCGTCTGGAGACCGACAACACGGGACAAGTGCCATTTTCCTCTTCAGCAGTGGTCGACAACGATGGTGAGAGAGAGGCGGCTGATTCATAGTCCATGTCGGGAGGATAGCAAGGAGACAGCGCACCAGTCCTGTCATCGTTGGAGCAACAAGTAGCGCAGGAGACAGCACGGGACAAGTGGACTCGACACAGAGGCAGAGACTCCATTGGCAACAGCTGCTGTGCTTCTTCCAGCGGTTTCAGAAAGGATTTTAGAATCAACGGACATGACTTTAGCAGCCTTGAACACCAGATTGACAGTGGTCTAAGGAAAGGCTATCCTGAAGTGGAAGTTATGGAGGCAGTGATTCGTGCTGTGAACCCAGGACTGAAACTAAGGAGCTATTTAGAGGGTAAAGCAGATCTCACCCTAGCCACTCTCAGACAGATTTTAAGAGCCCACAAGAGTACTTGATTTGTGCCAAAAAGTCATGTTTGCATCTGAGCGTGCCCAATCTGGCCTGAAATATAACAAGGAGCTAGCCCATGGCCAGTGTTCTCAGTCCATCATGACAGGCTTGTCAAATGACAATATAAGAGCAGAGATGAAGATGTATTTGCAGGATGAGAACAGCAGTAATGAGTTGCTTCTGCAAAAAATGCAGGTCGCTCAATGTAATGAAAATGAGAGAGCACCTCTAAACTCAGCAGAGAGAAGTGAGGACGAAAACGACCCTCTGACAACCACAGTCTCAAGAAGGCGATGTCATGCGTCATGTCAGCAGGACAACAAACACTGTAACCATTGCTTTAAGTGTGGCAGTGAGACACATTGAGCTAAAGGGTGCAGGGTAGTAGCGGGACAGAAACCATTGGGAAATGGGCAGAGGTTGTGACTGGGGGATGTGCCATGACCTTGGAATCAAAGTCCCAAAGTGCTGCAAACCCAAAAACATGTAAACCAGAGCCCGTGAACCCGTGTACAATGCAAGGAAAAAGCAAAAACCTTCACACTTGTCACCCTCATGTAGCACCTTTAAAATCAGATGTTAAACAGAATGATCAACCAACTCGCTCATTCGGCCCATATACAAAGCGTAAACAAGTTGCACAGCAGGTAGGTAAAAGGTGTCTTGTCTGGTGCAAAATGAATGGCGTGAAGACTCAAGCCTTGTGGGACACAGGAGCACAAATTTCTATCATGAGTGAGGCATGGAGGACCCAAAACATACCTGATGCCAAAATCAGCCCTATCTGTGACCTGTTGAATGATGATGAACTTCTGGATGTAAGAGCTGCCAACGGCTCAGAAATACCCTTCCAGGTCTGTGTTGAGGTTAGTCTCAGTCTTTGTAATCCAAAAGCTAACACAACAAGTTCTGATGAGATACTAGTTCCAGTACTAGTGAGCAGGGACATTGTGCAAAAACCTATAATAGGGTTTAATGCCATCGAGGAGATAATGAGGGAGAGACAGGACCAGGTTCAGCCAAGTGAAAGAGTAGTTTTGCTCAGAAATTCACTAAGACTAGGATCAGGGAAGGCAGAAGCGCTGTTAAACTTTATTCAGGGAGCTACAAGTGAGAATGTTACTTACACTGGGATCCACCTGTTAATTCGGACCACCTGACCAGTGAACAACAAGCATTGGTTAAACAAGTTCTCACGGAGGAATCAGGTGCATTTGCCAGGAACAAAGATGAAGTTGGATACATCAGAAACTTAAAAATGGACATTAAGCTAACTGATGAAGTCCCAGTCGCGAAAATGTATAATGCTATACCTTGACCCTTGTATGAGGAGGTAAAAACCCACATCCAAGACTTGTTGAATAAAGGATTTAGCCACAAATCCACATCTCCATATGCAGCTGCAGTGGTTTGCGTGAGGAAAAGGGACAGAAGCCTCAGACTTTGCATTGACTACAGGGGGCTTAATAAAAAGACAATCCCAGACAGACATCCCATACCCCACATTCAAGAGATACTTGATGGTCTTGGTGGAAATGCTTGGTTCAGCGTACTAGACCAAGGCAAAGCTTATCATCAAGGTAGCATTAGCGAGGACTCGAAGAAATTTACAGCCTTCACAACCCCATGGGGGCTGTATGAATGGAACGGAATCCCATTTGGCCTCACCAATGCACCCTCAGCTTTCCAACGTAGTATGGAAGAGAGCCTGGAAGGCCTCAGAGACAAAATATGCATTCCATACTTGGACAATGTCTTAGTTTACAGTCAGACATTCCCACAGCATGTTGAGGACTTGAGATCTGTCCTTAAATGACAGCAAGCCTAGGGAATTAAGCTGAGGCCAGACAAATGTGACCTGTTCAGAAATGAGGTGCACTATGTGGGCAAAGTGATATCACCTGAAGGCTACAGAATGGACAAGAGAGAAATAGCTGCTGTACAGCCACTAAAAGAAACACCTCCTGTGAACATTCAAGAGTTGCGCAAACTGCTGGGTTTCTTAGGGGACTATAGAAGTTATGTGCAAGATTTTTCACGTCATGCAAAAGTCCTGTATGACCTACTATCCACATGTGCAAGTGCTGAGTCAAAATCTAACTCTCGGTCACCAGAAGTGGGGCAGCCGCCTCCACATCAGAAAGTAGTGTGGACTGAAATTCACCAGAAAGCTTTGAACTGTCTAGTTGATGTCCTGACTAACCCACCTGTAATGGCTTAGCCAAGATTCAACAATCCATTCATTCTGCATATTGATGCGTCAGACCAGGCACTGGGAGCAGTCCCTGGTCCTTCCAGAGGCAGGAAGGCAAATTCAGAGTGATTGGCTATGGCTCACAAACATTAACACCAGCAGAAAAAAAACTATCGACTACATTCAGGGAAGCTAGAATTTTTAGCACTCAAATGGGCTGTTACAGACAGATTAGAGACTATTTGTTTTATGCTCCCTCTGTGACAGTATACAGTGATAATAATCTTGTTACTTATGTACTGAGCACAGCTAAACTGAACGCGACTGGACATTCCTGGGTGTCTGAACTAGCTGATTTAAAGTACCGCCCAAGTAAGACGCAGATTTCCTGTCCCACACACCAGCAAGTATGGACTCTTATATGAGTGAGTGCACAGAGCAGTGTTCTCCTGAAGTTTTAGGTGCAATATTCAGTGCAGTTGTAACTCAAAGTCAGCATGAAGTACACTGAATCTCAGCCATTACCTGCAGCCCACTTGTTCAGGAAATCGCTGCAGATGATGTACCAGACACCACCTCCAGACGCCTGTAGTAACACCACAGTTGCAAGACCCTGCCATATCCACAGTACTACAGTTGAGGAAGTCTGGAGGAAAACCTGACAGGAAAGTTATGGATATGGAAGCAGCAACTTCTGCATGAATGGAAAAGAAATGGAAAAGACTCTATGTTCTCTGTTGAATCGCAAAACATCAACCTGTACACAAATTGTGCGTCCAGAAAAGTACAAAGAACTGGTATACAAGTACCTTTATCATGAAATGGGTCACTTGGGGGTAGAACGTGTTTTACACCTGGCTAGACAGAGGTTTTATTGGCCTGGAATGCAAAAAGACATTGAGTTTTTCACAACCGAAGTTTGTAAGTGCAACATCCAGAAGAAACCTGCAGTGCAAAGTAGAGCCCCCATGTGTCATGTCCCCGCAACAGCACCATTTGAGATGGTTTCTATAGACTATCTTCACCTTGAAAAAAGCAGGGGAGGGTATGAGTATATTTTAGTGATTATTGACAATTTCACTAAGTTTGCCCAAGCAAGTTATCTTATTGTACAGTGTGTTCTGAAAAGTATTATGGCAGTTGCCAATAGGTGGCAGTATAAGCGGTAACAATGAGTAGCAACCTATATAGAAGATTTTTACCTGATTAATTTGGGGACCATGGGTGAAATGTTTACTTGGAAAATCCTACTTGTTTTTGCAACTTTATAGTTTCAGATACAAAAATGTCAGCAGAGGTAATTGTATAATGAAATTTATGTCATATCCCATCTTGCATACACAGATACCAAAAACATAGTTCATAAATGTAAGGCTGACAGCAAGGGACTCAAAAGCACGACTCACGGGTTGAGAGCAAAATCAGGGTCTTTAATTCCAGAAACAGGTTCGGTACACAAGAAGGCAGTCAGGAAAGGCAACAGTACAAAATCAGTAGGCAGTCTCGAAATCCAAAATCCAAATCCAAGGTCCAAAAACACAGTATAAGCACAAAAAACACACGAGGAAAATAACGCTGGAACGAATACTCTGGGAGTGAGACGAACTGGCAAAGAACACAGGCAAACACAGGGTATATATACCAAGGGGGGCGGGAAAACTAAAACACAGGTGAAATCCATCAGGTAATCAAGGGAAAGGGAAGTAAAGCAACCTAACAACAAAAAGACTGTCCTTTCAAAATAAAACAGGAAATGCAGAAACCAACATCATGACAGTACCCCCCCTTTAATGGCCGACTCCAGACGGCCCAGGAACATCAGGATGAGAATGATGGAAGTCCTTAATGAGTTCAGGATCCAATATATTGCCGGCTGAAACCCATGACCGCTCCTCCGGTCCATATCCCTCCCAGTCAACAAGGTATTGGAACCCCCGGCCCCAACGACGAACTGCCAACAATTTCTTGACTGTATAAACCGGACCCCCCTCAATGAGTCGGGGGGGAGGAGGGGGTCTGGAGGTAGGGACCATGGAACTCTCCTTAGCAGGTTTAACCTTGCTCACATGAAATGTGGGATGAATTCGCATGGATCTGGGGAGTTTCAGTCTAACAGCCACAGGATTAATCACCTTAGAAATAGGGAATGGACCCACAAATCGAGGAGCTAACTTTCTAGGAACTCCTGGCAGAGAAAAGTCCCTGGTAGACAGCCAGACCCTCTGCCCAGCCCTGTATGCCGGAGTGGAAGTTCTTTTACGATCCGCAAATTTTTTATAGTTTCCTGAGGTTCTTAATAAAACCTGTCGGGCATGCACCCAAGCATTTCGACATCTGCGAACCAGAGCAAAGGCAGAGGGAACCCGAATCTCTTTCTCCAGGACCGGGAACAGTGGAGGCTGAAACCCATAAACGCACTGAAAGGGTGAAAGATTAGTGGAAGCACTGGGCAGTGAATTATGAGCATATTCAACCCATAAGAGTTGCTTAGACCAGGAAGAAGGGTTATGGGGCGCCAGGCATCGAAGACCAGTCTCTAATTCCTGATTGAAACGTTCTGTCTGTCCATTGGATTGTGGGTGATAGCCAGAGGAGAGATTAACCTTAGCTCCAATCAAGCTGCAAAACTCCCTCCAAAACTGAGAGATGAATTGTGGGCCTCTGTCCGAAACAATGTCTCTTGG
>JAFBJQ010001042.1:245477-312664 GCA_016785345.1 Trinectes maculatus
GCTCCAGAAGAGGGCGCTGTATTCTGCTCACTCGATGTCTCCCGTGGAAGCCCAGCAATCGATCGTCGAGCAGTCGGCCAGGAAAAGCTGGATCGGGCTCTCTCCCTCTCTCGCTCCGACAGGCGCTTGTCTACTCGTACAGCCAGCGCGATGAGAGAATCCACATCAGAAGGCAAATCCAGGGGAGCAAGATGATCCTTTAATTGAGGTGACAGTCCGTGTATGAAGGCATCAAACAGGGCCGACTGATTCCACCCGCTGTCGGAGGCAAGCGTGCGGAATTCAATGGCGTAATCAGATACGCTCCTCCTGCCCTGTCGCAGGCTCATCAGCACTCTCGCAGCCTCCCGACCTGGAGATATCTGCTGAAAAATCTTTACCAATGAATCCCGGAACAACTGTAGTGAGTCACAGATGGGTGAGCCTCGACTCCACTCCGCGGTCGCCCAAGCCTCGGCTCTGCCGCTCAGGTGGGAAATAATGAAAGCGACCCGAGCCCGATCTGAGGGGAAGGAAGCCGCCTGGAGCTCAAAGTGAAGCTCACACTGCGTGAGAAAAGGTCGACAGTCTCCAGAATCTCCAGAAAACCTCTCAGGGCGTGAAAGCTGGTCGCCAAGGGACATAAACAATTGTTCATGATGTTCAGAAACGGTCCTTAATTCATGACGGAGAGCATTTAATTGCTCCTCCTGTCTGTGAAGTCTTTGTCCCTGCTTCCCGATAGCCTCTCGAACAGGAGAAGAGTCGGCTGAGTCCATTCTAATGGCCAGTTCGTACTGTAAGGCTGACAGCAAGGGACTCAAAAGCACGACTCACGGGTTGAGAGCAAAACAGGTTCGGTACACAAGAAGGCAGTCAGGAAAGGCAACAGTACAAAATCAGTAGGCAGTCTCGAAATCCAAAATCCAAATCCAATGTCCAAAAACACAGTATAAGCACAAAAAACACACGAGGAAAATAACGCTGGAACGAATACTCTGGGAGTGAGACGAACTGGCAAAGAACACAGGCAAACACAGGGTATATACCAAGGGGGGCGGGGAAACTAAAACACAGGTGAAATCCATCAGGTAATCAAGGGAAAGGGAAGTAAAGCAACCTAACAACAAAAAGACTGTCCTTTCAAAATAAAACAGGAAATGCAGAAACCAACATCATGACAATAAAGTTTTCTTAACTCCATAGATATTAGAATTGGTGGGTATGGGCATTCACATTGATCCTCTGATTACTCAGGTTTGTCATAGTAAAACATCTTCTTTCATGCAAATTATAATGATCAGAATGCGTTGAAACTCTCAAGAGAGGTGTTGATTTAATAGCATGGTCCAGTAAAATTGTTAATCAGGTACATTCTGTTCAATCGATTTATATGAATAGGAGTAACACTTCTCATTGTTTGCTTTCTAGGAACATTAAATCAAAACAACTGGGCCAAGAAGTTTCCATCTTGCAGCAATGCAAAGCAGTCTCCAATCGACATTGAGGAGAACCTGGCCCAGGTGAAGCTGCAGTACCAGAAGTTACAGTTTGACGGGTGGGAGAGTCTTACCACTGATGGGACAACCATCAAAAATGATGGCAAGACTGGTGAGGACAATCACCTGCTAATGTTCCCTTTGTTATTTCCTACTTTCACATTGTTTTTATAATCCCACATTTCTCGTCAAACTTGTTTCCAGCAGACAAGCTCGAACAAACCCACTTTACCAAACAGCAGTCCAAAGTTATTAGGTGAACACAGCCGAGTATTTATTTATTTATTGGAGGGTCCAGACAAACAAAAACACTCTAATTATATTCAGCACAGGACAGTCTTACAGTTTTACATTATCATTATAGTGCAATGATACAATTTTGCATTGGTAAAATTGTCCCTGCTACTATACAATAACTACTGCTAAATAAATACTATATAAAATTTACATACGCATGGGTAAAAACATACTGTACATATGTATGGTGTCCAAAGTCCTTTCACAGTAGTAGCCTATTATAGAAGGATACTGTTACAGGTTTCTAGTTTAACAGAATGGAGTGTCTTTCATATATTTCCTCTCTTTAAGTGTCATGAAACATGATGGATGATCTGCAGTGTGTGGTCAGAGTAATTGTTATGTGAAATTGTAGACAAGAAGAGTCCGACCTCGCCTTTGAAAAGAGAGGAGTCCAGTGCCTCTTAGCAACAGGACTCTCAGTAAAATAAACACTTTGTTGTAGTTGCTGTTCAGCCAGCAGCTGCACTACAGGCTTTTATTAATGGGGATGTTTTGTGGACAATTTGAGCCCAGTTTATGCACAAATGTGCCCTCTGTAGGTTCGAGGCACAGACTGCCATCTATACTCACTATTTACAAAGCTCTCATGTACCCAGAAGAACAATTAGCTACATATGGACAACTTCAGCTTTAGAAAAATAGGTGATGGATGTTGGATGTATTGTTGACATTGTGCAAACAAACTTCAGCACGAATGAATCGGCAACAACTTGCGTAAATATTTGCTCGCTCTTGTGGGAAATGGAAAACCTAGTAGGACCTACGACATACAGCGATCACAGGCAACAAAGAGAAGATGACTCGTCATTCACATGAAAAATATGCATTATCTTTACAACACAATAGTCCCATAGCCATTCTATTTTGAGGGTGGTAGGCCGAGATAGTATAGACAGTATAGCACAGAGGATGAAAGGACTGTATTACATGCCACGTTTATTAGACCATCAAAGAAGGTTTTTGATCCTAAAGGGGACCTTTTGTCAGGCCAAACAAAGACCAGCTGAAGAAGATCCCCTTATTGACGTCGTCATTGTACGATGCTCCAATAAAGGTGTTGGTGGAGTATTATGTGGTGTATAAGCTCTGATCTTTTGTACATTTTATTATTCATCATATTCAGAAGTTTGGCTCTGTTGCTCTCCCTCATTGGCGCCATGGGATACAAAAGCTCCCTGCTGATCCGGCGGTGACAGATGGGGCACAATGTGATGTTTTGTAATGAAATATAATGTAATATGTGTTATGCCATAATCCAGTGTTAAGTGACAATAGATTTAAGCTTGTGTGCAGATGATAATTTAACAAATTAAGTGATAGAAATAAAATAAATGAAATAATATTGCTTAACAGGCATTTTTTGTGACATGCAAAGTAACATTGGTTGAGTATTTGCAATACAAAGTTCATGCTCATGTCAATGTCTTTTCTCTTTCCAGTCGCAGTGGATGTGGATGGAGAGTTTTATGTCAGTGGAGGCGGCCTCAGTTCGATGTTCAAGGTTGGGCGTTTAACCTTCCATTGGGGGCGCTGCAACGCCTCATCAGATGGCTCTGAACACAGTTTGGATGGAGTCAGATACCCTCTAGAGGTGAGATAGTTACAGCTGACATCAATGAAAACAATGCCACACTGGGAATGATATTAGTTTGTGTGTATATTTAAGATCAGTGATTCATTCATACAGCTGGGCATCAAACGTCTGTTTTCGTTTGAGAACACAATGGTTCTAGCTAGGGGTGTCCCGATACCTCTTTTTTTTCTCAGACGAGTACTTAAGTCTGAGTACTAGCAGAAACCTAGTACCAGCAAGCACTGGCGAGTACTGGCTATTTTTTACCATGTCAGGATGGCCGAGTGGTCTAAAGCACCAGGCTCAAGGATAATCTCCTTATTCTGAGATGGGACTTCTGGTCTCCAAATGGAGGCGTGGGTTTGAATCCCACTTCTGACACACCTTTAGCGGAGGGGTGGCTAGAGCGCTGAGAGGTGGCTGGTTCAAACCCTGCTCAGTATCACTGTGGACCCTTGAGTAAGGCCCTTAACCCTCCCAATTGCTTCCTGGGTGCTTTGTATGGCAGCCCTCAGCTCCAGATTATGGGAGTGTTTTTGCGAGAACTTGAGACCGATATTGGGCCTAAAACTGATACTGGTATCAGGACACCCCTTGTTCTAGCGGGATTGTGGATGACTGAAAAACCATTGGTGTAAACAATATTTCCTTGTGGATTGTGAGTTTTTATAGGTTTCTCTCTTTTTCTGGTTTGTGCCAGGTTTATCCAAACTGTGTTTCTTATGAAACACTATAATGGTATTAATTAGCATGCCAGTAAATCACTCACTTATTATTTTAAATCTCTAGAAAAATCTTACCACTCCTTCAGAGAAAAAGTCTCTTTCAGAGACTTCAGAGACATCTTTGTAGTTCTTTTTTTTCCCTGTGTGCTTTTTGTGTTCTTCATAGTCTTTTTTGACCCCTCACAAGGCTTATTTTTCAATCTATCAAGATTTTATAAAACAGACACAACTACAACATCAGCATGGAAATCTGCAACTTGTGTCCAAGAACAGCAACAAAACGTGTATCAGTGTGAACATTGTACTGACACAGTACTGGACTTGCTGTTACTTGTCAAGCTAAATATACTCCTCTTTTCTTCCATAGATGCAGATCTACTGTTATGAGGCTCATCGCTTTGACTCATTAGATGAAACCATCAAGGCCGGAGGCAGAATCACAGCACTCGCTGTGCTGTTTGAGGTGTGTCTGTGTGTGATTGTTATAGTTATCATTACAGACTTAAAGCAGAACAGTAGGTTGGGCTCTAGATTTCATTGGCCAGGAAATTTCCACAATGAAAATATTTTGAAAATGAAAAAACTAGGAGAGTATACAAAAGTCGGTGAATGATATATTTTGCAGTAATACCACAGTGTAATACCAGAGTGTTCATTTCTGCAGTCTGATTCATATGTATTTCTGCCTTTGGATCACTCTGGATTGGTACCCTACCCTGGTGGGGTACCAAGCATCCTGCATACATTCTCTCTGTGCAGTTGCATTGCCTCTGGCCACGTTGGCATGTTCAAACCATCAGAAGCCATGTTGGAACGAATCTCTGAAAATAATCACCTGTGAAGCTGTAGGCTGTGTCTTGGGTTGTAGGTTGGTGGTTCTGAAAGGAAACAAAAGGTTTCCTGACAAATCTGTTGGGCTGTACTCATTTACACTGATGAGCACTATATATAAATCACATTGACATAAAATTTCTGTAAACAGATTTGGAGGTTAGTTCATTCCCTTCAATGTGGACATTTTCCAATATTTCCATGTATTTGACATATAGGTCTGTTTGAAAATAGTGATTTGTGATCAGACACTGAATGACAGCGTGTATGTTCATTTTCTTTTCTCAGACGACAGTCAAAGACAATGTGAACTATGCGCCCATCATAGACAGCATCATAAGTGTGAGCAGATACGGTAGGTGAGCTTCTTCTTTTTCTCCTCTTGCCTTTTCCTCTGTCATCTTTATTTAAGCACTCTTCTCGTCTCCTCCAGGAAAGAGGGCTGAGGTTTTGCCCTTCACTCTACAAGGTCTCCTGCCAAACTCAACGGACAAATACTTCATCTACAACGGTTCTCTGACCACGCCACCCTGCAGCGAGATTGTCGAGTGGATCATCCTTAAAAACACTGTGGCCATCTCGGACCAACAGGTAAGATGTGCTTATATTTTTAGAGTGAAGCAATCAAAAGTTTACTTTGAGCATTATTATTTTTTAGAAAACTCTTTAAATGTTTTCTCCCCTCTTCCTTATATGTACCAACTTTTAAAAAGTACATTGAAGCACCAGTGTACACTGAAATCTACTGCAAAGGTCAGAGCCTTTTTTTAGATTCCATCTCAGCACACTGTAAACATTCTCCCCACAGCAGGATAATGTAGTTATATTTGAAACACTTATTTATAATGTGATCCTTTTCACAATGACTAACAAGATGGTGTTTCAACTACAGCATGCTGCCAAATGCTTGAAATGTGTCATTTCATATGACACATGCGGGGCCCTTTAACTCTATTTAACAAAAGTTTACATGTACAATAACACTAACACACAAAAATGTGTGGGATATGCAGATTTACAAACTGGATGTTAGCAAGCATCCATCCCCACATAAAAAAATACAAAGATGGTTTTACCTGCACAATGTTAAATATGTCTCTACAACCTGAAAGCTGAGACTGCCTGAGAGGAAAAAACTGAAGCCTGGTGTCAGTAAGTCTAATGTTGTACTGTTGTTTTCAGGGCCACAAACTATGTGTAACCACAGGTGTGGTCCTTTAAGACCAGAGCGTCACCTGTGGAATTTTGTTCAATAATAGAAAAGTGTGTAAACAACTTTTTAGAAACATGCTCAAGGCGCTGAAAGAAGGAATTATCATACCAGAGCTGAGGAAACACACAAGTGAAGGGTGAGGCAGTGTGTGTGTGTGTGTGTGTGTGTGTGTGTGTGTGTGTGCGTGTGTGTGTGTGTGTGAGTGAGTGAGTGAGTGTGAGTAATGGCCCTAGGGCAAACGTGATTGACAACCATACAGAGGCAGTTGTTACATCAAACTGGTATTGACTCACAAAAGATCTTTGTGGTTTTTAAGCTGAAACAGAAGGACATACACAAAAACACAAAGGAAGACACACACACACACACACACACACACACACACACACACACACACCTAATACATTTCTGTCCAGTGCTGTAAACAAAAGACTAAATGTCCATACTCTGTCCTTTATTCACAAAAAACTCAATGCTGTACTCCTCTTAGGGTCATTGTTATTAATGTTGTCTCTTTAAATCATTTATCTTTAAACATTGACAAATATTTACTCATGAACACTCACATACCCATAAATTAGTGGTGATGGAGGCCTGTGTCCCTCTTTAACCCTGGACTCTGTCTGAAGCTGGTTTACATGTCAGGGCCAGTCAACATTCCAGCTCAGCTCACAATCAGGCTGCCAGAGCCTAATGGTTTACTGTCACAGCTTTAACAACACAAATGGCCTTGATGGGCTCTGCTGCAGTGATGACTCTGAGTGTTGTGTGACCAGAAGGAAGTGACTCACCAGAGCAGCTACACAGGTGAACCATGACTTTTATTCAAACATGTTCTGCTTTTGTCACTATGCCAAAGTGAGTATGATGTCAGGCTGCAGTTTAGAATAAGTTTAGCTTCCCACACTCTGGCCCTCTGCAGTCTGCTGTCATTCACAGTGACTGCAGAAGCTCTGTGGTTCTGTGTTTTTGCTGACATTGCAGTGTTGTGCTGCTTTGACACGTGTGTTACAGCTGGAGCAGTTCTGCGAGGTGATGACGATGCAGCAGGCAGGTTATGTAATGCTGATGGACTACCTGCAGAACAACTACAGGGAGCAGCAACAGCAGTTCATGGGCCAGGTGTTCTCCTCCTACACTGGCACTGAAGCGGTCCTCACACCAGGTATGCATCATCTCCATCACCTGACCGTCACCAACATCACAGGCTCCAGCCATTGTAGGGACCCACAGGTGCCAGGTCCACCCACTCAGTAATCAAAAGTAAATTAGCACATCTTCAAGTTACAAGTACAGGGGGTCCTCGAGTTACGACGGAGATCCGTTCCTGAGAATGTGTCGCAACCGAATTTCAACGCAAGTCGGAACATACATTCATTGTGCCATGGTGCATACATTGTGTCGCTAGATGTCGCTATAACACCACCCTACAATAAGAGTTTACTATGGTGAATTGCCTTTTGTCACTGTAGGGGTTGATATCGCGAGTGTAATGAGCATTTCCTTTAGATTTCTGATATCCACCGTGTAGACCCTGTGTTGTGAATAAAGAGAGAGCCGGCAGGCGCACTGAGAGACAGAGAGAGCGCTCACCAACTAGTTCCCGTGCGAAGTCTGTACATATTTACGGGGCAAACCGCTTAACGTAATTCGCGACCGACGTAACTCGAGGACCCCCGTGTACTGTATTTAAATACAGATTTGGGCTATTTGATATTTACTTCACTATTTGTTATTTTATATTTAGACTATATTTCAACAGAAACATACATTTTAGTTACACAACATTTATATAGTCACATTATTTAACACAGAGGGGGTAGCTGCAGCTATGGTAACAACTTCTACAGATCCAAAACAACGATCCATAGTGAACACATAAATTATGAATTATAATATATCTATAATATATATATAATGTAGCAAAAATATTTCTCATATTTTGTGTTTTTTCTGTTCAAGTCAAAGACTTGAACAGAAGATATTGACTGACCTCAGTTTGACTCCAGTATGAAAGTATAGTTTTTTTTTACTAGTTCAGAGACAAGTGGATCACAAAATGATGGAACAAAGAGAGATAAGAATAGGACTCCAGTGACCTAAATGAAATCTCAGTGACGGAGTAAAAAATGGGTCGACTTGGTGTTTACCATCGATTGACATGCTGCAGGCTGGTTGTACTTCATAATTAGTAGTGAAATACTGAGCTGTGGTTTTTGGTGGAGGCCTTCGTCTGGTATTAGACACCAGGGGATGGTGTTCACACTCTGAGTACTCCTGTCAACACTCTGATTTCTTTTTTTAATTGTTAACATTAACATGTATTGAAATCATCAACTTCCTGCTGTTCAAAAGGAAAGTCACTGAGCATGATATTAAACTTTAACATGATCCCACCGTATATTGTTTTGTTATTTGTTTTATGTTGAAAGAAATGAATAAATTAAAAAAATAAATGTCAGAAAAAGAGAGAAAGCTATGCACTGTTATTACAGTGTGTTAAAAGACATGTGTTAGTGAAAATGCAGTGAGCTTTCAGGTTGTATTGAACCTGTTTGAACAGACTGCCACAATACTACTATAGATTCATGTGCTGACTTGTTTCTTCTCTGACAGTGCAACCTACACAACATGTTATGTACTTTGAACACTGTCTTCTACTAACAGCACACAAAATATACTGTTGTGTAGTTTTGGATATTGACAGTATCCCTGGATTAGTTTGTGAGGAAATCATTTCTGACAGTGTGGGAGAAAACTACTTCTCAGGAGGTTTTTAATTTTTGTTTGTTTTTCTGGATCAGCTGCGGCGTGTTTGAACAAATGACCTCATTGTTCATTTTATTAATTGTTACTTATCAGCATTGTAAACTGCTTGTAAACAAAGTAATGGATAAAAATGGTTGTTCTGGCTTATTCTGCTCTCTAGTGGTTGAAACTGTTTTGCAACATTACTTTAGTCTCCTCCTCCAACACAACATAACTCTCGAGCCGCTGATGAAATCGGTTTGTGTACACATGTACACTACAGATTTTTTTATTTGCCATGCAGCAACTTTATACACATAACATGACATTTTCTCTTTGACCCTGCTGAGAGGATAAATGTCAAAGGTTGAAATCAGTGAGCTCAGAGTTGTAGACTCAGAAATGGATGATTGCTCAGATAGATGGAGTCTCTGCCTGTCTTCTATCATTGATCATCAGCTCCTTTTAATCTGTTGTTAATCTCAGACCTCAGAGTGTCTCTCATCTGCATTATCTTTTCTCCACTAATCTCAACTCTGACCCAGAATCCTGCTCTAAAAACACATCCAACAAAAACCACTTTCTTAAGTCTCTTGTCTGCCCCTTTGACATCTAATGATTATCTACGTTTTTTCATCATCTATCTAACTATCTGTCTGTCTGTATGTATGTATGTATGTATGTATGATATATACATACACACACACACACACACACACACACACACACACACACACACACATACAGGGGATTCTCGAGTTACGTCGGTCGCCGGTAAGGAGATGCACACGGACACAGATGCGTTCGGGATCGTGGCAATACCGTAGGTTTATTCACAACACAGGGTCTACACGGTTGATATCAGAAATCTAAAGGAAATGCTCATTACACTCGTGATCTCAACCCCTACGGTGTGTCAAGAGGGACAAGAGGGACAAAAGGCAATTCACCATAATAAACTCTTATTTTAGCGTGGTGTTATAGCGACATCTGGTGGTACAATGTATGCACAATGGCAAAATGAATGTATGGTCCGACTTACGTCGAAATTCGGTTTCGACACATACTCAGGAACGGAACGTAACTCGAGGACCCCCTGTATATATATATATAAAATTCCAAAATTCATAAAATGTTGGTATTAAACAAAAACACATAAGTGTACTATGCACCATTCAGTATTGTATAGTAAGGACATGGTTCTTTCCAATGTAAGTTCTCATCGTGTGGCTCTATATGTTATCTCAAAGCTCAGTGAAATTCTCTCCCATGCCATGTTCACTTAAAGACTTCAGTCAATGTGTCTGGAAAACACTTAGAAATTGTGGGAAATGTCCACCATCTTTAATTTTCAACAACCCCAACCTGATCCCTAATTCATAGCTGTGGGAACGTTTGCACATAGGTAAAGTTTTTTGGGATTGCCTCATGTTTTTTTAATTTCGCTTTTGTATTTTTCTCTCAGTCTGCAGTTCAGAGCCAGAGAACATCCAGGCGATGCCTCACAACCTCAGCAGCTTGTTGGTGATGTGGGAGCGGCCACGGGCTGTATACGATGCCAGTATCGAGAAGTATTCTGTCAGCTACCGACTGGCCAACACAGAAAACTCTGAATACACTGAATACCTGACTGATGGAGACCAAGATGTGGTGAGACATTCCACAAGTATCAGTTTTATTTAAGTCTATTAAATAAAACAGGCCCAAATTAGTAGCTGCAAATGCAACAGATTACCCTAAGTGCTAATTTACAGGCTGGCAACTTTTTACTGGTATAAGTGAGCCACACTGTTGAGACTGTTCCCGTTTATGTCATTGCTGTTCCCTCCATTAGGGAGCGATACTTGATGATCTTCTAGCCAACACCAGCTATGTGGTTCGGGTGGTGGCAGTGTGTACCAACGGTCTGTATGGACGTGTGAGCGACCTGCTGACAGTCATCATGCCCTCATATGACCCCGGTAAGAGTGACCGTGACCGAGGCTGAGCAGATTGACCTTTACACATATTGCTGGCGTGTTGTATCTGTTTAGAGCAGTGGTGAAATACAGAGAAATAACACGGAAGCCTTTTCTCAACACACACACAAAAACTAAAATCATCAAATCCACATGTGCTAAGTCAACAATATCATTAATTTGGCTAGTAGTGAAATGTTGTCAATGTTGTGCCGGTTTTCATTGTTACATTTGAATTTTATGTAATAAGTTAGATTTGTAGAAAATCAAAACCTTACTTTTTCTTGTAAAGTTGATTTATTATGAATTAGTATTATATTGCTAGGTAAGAAAAAAAATCATGAACCTGAAAAGGAAAGTTCACATTTTAGAAAATCCCTTCATTTTTACAGGGACAGTTTAAATATGGCAAAGATTTACTAATATCAAAGGCGAAAACCGTAGCTTACAAAAAACCCTCATCATTGCACCCACAGAACAAATTCTCTGTGGGAACTGACAGGTAAAATGTATAAGGCTGAAGGTTAATTTACTTTTATTTTGTTTTGTTTTTCGCTTAATATATCTCCTGTCATGTTTCTTTACTTTTAAACCCCCACCCCCGCTCCCCCCTCTGATTCATGCTAGCAATTCCTTCCTGTTTTTCTTTATCTGACTCTTACCCCTCCTCACGCTTCACTCTGGGGTTATCTGTCATTGCACACATGCAGAGCTGCTGTTTGACTCATCTTGCCCTGTGCTCTACATGTTTCAAATATTTCTCTGTGGTCTTTAAATGTGCTGTTTCTTCTCTGTATTTCCAAGACCAAAGAAAAACAGCTTGGGGCCATTTTCTCTGTAACCTTTGTGTCACATGGAAAGACAAAGTCTCCATCTCTGTTTTGTTTTCATTTTGTGGCTCTCATTCCTTCCGCATCTCACAGTAAGACAATGTTTGCATGCTTGAGGCAGCATTTTGTGCTACATGGCTTGGTGATCAATATAACATTGTAACACTTTAAATGAGCGTAAAATAAAATACACAAACAGGAAATCCCCTGCATCCTATTTCACTGTCAGCCTGCATTCATGTGTGATATCCAGCAAGAGTCACAGAATTTAAACTTTTAATATCTTTGAGGTTTGTTACAGCTGTTGCCACAAATGTTTTCAAACAAAAAGAAACATGGTGTTGATTGTCTAATCAATTAACTCGACAAAGACATTTTCATGTAATTTAGAGTTTTGTCAGATGCATGTATGTGAATCATCATATATTATGCACAAAGAGCTTTAAATAAAATACAAACAAAAGAAAGAAAGTAAATTTTCAATCAGTCTCTTAGACTCCTCCAAAATAGCTTTGGTCATTTTCTAAAGCCCATTTCATTAAAATTTGTAAAACCTCACCTCATGCTTCACAGACCAGTTTGATCTGGTCTCCTTGATGTATCACTTAGCCTCAGTAAGGTAAGAGCCACATCTGCCCCTGACAACACTTCTGTGTGCTGTGCATCTACATTCGGTCAATGTGGCATTTGCAAATAACTGTTTAATTCATTTTAGGTGACAGAAGGGCAACGTTTGAAAACCAAAAGTTGACATAATCTGGCATGTTACTAAAAGTTCTCTGTTTTAATTCCATTCTCGGCTCCTCTGGTTTTATAAGGAGGATTAAACAGAAACATGATTAGTTGCAAATGCTTTTTGTTTAAGGCTTCCTGTGTGTGTTTGTGTCATTGGGGGTTGCCATGCATGAAATTCCACATGTGCATGACATGCTGTATTCGTGTTTCATTCAGCAAGTGTGTACAACCTTTACTTCATTCTCTCCCTTCACACATTTCACATCCTTCCTTTGCCTTTTTGTCTTCATGAGAATCTCATGATATTGTTTTCAGTTATTTTCAAAAGTTATTGTAATCCTCGTGTAACTAGATATTGCCTATGCGTTTTTCCAGAAAATACACCGGATTCAGATTCCGATGAATTTGGCGATGAGGTAAGGAAAACGATCCTCCTTCAGTAACTGTGTTATTGCTCAGTTACAACTATCACTGTTATTTATTGCTGCTCATCTTTCTGTCACCAGCAGGGCACCTTTGACCCTAATCTATCATGGAATGAACCTGTACAAACTGGGGAGAGTGATCTCGCCTGGTTTCCCACAGACTCACCAACAACCACAACCTCTGCATCACCTCTTATACCGTTACCTGGCATAAGAACCACTACAGAAGATTCATCTCAAAGAAAAACTAGTGCTGATCCCGTTCCCTCTATCGAATCCATGCCTTTTGGTCCGATCCTGAACCTGTCAGAAAAGCCAACACATAGCAGTACCACTGCAAAGCCACCAGAGGTCACTGTGTCACCAGAAACTATAGCAAATCCTGACATTAGTGGCATTGATCCCTTTTATTCCACAGCCATGACAACAGCACAGGGATTATTCATTTCCACTTCCTCCACCCCTTTAAACTCCGATACCAAGCCAGGTGGTGGTTTTGGAGGTATTAGTCCAAAAGGTGGTCTTACTACTACTGTTCCTACATTTACTAGTTCAAACAAAGGTGGTATAAGTATTTCTTCATACAGCACCCCAACAACCACACCATCATATGCCATCGATAAAAGCAGCACAACATCATTATTCTTCATCCAGGCAGGGACTGACCAAGGCTTGGCACACCCCATCAACACCATCAACATCGACACCACCACCATCAACATCGACACCACCACTGAAGAAGGTTTTTCAGAGATCCAGACTATGGCCTCCCAACCTTCCTCCTCAACAGAAGCTGTTCCACGCAGTCCTACAAGTCCTAGAGTACCACATTTATCATCTGCCACGACCTCTGTCCAGTTGAACCACTTTCCTTTGCAGACCAGGAAGCCAGTGTCCAATGGTGAGCGCACCCCTGACCTCCCCTCGTCTTCCTCTCCCTGCTTTGCCTCCTCCCCTCTGTGTGACACCATGGACCCCACAGCAGCCCCCTCTACCTGCCTGCATGACTCTCCTTCCTCATCTACGCCCGTGTTGTCTGCCTCCCCATCGGACTCCCAGCATGCCGCTAATGCACCGGTGTCTCGCAACAACCTGGCTTATCCTTCAACCCCAACACTCACTGCCTTCACCCTACCTCACCCGCCTCACTCGGTGCACCTCCTGTCTGGCTGGACGACTGGCCGTGTTTTTCCTGGTGTTGGCTTTGATGATAATGATAGCGATGGTGATTTGTTGTCTGGGTCTTCGTCGTCCTTTTCTTCAGGCGATCGTTTCATTTTTAGTGATACCCCCCTGGTTCAAACAGTACCGGATATGTCTTTTACAACTGTCACTCCCAAGCTGTCTGAGTCCTCCTGGGATCCATCTCTCTCGACAGTCACCCTGTCAGTCAGCCCCACTCTTCGTCCGTCAGTTCTTCTTTCTAGTGACTTCATTCAGTCTGTTGCCACACAAGGTTTATCCCACTCTTTCTCAACTGGGTTTGAGGATTCAAGGTATGCCACAGGGAGCACAATGGAATCACTTCTCCCTGAGTTCGGTAGTGATGGATTTCCATTAGGCCTATCTAGCAATGAGGTCACAATGTGTGGGTGCTCCGTGGAGCCGTCTACATCTTTGTCCTGGTTGCATGCCTCTGCTGAAGTCCCCCTCCCGTCTTCCGTCTGGGACTCTACTAGCTTGGAACTTTACTCTAGTGCTGGGTTCCGTGTAGCCTCTGGTGTTGGTACTCACTCTCTGTCTCTGGCAGGTTCTGATGGGTTGTCTCATAACACTATCTCTCCCTCCTCATCGTATGTACACTCCCACCTTCTCCAACCCAGCCATAGTGACCTGCCCGTTTCTGTTGCAGCCACGGCGTCTGGCGTCAGGGATCCCTGGTTCTTGGCGTCAGATGGAAACTCTGCCCTCCCTTCCTCACCCACAACCTCCCCTTTCACCCCCACCCCAGAGGGACAGTTTTTAGACACGAGCAGCACTGCATCTGGCTCAGCACTTTTCCCTGACTACCAGGAGGGCATAGATCAGGAAATGGATAAGGGTCAAACATCAGCCTCAGGGGACAGTGCACTTTCGTATCCAACCACAATTGCAAACACCATTCCCCTATCTACAACCTCTGAGTCTGGCCAGACCCGAGATGATCTCGAAGAACACTCCTCAGCTTTCTATTTTGAAAGCGAGAGTGGAAGTGCCATCACCTCAGAGGTAGGAAGCACTGCAGCACCAGCCACTCCCCCTGTATCCTCCGATTCATCCTGGTCACTGGGTGGGGAGGAGGAGAGTGGCTCAGGGCAGGGTGAAAGCCTGTACGACAATGAGACGTCCTCGGACTTCAGTATCTCCGAGCACGTGGAAAGAGGGTCAGAGGAAGAGGAGCCAGTCGCAGGTAAAAAAGCTGTCCATGCATTTACACTTGCAAAATTCCAAGGGATCAGGAAGAGTTCTGGACATTCGAAAGATGACAAATTCACCATCTGACCTCTACATTTATTTATTTATTTAGAAAGTTAAAAAATAATAAAGAGTGTGTCATAACTTGTATGAATCACCATCATTAATCATCATTTGAGGTTCATACATTTAATTACCAATAATTCATCTGTTGGTGAAGGACAAAGGCCTTTTGATTCAGGTCTGGTAGAGACCCACCACATTCATACAAATTCAAAGACAAATAAGTTCCTTTTTTTCTCATTTTTATACTGATTTCATTTCAATATACCGTATATGTTGCATCTTTATTTAGCACTGTGTGTATACACACACACACACACGCGCGCACAGTGATATATATACAGGGGATCCTTGTGTTACGACGGTCACGAGATACGTTGTTTTCGTGGTTACGACACATCTCCAGCACCTCCACAGCACAGCTAGGCTACTCTGCCTTGTGTTTACTTATGTGAAATGGACGGCTGGCGGGGGGTGCAGCGGCAGCTGGTAAGGAGATGCGTGTGTGTGTGTGTGTGTGTGTGTGTGTGTGTGTGTGTATATATATATATATATATATATATAGCAAATAACAGCAAACAGCAAATAACTGAAAGAGCAAATAACTGCTGTTAAAATACCAAATGCACAAAGTTGTCCATTTCCTGCCATGACCAGCAGACTGCATCCGAGCCCTTTAAAGCTTGCTGTGCAAATCTCTGTTTCTGACTGCACTGCACTATGGAAGATTTTAAGTCAGATCACACCATAAACAAAAACTTCACTCTGGCTAATCAACCTGAATTGAACTGCTGCGATCAATTAAGTGGCAGCACAGGGCCTGTTGTGAGGGTTAATTTGCAGACGGTAACTCATCAAGAAAAAATTAGCTTTACACTCCTGCTAACTATATGTTGAAAGAAGAACTATATGTTGAAAGAATATTATGATGCTTTTGCATTATTTATAACTAATTAGCTAATCAGTTTGCAGTTAAAGTTGAAGTTAGTTTATACAAAGATTGAACTGATGGAAACTTGCAGGCAGAGACTCATCACATGCAACAATATGCTGCCTCGATGTTTTTCTGTCGTTATTTTTGAGTTAAGTAGTTTCAAATTGCTTATGGTGTTGTCAAGGACGCTCTGAGTATTAAGTGTTTTCTATGTGTGACATCCACATTCACACTTTAATTTTAATATTAGTGTTCATTTTTATGCATATCGTTCATTCTTTTTAGTCTCTTGTTTGGTGCTTGTGCGTAAGTTATGCTTTCAGAGTATCTTTGAAAACACACTCTGCTGCCTGACAAAGACTGAACACAGTCAAATTCAACAGTAACTCACCACCTGTGGTGGATCATCTGTCTGCAGCAACTCTCTAGTGTCTTGAAGTTTGAAGTTTGACCATTTTTAATTTGTAACCAGTGAAACAAAGCCACAGTGTGACAATCAAGACAGTGAAGCCTTTTGAGGCAAATCCGTGATTGTTTTTTTGGGGTGTTTGTATAAACACCATTGAATGGAAGACAAAAGAATATGTCTTGTTCTCACTGTGAGAAAAAGTGCAGTGAGTGCAGGAAGCCTTGAAGTGGTCTTGAAATTAAAAATATACTGATAACAGCAAAGAAAAGAAACCTTCTGGCCCTCTACGGCATAGCGAGGAGTAAAGATGCATTCGAAGCCCTGATTTTGTTAAGCACGCTCGGTAATATCCTGTCATAGCAGTAACATTAAATTTAGATTGTTAAGATTTATTTGTTCACACATTTTTGACAAATCAATGAAACTAACAAAATCACAAAAAGAGGAAAAAAAACTCAGGTAATTGATGATTTTCTAACAATAATGAGCTGAAAACATTTGACAGGAAGTCGCTCAAAAAGCTGAGTGTTATTTTGGTCTACAGTGAACATTTTGCCCTTCAAAGCATATTTTCATGTGTGCCCTGACACTGTGACAGTACAGATGTACAGTACAGTAGCAGAACTCCATCCTTGATATTTAGTGCAACTTTGGGAATTCTTTTAAAATCTTTTCAATGCAAGAGAAGTGTCTTGTCCTTAATTTTCACTGGAACATCGCTCTCTCTCTTTTCTCTCTCTTCACCAAAATAACCTTTTCTGTTGTCGGTCCAGTCCTTTCTTTCCTTTACCCATTATCATCGCCTGTGTAGCCAGCGTCTGTGAGAGGCTGAGAAAGCTGCATGATGGATGAACAGCTGAATGAAATAATTTTACTCTAAGGAGTGCAAAGTAAAAACAGACACAATAGGCTCTTTATGAACTGGTCATCAGGTCAGCCATTCAAGTCAAGTCAATTCACAGCTGCACCCATTTATATTTGTGTAAAGAGGTTAGTTTCTCACAAACACACTTACAGTCAAGGATAATCCACACTGGTGTTTTCCTCATGGGTTATCGGGCGGAAAATGAAGGATTCAGCCGCAGCAGTGCAGTTAGTGCAGTTAGTGTCAGGTTACGCAGTATTTAGGTCTCTGTCCAATTATTCAAAGTTACAGTCGTGCTGCATGATTGAATAAAACTAAGCCAATGTCTGTGCGCTGTTGCAATGTGTAATATGGGTTTTTGCTTGATCTTTGATGCACTTTTAATATGGGCCTTTGTGAAACACTATGTTTCTTTTCAGTGATTTGAGTGTGATTGTGTTGTAGATGCCTTAATGCATGCCGAAGTATATTATTCGTGACCTGACGCAGTTTGAGTTTCTACTTGCAAACGGTTCAAGGAGGCCAAGCTGCTGTGGAGGCAGGAATGTGCTCAGCCAATATATGTCCTGGGAGGGACCAATTCTAAATTTTGACACATCAAAAAGACACAAAAAAGTACCATGTCTAAAAACTGCTGTTTTAACAGTGTTGATGATCCGATCCATTGTGCCAAAAGACTACAAACATGTGGTTAAAATTATTGAACTGTTAGAAGTAACCATCAAGATCTTGGGCAGATCTTCAACTCTTTCAAGTCTTTGAGTCTGCCTGTTGTAGATTAAGATTAAGACTCAGATGTTGCTGTCAGTTTCCATAACAACTCTTAAAAAGGCTTCAGGTTCAGTGTTTAAAGCTCTGTGGTCCATGGTGACTGCTGAAACTGTGATGTGATATTACCAATATAAGTCCTGCAAAGAAGTGTTAGTACATTCTTGTTTATTGCAACTCATATTTGATTTATTTTAGGCTGCAGTGATATTCAGCACATCAAATAAAAAATTCAGGAAAATTAAACTAAACAGAAAATTGTGCTAGTTTACATTCATATATATGTTTTTAATTTATTTAGTTGCTAAGTGGAACCCAGAAAGGTTATGAAGTGCTAACTACTAATGAATACATTTAAAACAATTAGTTGTGAATGCGAATTTCTCTTCATTTGATGTGACTGTGGGGTTAAAACAGACACTGGTAAACAACACAACGTAAATATAAAGAATCATATCACAGCTTTTCCTCTGAACAACACAGTGTATGCTATACTTATGCATATATACAGAATGCCCTCTGCTCATCTCTCTCTCATCTCTCTCTCATCTCTCTCTCTCTCTCTCTCTCTCTCAAGATACGAGCAACACCAGCCACGAGTCGAGGGTTGGTTCTATCCGGGAAAAGGAGAGGAAGGCCATGGTTCCCCTTGCAGTCATCTCTACCCTGGCTGTCATCGGCCTCATTGTCCTCATCAGTATCCTCATCTACTGGAGGTCAGTGCTGCATGTGATAATGCAGATAACATGGTGGGTGGCTTTGCCTATAGAGGGCACTAGAAGTCCACAAAGGTGAATAGAAACACCGCTGACAGTGTTATCTTATTCTTGTGTATTCTTGTGCAGATATTTTGTACGTGTTAGATGTTGGTCAGCAAATAGACACACACACATGCATCCTGCTAAACGGCATTTTTTATATACCTCTACACTGTTAGCTGCGACCCTACCCTTACATAATGTTACAAAATTTGTGTGCTTGCATGCACGTCTGTGTTTGCTCACAACATCTCTTTCACAAACAGTTCCTCCTGTGTAGTTTTGTGTATAGTGTTGTGTTGTGGTTGTGGCTGCCAGTGGACTGAGCCAGTCTTTTGAGCCTGACTTTCAGTTGCTGCCACTTTTCCTCTTTTAGTTTCTCTCAGTCGACCTTGAAATATGCTGTTTTTCACATTTTATATTAATCTTAGATTTGGAGCAGAAAAACATTGCTGTGGAAATAATGTTAAAGTCAATCTATGGCCATTATTCAGCACATAAGCCTACGGGGTCTATTTCTATGTGGTAGTGAGAAACCATGCTGCTCTGCTGCTCACTCAGACCATGAAATAACCTACAGAAAGCAGCGTAAACTCTTTCAGTCATATTTTCAGACTGTTCAGATTCTCATCGGCTGTGTGGACAGCTCACCACATATTGTTCTTGCTCTGCACCCTCCTCCTTGTTGTATCTCCAAGGTTGAGCAGTGCTAAACTGGTAATAATCTGAAGAGCAGGGGGATTAGTGCTCAGTGGAGGATGTACTGTGGCTGCAGCGCTGCAAGTGTCCACTCAGCTCAGCGCGTCCAGAGAGGGTCGAGGGATAGAAAAGGACATCCTCCTGATTATGTCAGTCAGCCACAGAGAGCCGTATCAGCGTCTTGTAGGCCAACCAGCAGGGGGCCAGGCTGCACTAATCCTGCTGCTGTGGTGTTCTTTTTCTTTCCCTAGCCACAACACAGTGCTCATTTGAACGCTACTGCTGTGCATTTGTGGTCAAGCAGTTTGGGAGGATTTACACTGATGTTAGTAGTTTTTCAACAAGCTGAGGGAAGCGTTAGCCACAAATTAGCACTGAGCTAAAGACACCTGATGAAACCTTGATTATTTAATGTAGCAGCTTGGTGTTCAGAACACATGTCCATAACAGGCCATTCTGGCACCTTGACCTCCAGCTGCCTGGGCCTGTGTATAAACTTTAAAACCCAGTTAAACAAATCACAAAATGCTATTTGATTCCCCATATTTATATCTGTTTAGTGATTAGTGCAATTCAGTATGTCAGCAGATTGTCAATGTTTCACATTGGAAAATGCATCAAGTAAAATGACTTGTAAAGTGTGTGAGTGTGCCAGTGTATTAATGAAAAGGGGATTTCTTCCTTTTCTAGGTTAAAGCACGCGCTGCACTCCTTTCACCTGCACCACTATAATCAGATGAAGTAGGTTCAGTCTCGAACGAGTAAAATGCACATGGCCAAAAAAAGTAAATTCCAACTTTTCAGGGATGAAAAATTCCAACTAATGTTGTGACACAATAAAAAACATCTATCAGAAGATGAACTTTGAGTTAACACAGATCAGAGCACCTAATCAAAGTGCATCAACAAATGCTCAAAGTGTAGTCGTTTGTTCCTCATAAAGCTGAGGCTCCATGTTGGTTCGAATTCATTCTTGGCTTTAGGATATAATGTTTGTGTATTCTTTGAGAGGAGAGCATGGTTATGATTGCAATGGTTGTGTGTGTGTGTGTGTGTGTGTGTGTGTGTGTGTGTGCGTGTGTGTGTGTGTGTGTGTGTGTGTGTGTGTGTGTGTGTGTGTTGCCAGTGAGCCAGTGATAATCCCTGATGCCCACTTAATGGCTGCCCCTAACCCAACACAGGCTCATCAGAGACTCATCTCATCCATTTAAAAATGTGTCAGGGATTAGCAGAACATCTTTTTTTCTGTGTTTTCTGACAGATTAAGACATGTTCTCCAAAAATCTGGACTAAAGCAGAGTCACATAAAACATGAAAAATGATCTTCAGTTCATCAGAACCACCAGTGTCCTTGTGCTCTGCTCCCCTATCGCCCCCTGCAACTATTTTTATTCAGTGTCTTTCCTGTTTCATCCATTTTTCCTGTGTGCATTTCTCATATTTCGATGTGGTCAAACAGTTTTATGTTAAAAAGGAAACATCTTATTTAGCCTGTCCTATTAATTGTTTGATTATTGGAAATGAAGCATTTATTTTCTATACATAAATAGACTTTCACAGTCTGAGAATAAATGGAGCTACTTTTTATTGATTTCCCAAACAAAACGTCTGAGATTCAAAAGGCTTTTTATCAATGTTTTTGGTTGACAGGACCTGTTTTCAGACAGCTCACTTCTACATCGACGACAGCTCATCCCCCAGGGTCATTGCTGCAGTGTCGACAGCTGCATTAACATCTGGTAACACATTCCTGTATTTTCTTTTGTATTTTATAGCCTCAAAAACTGAATCCAATTCTAAACCGGAATGTCTTCAATATTGGGGTGTTTTTTCAGACTGAGTATGAGTACTTAAGTTTGAGTCCTCACCAATGCCAAGTATCAGCAAGTACAAGTTATTTTTAACTATTCGTGGGTTGTCTGGTGCCGTTTTGTCTTGCTTCTCCAGTGCTAGCCATAAAGTAGATTGTGTTGTGCTGCTACTAGCAGCAGCAAACTCCCTGAACTCTGCTGCGCCTGCATTGTGTTTGTTCTTGCGCAGCATAGTCACCTAGCAGGGAAGTGGTATCAGTGTGGAATATCTGCGTATTTTTGCTCCTTGAAAAAGCAGTGAAATTTTATACAACAAGCACTATTTCTACTTTATTTCATTTCACTTAAAAAATATTGGCATTTTTATTTCATGTTTTCTCTCCTGAAATAAGTGTCTCAATTTCAAGTCTCTTATGTTCTGTAGTTTTAAAATAGCTTTATATTCTAAAAATTGTGCTGATTTATATTCCAGATGAGCAAACGGCTTTCCCTGTAAGGGACTTTGTCAAACATGTTGCTGAACTTCACGAAACTCAGGGCTTCCAACGAGAATTTGAGGTATAAAACTTTTTATATCTGCTGTCTGACTTTTTTTTACGGTCTGACAGTGGCGTGTGTGTGTGTGTGTGTGTGTGTGTGTATGCGTGTGTGTGTGTGTGTGTGTGTGATTGTCACTGTGTTGTCTGCATGCTGCTTGTTGATTTGTGATGATGTCAAATTTATCAGCTTTTCAGGGGTGATGACTGTTTTAACAACAACACCAACAGTGATAATAATTAGTCGTGCAGTCGTGACTCAGCTTCTTATGAGGAGCGTTCATTAATTCGTTCATTCATTCATTCATTCATTCATTCATTCATTCATTCATTCATTTGTTCATGAAGGAACTGAGTCAATTACTTTCAGCAAAACAAATGATTGACAGGCTTCAGACCTGGAAGGCATCATGACTTCAGTCAGTTAATCAAAGCTCCTCTTTGTTTTGTTCTGAAACTGCCACTAAAGGAAAAATCAACACAAAGACAACTGATACTGACCCAAGCATAACTACAAATATACTTTCCTCATTAAATCACAGTGAGGATGATTCATGCATCCTACATTCATTCACTTTTTACAGAAATATACTCTGGTAAACAAAGTAAAATAGAAAAATGTCCCAAATCAGAGGATTTCAATCAAATCATCAGTTCATCAGTTACACTTTTATATGAATATTTGTTTATAATAGCTGTTTGTTGTTTACATTACATTAGAGTCATTTAGCTGAAGCTTTTATCCAAACGACTTACAATAAGTGCATTCAACATAGAAATATACCTAAAAAGTGCAAGAAGTAAACGAGTACATAAATATTCAGAAAGCAGGCGAAAATCACTTCAAGTGCTCGATGTCAAGTGCTTGTAGTTTTTAAGGGAGTGAGGGGAGTGAGGTGCAGTCCGAACAGGTGAGTTTTCAGTCTGCGACGAAAACATTGGGGAGATTCTGATGTTCTGATGTCTATGAGAAGCTTGTTCCACCATTGAGGAGCCAGGACAGAGAACAGACATGATTTAGTTTGGCGGTGGCCACCCACCCCTCGCAGTGAAAGAGTGGCAAGCCGTCTGGCAGTGGCAGGTTGGAGTGGATGGGCTGGGTTGTAAGGTTTGACCATTTTCTGTAAGAAGGGCCTGAGCCATTTGCAGCACGGTAGGAGAGAACCAGTGCTTTGAATTAGATTCGAGCCGCTACCAGAAGCCAGTTCAAGCCAGTATTTTTCCATATAAATTGTTAGTCCACTTTGACCTCAACAAATTTAATGTGGTGAACTTGAGTTTGAATAATTATGTTGACAATTTAATATAACGTTGAACCATCTTAACCACTCTTAACCAACTATTAATTATCTTCTTTGTGTAGTTTTTATTATTGTAGCAGAATATTAAAGAATTTAGGACTTAAATTTAGTGAAAGAAACACTAAAACCATTAAAATCACCAAAAAGTAACCAATTCTTCCATGTCCGAAGTCCCTGCTTGTATTATTTGGGTTTATTTTTCTAATTTGTTGGCAGTAGCATGAGCTGTTCTGAGAGATGACATAGTTATTTTAAGTGTTTTTTGTGTTGTCTTGTAATTTGTATTTTTGTACCTCTTTGTTTGACTGTGTTGTCATGGAAACGTCATGGCTGCCTCCTTTCCCACCCTCATCATTAGGTGCTGAAAGAAAGCTATGAGGTAAGACACTCTCCTCCTGATGTCATTTCACTTCACTGCCCGGTGCTGCACTGCATGACATAGCTGTGTGTTTGTCTTGTATTGCAATGTGTTTTTGTCAAATGTGGAACATGTTTGTACAAAGCATGACTGCTTTGACTTTTTTTATATTATGGCAGTTACCAAAAAATTGTCAGAATATGATATGTTGTCAAAAATGTCAAAAAAAGGTCATAGCATTATGTTGTCAAAAATTATCAAAACATCTGGACTGGGACTCAAATACTAAACCTTCTTATTATGAGGCCTAAGTCCAAACCATTGCACCACACCGTCTTTTCTTGTAAGACTTTAAAAGTGTCAAAACAATGTCACAGTTTATTACAACATTCAAAATGTCACCCAAATGTCATAGCATAGGCTGAAATCAAATATAACCAAAGAAGGTCAGAGGATAGAATGTCGTCAAAAATGACCAAAAAGTACAGTGTGTTGACAAAAATGACTAAAAAGGTCATAGTATAGTATGTCATCTAAAGCTATGGGAAAAAAAACATCATAGTATAGTACTGTATGTCGTCAAAAATGTCAAAAAACTTTATAGTTTAGTACATCATTAAAAATTACCATAGCACTTCATAGTATAGCATGTCGTAACAGTCCCTTAGCCAATCAGGACACAGAGTAAAAGATAGCGAATGGGTAATTGATGCTGGCGGAAAGGTGAATCACTGTGGTGAGTCCAGTTAGAACTCAAAAAAAGACTCAGTTGCTGTAGTATGCCGATTTAATGACTTTAAACACAACAAACAAACTTTCTCCTATTTCTCTCCTTCCTGACTCCTCTGCTTGCGGGCGAGACGGTCGGGTCTAAGCTCCGTCCTTTAAAAGGCCAGCGTCTCCGTCCCGAGCACAGCCTTTTCCACACAGAGCACAACGCGCGTGCATATACTGTAAAAAAAAAAAGCATAACAAACTGCACTAAAAAAATCCGTGAAACAGCAAAGTCGCGAAAGGTGAACCGTGTAATAGCGAGGGATCACTGTATGTTGACAAAATGACTGAAAAACTGCATAGTATAGTATGAAGACTGTGAATATTCTCATTCATCCAGGTCATACTTATCTCAAGGAGATTGAATCGAACGCAACTGGATTTTTTCATAGTATAGTATGTTGTCAAAAATTATGAAAAAAACATTGTAGTATAGTATGGCATAGTAGAGTACGGATGTTGTCGAAAATCATGAAAAAATAATACTTAAAAATAAGCATATAGAATTTCGTCAAAAATTTCAAAAAAACTTGTTTGTGTGTTTTCAGGAGGTGCAGGCATGCACAGTGGACATGGGTATCACCACTGACAGCTCCAACCATCCTGACAACAAGACTAAAAACAGATACAGTAACATCCTGGCCTGTGAGTATGCATCATTCAGCTGACACAGTGAGACATTTTCATAGTTCAGATCACAACCTAACAAATTAATTGACAGCCCTGGTATATTAAACACCACTACCAACACTGACTTTAATAGATAAATACTGTAGATAGATAAACTGTGACTGAGTGAGTGACTGATCTTTTCTCTTTAACTTTCAGACGACCACAGCCGCGTGCACCTCTCATCACAGGCTGATAAAGAAGGAAGGACGGGAGATTACATTAATGCAAACTATGTGGATGTAAGGAACCACATTTTTATTTCTAATCCCTGAACAAACTGAGGCCTTCACCTAAACACCTAGGCTACTTTCTGAGCCCATAATCTGTTTTTTAAAAAACAGTCAAAACTTAATTTTAGTTTATTTTTATTCTCAAATCTAGTGCGCAGCTTCCCTCTTATCTTTCCAAATGCAAATCTGCCATTTTCTAAACCTATTCACCAGGCACACTGTTGTTTGCAAGAACCGGTGAAGCTCTCCATTATGCTTGTCACTGCACCATTAAATTCACATTTCCAGTGTCTTGTTATTTGTATGAAAGGCAAAACCCTGCGACAGTCATGGCCTCTCTGGAGGGTTGATGCACACACAGTGATAAAGTTTGTGAAAGCATGTTGAGGATCTCTTCAGTGCACACCTTTGTCTGTCTCACAGTATGAAGGAAACTTCACGCTGTCAGTCATTTGAAGGTCATTAGACTATTAAAATGAGTGATTGAACGTTGTCCTCTGCTGACAACTTGTGACACTCTCTTTCCTGTTCTGGCCTTAACTAAATCAATGCACTGGGTTTTCGCTGCTCTTAACTGTAGAGTTAAACATTTGATCATCTTTGATGAGCTTTGTTTGACATAGGAATTTTTATTTAATTTATTATGTGAGAGCCTTTAAATAATTCTTTAGCCTGTAACCTCCTTTATGCCCGAAATGTATTCTGCATGAATAAATCTCAGGAGGAATTTAGTGTCGTTTTTTTAAAAAACTTCATCCATCACATTTGAGTAGCTAAGTAAAATAAAAAATAAACGTCCATGCATGTTTATATAAACATGCATGAGACATAAGCATCTTCAGTCCAATAGTTTTGTCTGTGTGTGTTTTGCCTCAGGGTTTCAAACAGACGAGGTCATACATTGCCGCTCAGGGTCCTCTGAGGTCGAGCACTGAGGACTTCTGGAGAATGATTTGGGAGCAAAACGTCGGCATCATTGTCATGATCACAAACCTGGTGGAAAAAGGACGAGTGAGTGATGAATAATGCTGCACTTTTATTAGACCGAACAAATTAACTTTCTTTGAAGTTGTTAAATAAAATAAAATGTAATTGGCAATTTAATATAATATTCTGAAACTTTCAATCTGACAACAATATAAAACTGATATACGGTAGCCTTATAATGTTTAAAGACAATTTTCCTTCTTCAGTCAGGAAAGGCAAACTGTAATTTTATATTTAAATATGAGTCAAGTACCGGTAATCATTTTTCTTAATATGTAAGAGAAATTGATCTGGAGAGAAGTATGTCAGAGGTGTGTATGACGTGTTTACTGTCTCTTCAGAGGAAGTGTGATCAGTACTGGCCAACAGAGGTGCAGGAGGACTATGGCAGCTTCTTGGTGACGGTGAAAAACAGTAGAGTCCTCGCTTACTATACCCAGAGGACATTCACTGTGAGGAACACACGTGTCAAAAAGGTCAGAGAAACCAGACATTTAGGTCAGACTGCAACATAACAAATTAACAAGGGACAGTAGACATTACATATGACCTAACATGCCCTTATACTCTCAACTTGTTTTCCTCACACAAACTATTCAGATTATTTGATTTGAGTGGGCATATAGTTATCAGCCTGCAATGTGGCGATAATGTGTGATAATGGGATATGTGGGAATTTTCTTTTCATTCTATTAGGTTTTGTTATCAAATCGGTAACATTTTGGTGAGATTTTATAACTTACTGCTCTATGACTCATGGTTCGATTCACTATAATATACTAATATACTTTTTTTATATAACCATACGTTGCATACAATTGGTGTACACGGTATATATGGTATATATTTGTATGCCATTACTTACACAATGACTTACTATGCAAGTCATTGTGTGAGTCAGGGAATGAGGAGATCTTTGGTTTGGTCTACCTGCAGGGCTCCCAGAAGGGAAGGAACAATGAACGGACAGTGATTCAGTACCATTACACCCAGTGGCCTGACATGGGAGTCCCAGAGTTTGCTCTGCCTCTGCTCAGCTTCGTCCGCAAGTCGTCCAGTGCCAGGACAGAAGACATGGGCCCAGTGGTTGTGCACTGCAGGTAAATTCCTAACAAAGTCTTATACAGTTAAGTGAATTATAAGATGGTGTGTTCTAATTTTACGTACTTCATTCCTTTTGAATTGTTGTTATTGTTTGCATTGTTGCGGTGCAGTGCTGGCGTGGGCCGGACGGGAACCTACATAGTTCTGGACAGCATGCTGAGGCAGATGAGAGCTGAAGGAAGCGTCAACATCACAGGCTTCCTCAAACACATCCGCACACAGAGGAACTACCTGGTCCAGACAGAGGTTATACTCCTGTTTACCCACACCCGTTAATACTGTAGATATGCTCAGTTATCTTTTCATCAATCAAAACATTTAGATTTAACTGATTGATTGTGATGAATGCATAGAAATCTCAAAATCACTTGCCCAATAAAGGATAAGGGGAGTAGTTCTCCAATATCTGATCTTTGGACTAACTGGAGTTGTCCTTTGTTACTAGTTTATTTTGCATGGACTGTTTATTTTGCATGGACTGTAGATTAAATAGTAGATTAAATAGCTAACCCTAACCCTAACCCTAACCCTAACCCTAACCCTAACCCTAACCCTAACCCTAACCCTAACCCTAACCCTAACCCTAACCCTAACCCTAACCCTAACCACAGCAGTGTTTGTGTCATCTCAACAGGAACAGTATGTTTTTATCCATGATGCCTTGGTGGAAGCCATTTTGTCTGGGGAGACCGAGGTGGTGGCAGCTCATCTGCACAGGTATGTGGATGAGCTGCTGACTCCAGGCCCTGCTGGGAAGACTCGCCTGGGCAAAGAGTTTAAGGTGAACAGCTCATCACACACTTGACTCATGTCATCACTGACCTCAGGTCTGTCACTCAGGTGTTGTCACCACATGTTATACAAGTCTCTCATTACTCTTGCTCTCTCATCCTCTATGCATTGTTTTCTGTTTTGTTTTTTTGCTCACAACTCAGCAGATTTGACTGAATTTCTATTGTGACAGTGGCATGTTTGTTTCAGCACCATTTCCACTCATTGGGAATAGGCCACAAAAAAGCTCAATCTTGCAATATAATCATAAGGGACTTTGAAAAAATAAGAAATTTTTAAAAAGTTTTTTAAAAAAGGAAAAAATGATCTGCACTTAAAAATGAATGTTGCCGTCCCAGGCAAATAAATATCCAAACAAATAATAACAGTGAAACAAATTAGAACTTCATTAAAATATGCAAATGTGTGTTTTCCACAGCTGGTGTGTCCCTCTGCGCTGTTGCAGTTTGACTACTCTACAGCTCTGCAGAACTGCAACCGCAGCAAGAACAAAAACAGCTCTGTGGTACCTGGTGAGTCTGACAGGACCGTAAGCTGAGAAGCTGGGTAGTCTGTTGTTGTTTTATTTGGTCTACAGTGTGCTCAGTCTAACGGATGAAAATGCTGCACTCAGTGATTGAGAAATGAACTGAATATGTGTCATTGCAGTTGAGAGGTCACGAGTGCGTCTCTCCACATCTGCAGGAGATACATCAGACTACATAAACGCATCATACGTCACAGTAAGAAACTGACTTAAAAAACAGAATTAAAAAAAAATCAAAACGATTTGTTCAAAGAGTGGTAACCTGAAGTGCTTCCATTCTACTTCTACTTTACTGCACATATATCATACTGTATTTAAGATCAACAGGTAACATTTCAGGTGAGATGAAAGTCCCTCGCCAACACTACTCCATGTGTAGCTTTCAGCCCAGTCTGGGTAAATTCAAGACATGAATGATGACATGAATGACGCTAAGCTATGGTTTTGTTCTCTCAGGGTTACAGGCGGACCAATGAGTTCATCATTACCCAGAATCCTCTTCCTGACACCATAAAGGACTTCTGGAGGATGGTATGGGACCACAACGCCCAGGTCATTGTGTCCCTGCAAGAGACACCAGCCATTGAGGTGAGAAACCATTGTTCTTTTAAAAAAAACCTAACCATGTCTGGCATGTTTATACCATGGTCATATTATAGTGGGATATCCATCCAGTGAAAATAACCAGAGGAAATCACTTAACTGAAATCCTCAATACAGTTGATTCACTGAACAACTCACCGCAGATGCGTAGATACTGTTTTTAAATTCTGATTGTAATCTAATTTCTACAATAAATGTTAGCTACAAAGTGTGACTAAAAGACCACTATGAAGCCACTGTAAACATTTCGTTTTTGGCAGATGTGTCATCAGATGTGGTGTAACTAACACACAGAAATCAGATTGACACCCGCTCTCAGAAAGTAAATAAGACTGTTTCTATGTTGCCACAGGATATATTATACAGTGTTTTTGAAAATGGACAAGTTATGAGGACATAAGACTGATCATGGCCAGCTTGTGGCTCTGTAGGTAAAGTTGTAGTACCTTCCCAGGGGTATCCTCATCAGCTGAAATTCTCTGCTGACTTCATTTTATTTTATTGTGACTTTAGTTGCCAGACTCTTAAATTGCAGTGTGTTTGTTACATTTCCAATCTACAACATGTGTTTAATCTTCTTATCAACAATGAACCGAAATATTTATTCTAATTTATTGTCCTGTGTTTTGATGAATTATCACACCATGTGCTACAGAGTGAATGGCATTTTTAACAAACTCTGTATTAACTGCACACAAAAAAAGTTATTTCTAAAAATATACATCTCCAAATAAAGCTTGTGGTTGTGCAAACAAAACATACCCAAGATGCTATCAAAAGGCCTAAGACGAACAGCAGGTGTCACAGGATTCTCTCACATGTGTTGCCGCAGCTCTATGTTAACTTTCTGTATTTGGGAAAATTGCAGATCATTACATTTCTTAATCGAGTTAAGCATTTTTGTTTCAGCTGTTTTTCAAAACCAAATCTAGGTTAATATGGAAATAAACAAGTAATTTATGACAAATTTTAACACTCGTTATGCTTTGAAGGATAAAGTGGTTGTGATATTGGATCAGGGTGCGATATAACCAGCTGATGCCTTGATGTGTTACCAGACGGAGGAGGAGGCGGCAGAGCTGTGTGTCTTCTGGCCTGGCAGAGGGAAGCCACTCAGTTATGAGATGTTCACTGTAACACAGAGGAGTGAGGATCACGTCTGTCTGGCCAATGAGGACATGCTGGTGGTCCAGGAGTACATACTGGAGGCTAAACAGGTTAGCCCAGCCTAAAACTCTTGCGCATATTTCGTATTACTACTGCATTATTTTTATCAACACAGTCACAATCTGTAACTAAGTTTTGTTATTTTGTAAAATGAAATAAACTTGTCCTAGTTGTCAGGTTCACATTATATAGGAGTTACCAACTTTTAATCACACCTTCAGGCATTTTCTAATTAAATCAATGTCAACCGGGAACACTCTTGCTGTGAAACTCACTCCCCTCCTTATTTCTACAGGACGACTATGTTCTGGAGGTGAAACATTACCGTGTTCCCTGCTGGCCAAACCCGGACAGCCCCGTCAGTAACACCTTTGAACTGCTCAACCTCGTCAAAGAGGAGAGTGCTGCCAAGGATGGTCCTACTGTGGTCCATGATGAGTAAGGCCTTCTCTGACTGGGCTGTGTTTACCAGTACAATAATAACATTTAAGTCAATGCCTGGCGTGAGAGAGATTTTTTAACAATAAAAATCATTTTGTTTATTTATTGTTTTTCAGCGTGGGGGGAGTCACAGCAGGAACATTCTGCTCGCTATTGTCCCTGACTCGCCAGCTGGAGGCGGAAGGTTCAGTCGACATTTTCCAAGTGGCCAAACTGACAAATATCATGAGACCAGGAATTTTCAGCGACATTGTAAGGCTTTTGTCGATCTTACATTATGCTGATGATAAGAAGAAGAAACACATTATAAAAATCCTAAGATGAGAAATTAAGTTCATTGCATTCCACACATACATGAGTACAGAGTTTTAGTACATTAGTACACAACATTAGTACATAGCGTTGCATGTACATTTTTCGGCCAATCCTGGGTATAAACCAGCAACCTCACATTCCCAAGCTTGATGAGAGCTCAGGTCTGGGAGCGCATCACCCAAGTCTTCGGCTGAGCTGGGATTCAAACCGGCGACCTCGGGGTCCAAAGCCTGACTCTTTAGCCGCTTCGCCACCACCTCCCCCAAAACTAACCGTCCCTGGGTGGAACCACCAACCTTTCGGTTAACAGCCGAACGTGCTAAACGATTGCGCTACAGAGACAGCTTATATGTGGTTCCGCTGGAGTTCGAACCCAGGACCTTCTGTGTGTAAAGCAGACGCGATAACTTGTCTGTGATTACACTATAATAAGCTTCACCATTGCATCAATTTCCTAAAAATCTAAAACCAGTGATCACAGATGGTCAGTGCTTTTGTATTTGCATGTTCTTTTTTCAAATGTAGTTTGAAAAAAACAACGTTAACATAAACATCTTTTTTAATACTGGAAATTAATAAACCATCAGAATTAAGATATGTTTAATAGTGCCATAGTATTATAAATAATAAAACCATCATACTAGAGTAAATCACAAAAAAATGTAGATCTTACTATCTCAAAAGAATAATCGTATAAGGAATAAAAATGTCATACTAAAGAATAACACTGACAAAAATATTACACTGAAGAAGGTTTGCAAAATGTAATATTAAAGTAAGTCATACAAATATATACTATTGCAAGAAAGAAAAAATATAATAAGACACTTAATATAGATTGATGGCTCCTCTCACACCATCTGTCTTCTCTGGGCAGTGTCCTTTGACCTTCAGATGTAAAAGGAACTGAGTCCTGGAAAGAGGAATTAGCTCTCTTGTATTATGCCATGTGTTTGTTTCATGGTTGTTGTTTTTCCATTATATAAGGTAGGGTAATCCTTGTTGCACTGGATTACACAAACCACATTGTTTTGCTTGTTTTTTCCAGCATCTGTCTCAGGCTGTTGCCTACCAGTTACTCTAATTAAATGCTTGTTAGCTGCAACCTTAATAATCAGATTTCATACTTTTATAATCAAGTAATAGTTTGGTACATGTTGTTCTTCTCAAGGAGCAGTACCAGTTCCTGTACAAAGCCATGCTGAGTCTCATTGGGACACAAGAAGATGAAAAAGTACTTCAGTTGTCGGACATCAATGGTACCATCGTGGTGGGAACAGCCAGCACTGCAGAGAGCCTGGAGTCCCTGGTGTAACTACAAAATCTGTCCCCTAAGAACTTTTACAAATGAGCAACATGGTCTTTCTTCTCAACAACCACGCTACAGTTTGTCAATAAAAAGTTTCTTTTCTTGATCTGGACTCCCTACGATTTTGTAATTTGTGCCTTTTTTGTATTTTCTACCCTGTGCTTCTAACTTTGATACAATCTGTAAACTAACACCTTGCTATGTTTAAATGCTATAATTTTTTTGTGTTTCACACAACTAACAAACTTTTCCTAAACCTTTGTATTTATTGGCACTGAGCCAAATGGGGGGGCGGGCAAACTGCAAATTTTTTACAGTAAGTGAAATATTTTGTTAGTTTGTCTCTTCTAGAGCTTGTGCACTGAACTCTCTGTAAATGTCATCACAATGGTAGCAGCAGTGTGTTATTGACGTCAAATATAAAATAAGGGCCTGAAATAATAAGTAATAATGTAATATAAAAGATATTATAGTAATCATCTTGATGGACCAAATTTCTATTTATACTTTTAGATTTTTATATTTTGCCATCATTTTTAGTGTTTTCAGATGGTATGGTTTAATTCTAATTCTAACTGTTTAGGCAGAAACCATTATTGCTTTTATATTCCACATTTTTATAACTGACAAGTTGTTTTTTTTAGCTGGACATGAAACTGCTGGATTATTACTTAGGTGATTAAATAAGTGAAACACCAAAGGACAAAGCCTGTTTCTTTGCTTTGTACTACAACTACAAACACACTACAGGGAAACTGTAACTGTGTAGTGTGAATGAGCAAATGAGGAGCTGCGTGTATTTTATGTGGGTATGTATGGCTGCAGCAATCCCAACAGTCACAGTGTGAAAGTATTGCATTTGTCCTCTCAGACGATGACTATCCATTACAAATGTCATCATAATTTAGTAAATGGTTGAAAGTGAACCTTATACTCTTCCCAGAGTATATAATATAAACTGCTAAATTAATTGCTTGCAGAGAAAGTGGGTCACATTTACGTTGCACACATTTTATCTGATGTGTTTATGCAAACAGCAACAGAATGAGCCTCAGCTCCCTGATCACCAGCCTCACAAATGACCAACAAAAAAGAGGTAAAAGACTGATGCAACCTTGTGAGACACAAAGGAATGAGGTGTTAATCAAAAAAAAAGAGAGAGAGAAATAAAGACATGGTCTGACGAAATTAGAGTCCTGTCCAACCTGTGGATTATTATATATTTTCCCTTTATGGAGTAATTCCATAATCCTTGCACTTAATCGGTTATTCCGATTGATTTCCCATGTGTTAATCCAGGCTAAGACTCTGCAAGAATTGCATCTTTTCTAGGCTGAAAATAGGTCAAGTGTCCTAACGTCATCTTGACCGGCCATTGTATCCACAACTTCATTTGCATTTTTGACTTTTCATTATTACATCCCCAATTATCCCCCGTTTGGTGGCCTAGTTTGCATGGCTGCCTTCAAACTGAATGGAAGCAATACAGTGGACAGTAAATTGGCAGAAAATATCATCAGCCAGCTATTCTAATAAGTAATTTGTTCTGTAGTCCGGGTAAAACTGAATAAATAAACAAACGCTAGCAGACAGGCATGCTTACATAACAAACATTAGCTTGCTGAAATTCTCTTGACACTGGCATTACAAAACTAAGCAATGCCCATACTGTCAAGGTTGCTACAATAAAATGTTCCTTTGTCATGAGGAAGTTATTTAAACACATTAATTATTCAGTTAAGAATCATTTAATTAAGTTAATCTTAAGTTGTATTATTTCCAAAATTCTTGGGATAAAAACGTTTGAAAAAAATGTAATGTTTCAAACAAATAAATGATAACTGAATTATAAAAAATATCACATATATAGTTTTTCTTATTTGAAGTAAATGAGGATGACAGAACTCAGGGTTTCTTATTAATGTAATACGTTTTATATTTTTATGAAGCAAAAACAACAAAACAAGCTTTTAATGTGTGCATTGTACTCATGAATAACAACACAGCTTGTGTAAATGTCAAATTAAACATTACAAACACAACAAAACAACAAATTTAAACAGAATGTTGGTGAATGTTGGTGAAACTGTCAAACAACACCCTGGGGTTTGAAACCTTCCACCTTCCAAACTACATGACCAAAGTATATATTATTTATCTCAAGTGCATTTTGTTTTTTTAAACTGCCATTTACTTTGGAGGTTCAGTGTAAAATCATTCACAGACCTCGTAAAAAGCAGTACAGTGAACACAGCTAATTCTGCTCTCAGAGGTAACACGGCGGATTACATTTTGAAGTGATGAGCATCTATGTCCACACATTATACATGCCCTTGATTCAGCCCTTATTAATTTTTTGACCTTCCACATAACTACCAACATTTACTTTATAACCCAAAATGCAATTTAACAGATATGAGCTTTGACATAGGTTATTTTTCAACAACTCTCTTTGCAACCATGAGTTGCATGTAACAAAAAACAAATACAAATAAAGCTAAATAAAAAAACAAATAAAGCTGTTATTATATAGACTGATGGGACATGTAGTGTTTTTAACGTGGTGTCACAATTTTATGGGCTAAAATAACCGTTACAGACTGACGGGGCAAGCTAGCATGGCAGACTCACCGACTGCCATGACATGCTAATGTAGGTATCAAGGGGTAGAAGGTAACATTGGTATTTTTTAGTTTTAGTCTTTTATAGTTTTAGCCCCTGTGAGAAGACAAACAACGTCAACAGACAGACATGACAAGCTACTGCAGACTGTCATAAAAACTGTTAGCTTGACAGACTAAAATTTCATTGTGACAGAATAATACAACACATGATCAGCTTAATGCAATAACAAGACCAATGTTAGCAATGATCCTGAAGTAACCAGATTTACAGCAGTGAAGGTTTCACTTCAAACATTTAACTATTTCCACTACTTTCTCCCGGCTGTTAGTCGTAGTTAAAAACAATTTGCAACCAATGATCCAGTGATTTACTTAATTTTGGAGGAAAACAAGATAAAGATACAGTGTATTTCTTGATCGTGACACTGAGTATGTTTGTCTATTTAGCAAACTTTAGGCTGATCTCCAACAACTCAGCCATCAGATTTTTATAGTCTGGAGGTTTTCAGTTTAAAATATGAGAAATTGTCTCATATTTCAAAGGTGGAGAACTTGTCTGTAGAAAAATTAGGTAAACCTCAGGAAAATTGGTGCAGACATTACATGTCTTTACTGAATTGGTTCTGCAGCTTGTTTGTTTACAACTGGAAGAAAAGGTGGCAGTGCCAGGCACATGGTTAGACTTCATCTGTTACTAAATCATGGGTGTGCTTTGGGCGCGCAACCATTTTGTCAACAGAGAAAACAGATCTGCACAATCTTAAGGCACGCAGGTGTTAACTTTGGGCACAAGAAGACCCTCTCCGTTTGTGCAATGAGTAGTGTACATGCATTGTGCACCCACATATGTAGATGCATATTATCATGCTCATAGTGCACACTTGATATTATAACGCTGCACCACTGTCTTTCTGTTCATGTCTCATTTTAAGACCTACATTCCAATTGAAGCTCAGATAGGCACAAGTGTATTTACCATTGAACAACAAGAACAGTGGGTTATAAAATGACAACTTAGTGCAAATTAGTGACAGGTTTAGGATAGGGTTATAATGTGATACACAGTTTTAATTGAGTGCAGCATTCAGCTTAGTTGGCTAATAAAAAACCCTACAGTAATAGAGACAGTGTTTGGGCTGATAGGGAGAAAGGAGAGTTTGCATTAATAGCTTTGTTGATTTCTGACTGAAACTTGTGGGTTTGATTACACTAGGGTTAAAGAGAAACATTAAGTCTGACACATTGGTCTGATTTGCTGCTGAAAATTTAACTTAAAAAAAAACCCAGTGACTCCTGTGATTACATTTCCTTGGTCAGTGGGGCAATGTCAGTGCTTTTTAATGCTTTAACATTCTAATCTGTTAAATTAAATTTTATTTTTTTATCTTCAATTGTATCCTTCCTTATCTCTACTAAACTTTAATCCTAAATTAACGTTTAGACACGATAACACATTTTTAATTTTTACTTGTTTTCCCAACATTATTGTTATTTTTCTAGAGTGTTTGAGTCTGTCAGATGATTGTGTTTGCAAGAAGTTGGTTAAAAGGCTGCTGATAACAAGTAGATTTTATACATCATCTCTGGAGTTGTTACGTCGGATTTACAGGGAGTTGGAGGTTCAGTTCTCCTCCTCCACGGTGCTTTTGGACATGAAGTGCAGTCCTTCCTCCTTCAGTCGGGCCAGCATTGGCCCATAGATCTCCTTTGTCATCGGCGCCACCAAACCCTTTGTTTTGATTTCGCCTAGAAATAGCACACACAGAGATTTAAGCAATAGCTTAGTAACATTATCTCACCTCTTCAACACTGCATCTACTCTACAGTAAGTAATTCAGTATAAAATCACTGCCATTAGTTAATTTTGGAACACATATGAGGTTAGACATCAATAAACATCCATTTACACATTTAGAGATACACCACTACCAAAAGTCTGTGTTTAAGTTCAAATTTTCCTTTTGTCCATGTGCAACAGTACTCATCAACTGTGTAATTAAGTGCATCTCTTTTCTCCTTCAGTAAAACTAGAATTTTTTAAACCATACTACCATTCTTACATGTTGTGTGTCTACAATTCTCTCAAAATGTTGAAGGAAGTTGCCATTCAGTTCTACCAATAAGACAACCAATTCCGCCAAAAAAAACCCCCCCAAAAAATGTTACTGACCATCCAGGACCATGCGTGCTGCTATGGCTGCTGGGTATCCTACAGTCTTTGCCATGGCAGAGAAACCGTTAAGTTCACCGTACACCACCAGGCTGATGTGTTTGGTCTCCAGCTCGCCTGTCGGGTGGCGAAGCCCGACATCATTCTTCAAGATGATCATGTCTCGCTCTCCTTTATCTGGACATTGGAGACAAGTCAGTTTGGTGGTATTTAAAAATAAAATGTCATTACGTTTACTGTTTTAAGTGGATAAAACCAATAGACTAGATACAATCTAGTATAATCAATCATTTATCTTGTGGATGGACAAAATATGACATCTGATGACATCAATGCGGGCTTTAGAAATGTGAGCTTTAAGTATATTTTCTTACACTGAATAGATCAATGAATTCATCAGCAATAAATAAACATTTTACTTGCAGCCCTGATAAGAAAAATTCCTTGTAGTGTCATTAAAAATGTACTAAACTCAGCCTGGTTATGCAGCTGAAAATGAATAAATAGATAAAGCATTGATATATAACTATTGAATGAATTATAACCAATTATTTAAGATAATTTAAAATCAAGTGAAAAAATCAATCTGAATAACATTTAAGGCCATTTTGGAGAAACTGAATACAGTGCTTTTTAATGCTTGTAAGCGCCTGCAGATTCATATTTTGTTCTTTGTGGTAATAAAATGAGCTAGTTTCTAACTGAATGACAGCTTGGCTTCCAGATGTTTTGTCAGAGCAGCCAGCATGCTGTCAGCTTGAGGCACCGACTCGTCGCTCAGCATCCCAAACCTGAACACATAGAAAGAAAAAACAAGACTCACAATAAAATAACCTTCACAAAGCCGTATTAAAAGCTTCAAAAGAAAATTACTCTGCTTTAACACCCTGGCAGCATGGCAGAGGCCCACACATCCTTGGCTAAATCTAAAGAGATGAGCAGCTGCCTTTGACAGTGCTTTGCTGGTGAATTGAATAAATGAACAAGTCATTCAATCTGAGCTGTGAGCACGTTGCCTTTTTACCCTTTTAAAGGCAAAGATGGAATTTTTCCAACAGTTCACTTTCACTGTCAGAGGAATTTATAATTCAATGCCAGCGAGGCCCTCTTCCCTCCACCGCCTGCAGCAGAACAAAGCCAGCACGGAGCCTTGGCCTGACGACACTCTTGGAAAAGTTGATTTAAACTGAGGAGTGTGCATGTTACACCACTTCAGAGGTCCTCATTTTCAAGGCAAGTGAAAATTGTGGAGAAGAGGAACCATCTCAGCCTTGCTTTTAGCCAACTATCCACACTACCATGCAACCATCCCGATACTTGATGCTAACTTTAAAGACAAGCAGAACTCTCTACATTGATTTTACACTTGATTTTTTTTGTTACATTTATATACTGTATGATGCATGGTGTGGTGCCCCGGGACATCTAGAATGTGTAAATATAATGCATTTTAATTATTAACTTAACTAATCTGTAAATCTACACAATTTACTTACTAACTTTCTCCTACTTGAATTATTAATTTAATTAAAAACAAAAATCTTCATTAGACAAGAGACAGCATCTTATCACTGATCATTGTAACCATCTTTAGATCACATTCAATTTGAGATTGTCATCTACTGCTTTCTGAGGTCTGTGGCCGAGAAATTTCAGCATCATCACACATAGTTTGACAGATATTTTCTTTCACCATCTCAGAGTGTCCATCCTAAAGTCGTCCTTTTCGAGTTGGTTATATACGGCTTCTTCAAAGGCATCCTGGGATATGGAAGGGGATAATCCCATCTGCTTACAAAGCAGCTCTTTCTGCAGAGAGAACAGATCACACTTTCTCTTTATCGGTTATACATCTTATACCAAAATCTATCTTCCAGCTCCTCCCTAGGACATAAATTGGGCCTAACTCCTGTTTTGATATATGCAAATTACACATTTAAAATGGGCTCCAATGCTAAATAATGCAGGTGGGCCACCATTTATTCATTTTTCTAAGAATCCCAAATTAAATAGCGGTTTTTGAGTATCTCAAGAGGCGGGATTAAAACTGGTCTTCATCTTTTGAGTTCCGAACATGTGGTTCTGTATTTCTTTGTTCCTCAAAAGGACAAAAGATGACAAACGTTATCTGCTGAAAACTCATCAATGTCAGAAAGTCTCGACTCACTGCAGCCTTGATGCTGACAAGCAGCTATTGACAGTAATAGACTCTTCAGCAAACCCACTTCCACAGTCAGACGTTTCAAGTGGAAGCGCTGCAAAACAGCTCATTTCTTAAAACTGAATGACAAGCTGGAGAAGGAAGTGGGAGGCAGAGCTCAGCTGCCTTTCAACCATCTGTTCAAATGTTTTCATGATCCCTTTATTTTAATCACTGAAAGGATCCTTCAGCACAAGTTCTTACCCACGAGACAGGAGATGAAGTGGGCTGCAGAATGGGACAGGGCTCGTTGTTAATCAGACCCAGTTTGATAAAACCACTCATGGCCTTGGAGAAGCCCTGATGGACAGAACAAAAGCTCAACTGAATAACAACAAAGACAAAAACTAGGGAAGGTGGAAGAACTCTTGTACATTAATATGTTTTTTGTTTTGTTTTTATTTAATGGCAGCCACCAGACAACCTATAGATACATTACAGCCAAATATTCTATTTTACAACACACTACAGTTTATATTTTTTGCGTGTGCATCTACTGAGTATGAATAATGCAACTGTGTAAAGACAGAAAACCACTTATGATGACTCTTAGTTTCACTTTGACAAGCACATCTTTACAGTGATTTACTTTGCTGTTTGCTTACCTGACATTTATACCAGACACATTTATAGTGTTGATATAGTTTTAATTTTTGACATAACAGAAAGGAACATGACAGTCGTTGCTTAAATTGCCTAAATTACAGTATACATAGCTCTGTCGAAGTGAGCACAGGAATGAAACTAGAGCTGCATCATATGTTACCTGTCAAATCCAGTACAGGAGGTTAGAACAGTTTGATTCTGCATGAATTAGTCATTATGATGAGTCATCTTTATGAGACATCTGTGCTAACCGGTTTAATCTTTGTAACACGTAGTTTGATTAAGCCGAGGACATAAATAATGATCATATTTTAGTAATGGGGTGTGCTCTGTGGCCATTAGCCAGAATTCCTGAAGTGGGTACATTACAGAGGTGAAGCTAACAAAAAGAAAGGGTGGAGTAACGTCAGCCACCACACTCTGTCCTTACAGCTACCAAGTGGACTGGAGTGCCCACACTCTCATTCATGGCCTTTCTCAACGGAGCAACGTTTACCAAGGTTATTTTTATTTTTTCTTAAACAAGTAAGTTATTTTAAAGCCTTGGTCAGAGCTGACACTTGTAGTGGAAGTTTGTGTGGTCTGTGTGTTGTACCTTAAAGCGCAGTGTTCCTCTGACTATTGTGTGTGCTGTCTGGATTCCGTATGGCTCAGCATATATAGTGCTGTTACGGTTCGGAAATCCCTCCAAATTGAAAGCAGGAAGGAAATCCATTGGTACAGAGGCGTCCATCAGTGACCCACCGGCTGGGATGCTCACCACCTTGGAGAGACACAAACACACAATAATTAAATTTGTCATTTCTCGACATAAGCCACTGTGAGTCAAAAGAAGAATATTTTAATTCATGCTCCACTGAGGTGTACCTCGTTGTTTTTAAGGAACACAGCAGGGCTGATGGTGTTGAGGAGGACGCCGTATGGACTCCAGCTGAATTTGTAGCGAAGAGGATTGTCTGAACATTCTGGAGCAGGAAGACCACCACAGAACGAGGTGTAGGACTCCACCTGAACGACATAATTATTTGTGCATGATTCATTTTTCTGTCAGTTTATTGGCTTAAAATAACCGTTTTAAAGTTAAAAAGTAAAAGAGGTCCGACAGTCACATAAGTCAGATTTAAACAGTCACTATGTAATTTAAAAATGTTTGATAACTAAAAACTACTGTGATCTCCAATGGAGAAAAAAGCTAAACTAACTAAATCCAACCAGCACCCTCTCTGTAAAGTAAAAAAAACACTGTCATTTGATTATTTATTTATTAATTTTTGGAAATTAAATGTTTTGAATTAATCTGCGTTTGTGGCAGTTACTGTATGTACAACATATTAACAACTCTCAAATATGCAAAACACTTCAATTGCCACACTGACAAATTATTACAGACGTAAAGGGTTTAACATGAACATAAACCATAATTAGCCCACTTGCACATGAACGCACACACACACACACACACACACTCCTGTAGATACATCTTAGTAAGCAGTCGTTATAGTCGACATAATATATTCACACTACATAAGGTCTATTCTCAAAACAGTCCTCATAAAAGGTATCATATGACTACACAGACCCACAAAGTGAAAGAATGACAGAGGAGAGAGGAGACATAGAGAGAAAGAGAACAATGGGTAGAGAGAGAGAGTGTTAACTTACAGTGCAGCCTTCTGCCTTAGCCTTGTCAATACACTCCATGGCCAGCATGTGGTCTATACCTGGGTCCAGTCCCATCTCATTCACTATCGTGATACCTGCCTCCTCCGCACTGACACGCACATTTAAATTACAACTATATTACGTATCTGAGCATAAATTTTACATTAATGAATGAATGATGGCCAAAACAATGAAAACAAACATTATATAATATAGTTATATATATATATATTTTTTTTAATAAATCCTGTTTTAGCTTTTTCTGTTGCATAGTTGGTTGTCACCTGCTCTGCAGCTCCTTCATGGCAGGACTCAGGTAGCTGGCAGTCACCAGGTTTACCTTCCTTTTGATGCAGTGTTTGGCAATAAGCGGGTGAAAGGAGTATGGCAGCATGCTGAGGAGCAGAGACAAGAGGACTGAAAACCTAAGCCAAGGCTGAATGTACGGCTATTTGTAATGCTTTTTTTTCCTAGTTCCTCTACTTTCATTTTAATTTCCTGGAATCTGAATCATTTCAAACAAATTGCTGTAAATTACTAGGATTTTACATAATACAAGGAAAAGGCAGTTTTAGTTACAGCAACTGTTTTAAAGGGGCAATCCATCACCTCTTAAAAAAACAACTCAAACAAACATTACTACGTTTTGGTTGTAAGAGCAAATTATCATTATCAGAAGATTAATCCTTATTCCTGCAGTGACTCTAAGAATCACAAAATGCTGGTCATCTCAGTGTAGCATAAGCATTGCCTTTTTTTGCTCCCCTCCAAAAAAAGAACGAAAATTCACCCCCGAATTAAGAGAGTGCAAAGACAATGTTAAAAGATAAAATAAAATAACATCCTTCCATCGTATTGACTTTTGGATCAGTGTTAATTTAGAGCTTTACCATTAAAAATAAACCACACTCGAAGGCTATATACAAAGGCTACATTTTCCATACGTTCCCCCACATCCCCCAAAATGTGTGTGTGTGTGTGTGTTTGTGTTTGCACAGAAGCAAGTAATATGTGATCTAATTTATCCACAGCCCACAATGTACCTGATGACCAAATCATGATCTTTGATCAGAGAGTTGAGGTGCCCTTCCTGGCTGCTAACATCCAGTGTAATGGGGATAGTGTTAGGATATTTGGCTGCCAGTTCCTCTGCCTGCTTCAGCAGCACTGATGCTGAGCACAAACACAAATAGGAAAGCAATGTCACTGAAAGATCAAACCTGTTCAAATTTTTAAATGTTCACACTTTACCATAACTCCTAAAACCAATCAAAGTAATTTTTTTCCAAAAATCATTATATTTACCCTGGGTATTCTATTAAATTATATCACACTGTAACTTGTAAACACTGTGTCCTGGATGCATGTGACAGCTGATCTCACCTGATACGAAAAGTGCTCATTTTAAAATTTACACTTGCTATCTTGGTCTTCTAACCAACCTAAAACTTGTTGACATCTAATTTGACTTTGTGTCTGTTTGAGTTGAATCTGACTCAACATTTCACGCACATTTTGTAAACATTAGCTAAGTTAGACCCAGTATGTTAGTAATTGTCATGATCTGCTCCTTTTGTATTTTTTATATCTTAACTCTGGTGTCTGTTGTTAAACTTCATGTCATTGTCAATTTTCCAGCTTTTGTGATTGTAAAGTGGACATAGAGGTGTTGGATGAATATGTCTGTGGATGGTTAGATAGAAAAACAACAGTGTGAAGCGCTTTTGTGTGATCTTTCACAATACCAAAAGAATCCAGATCAGCATGATGATGCTCCTTGTCACAATCAAAAAATTGTCTCAAACTGGTCTCCTGAAAATGGCAATCATGTCAGTGAACTAAAGCTGACTACACACACATACCCCCTTTGGAATGTGGTAAACCAGGATATACATAGATAAGCAGCTGCTTACATGCAAGTTAATGACTCAAACATACTGTGGAATCTGTAAGGCTGTTATGAGAACATACGGAGGGCCTGCCAAGTATCAACGCAATATTCCTAAATTCCTGAATGTTCCTATGGATTAATTTAACTATCTGTTCATGTTTGTGACTTATTAAGGTTTGAGAAGTTTGTAGACAGCAGATACTACAGCCAATTTTAACACAATGAGTTTGGTGGGAAGTTCTGTTCTTCAAACCGAGTGATTGAGGGAGTATTTGGTTTAAAGGGATTCACTGCCTAATTATCACCTAATTAATTAAGTCTGTAAGACGAACTTACCCACTGTGACCTGAGTCTTCTCATTGCGAGTCAGATACTCAACAACTGGTCCTGAGACATATCCTGAACCCAGCAGCAGAACACGTTTCATCCCAGTCTTGCTCATGATCTGAGCCTTCTCCCTGCACAACATCAGACACACCGAGTTAGGAACATGTAATCAAACATGTGAGACTCAGGGACTGCGTTTCCATCCATAACTCTGTAATGTACTGTATCAGTCTACATGTATAAGCAAAATAGTAAATAAATAAAGCATTACTGAAGCAACAAAGTCTGAATTTTGACACATTTTGTTTTATAATGCTGAAACAAAGAGTCTATTGTCACAAAGACTCTTGACGAGTCTGCACTTGATACATGATAATATTTGCCAATCAGCAATTAATACTGAAAAATGAACTAAAAGTAATTTTTAAGTAAGTTTTAATGTTTTATAAATGTAGGAAATCAAATTACTGATATTAACGTCCTTAAATTAAATAAATATTCACTAGTTAGTAATACTTACAAATAAATTTACATATACTTTAAATATTAAATATTTAAACAAACGTATAGTATATACATCAAGACCATCATTTTTAAACAACTTTAACAAATATTAAACGATATTAAAGAATAAGTTTTATTTAAATGTGACATTCACTTTCAGTTTCCAGTGGCATTTTCTTCAAAATTCAACACTCTTAAAGTCAGTTTATATGCAGTTAAGAGAAAAGACCAAGATTTAAAGAGAAACATGTTTGTACTATACAGCATCTCTCAAATCCTCTTAATTCAGCTGAAGGGTTCAGGTTAGGGTAAGTATTATTTTGCATGCTGGATTATCTTATCATGACCACAATAACACCATGCTAGAGGCATCACTCCAAGTGATGTGTGGCGTTAATATCCCACCATCATCATACGACTCAAATCCCCCTGAAGTCAGACCCCTGGACTCATTAGGTTTGGCCTAATTGGAGAGGACCCTATGTACATGCATGAGCAGGATTGTCCAGCAGTCTCAGCCAACTGCTGAGCCTTATCTTCTTAATTAAAAAAAGAAAAGAGAGCTGCTTGGTCAGTTTACATTTCTTAAGAAGCCCAACTCAGCCTGTAGGATTAAGATTTAGTGGCACGGCTTGTCTGGAAAAAAATGATACTTAGGCTCAGTTAGCAAGAAAACTCATCAAGACGTGAAGGTGGCCTAAATATGAGCTTTGGTGTGAAAAACAGAGGCTCAAGTCGTAAAGACAACCAGACTGTTTACAGAAGTGCTGATGAGGAATATTGCTCTGTTAATAATCCACAGAAGCAAACATTATTGCAGTTGAGGGTGAAATATGCATACATGTTAGACGGGCTGTTATATATTTGTAGAAGATCTGAGGGTAGTTGGAAAAAATAAAAGAAATATGTAATCAATAAACTGAATTTAGATATGAATCAAATCAAGTTTTAAAATTAATTTAAAAAAATAATTAAAATAAACAAATGACGGGCATGCATATTAAAATAGTCAGATATTTTTTTCAAATTTTATCATTTTAGGTTTTCAGGCAAGTCAGAGGAAAGTAATGAATTCACCCCGGCGTGTACAGTACAAAGGAGTTAAGAAAGTACTAAGGGTGTTCAGCAGAAGAGCTGGAAATTGAGAAACTGCTTTGATTACCTTCCTTTCTCCATTTCCTTTTCTCTGTCTCTTTAACGGTCTCTCCTTTAAGTGCATTAATGCCAAATCACATGTCAACCATCACGACTCCAACCCCAGACCCACACACCCAAGTCACCCTATCTCCATTACAGGAATTGGTGACAACATCTGGAGCCTGACACTAACTTTCAGTGGAGTCATTTTTACTGTGCTCATGGGATTTGTAATGTAAAATAAGAGCTCATAAGCTCAGGGTTTGTTGACAGTGGTCACAAGAGTTATTCTTTCCTTGGTTAAGTTAACACATTGTTGTTCTAGCTGTAATTTAACAATGCTGAAGAAAATGTTGATAATTCCATTGTTTCATATTTTACTGCTGATGCTCTTATATTTTCTACGTTATCCTCCCTCGCTGCTAGATTGCAAATTGTTGGCCTCTGTGACACGCTTAGCAACTTAGCAACTGCCCTATTAAAGTATTTACATAACAAATAGGGAGGGGAAGGAAATGCAGTCATTCTCGCTTAATATGGAAAACATTTCAACCAGTTCTATTAGTTGGAGTTTACCATGGCTCCTTGCTATTACTGAATGTAACATTAAAACACACCACACTGTGGCTGCAGCGTGTTAAGGAAGAGAGATAGCAATGACAGCTAACACAGGTGAGCTACCTTAGCAGGAACACACAAGAACAAACTTTATATTACCATATATAATCACTGCTTGCATTAACTCAGAGATAGAGCAGGTTTATTTAAATATCTAGCCCTAAACACAAATACATATATGCATTCTTTCACAGCCTTCCTAAATTGTCATCGTGAATATGCAGAGCAGAACAGAAATCTACCATAGCAATACAAGCCTTACCTTCTCTCTCTTAGTGTCTGAATGTATTCAAACTTTGGGGTGAGCACTCCGTTTGAGGTGATGACAGCCTATAAAAACAAAGAAATGAATACAATGACTACAAACAATACAAAACTTCTTCTTATATTTTAATGCATATGCTCGCAACTGAACAACACTTGCTTGTTTGTCAAGTTGACTTTTGACACTTTGGAGGCGGGATCAGTGACTGACACCTCCACGCTTTTGATTGGCCACTTTCAACAGCCACAGTCTCCAGCTTACAGAGAAGTCAGGCACACACTTATAGTTAATGTGTTTTGGTAATACTTTTTTGAGACAGAACATCCTATCATGTCTCTAACAATAACACTGGCCCTTTATAGCGACTGTTGTGTTGTTCATCTTTATGAACATTTATTTTTACCTGTGGTGTTAATTTCTTTAAGATGATGAGTCTGTATTCATCAGAAGTGTGAGAAGCATCCATGATTTTGCCATTTATCACAACAACCAAAGACATCCTTCATCAAGAGCTTAGAAGTCTTATAAGAACACACAAAAATATGTTTAGCATTTTTACCTATGTCTCAGTTCTAATGCATTTGTCAACTTCTGCGAATATAACCTTGAGATCATAAACTGCTGGATTATGAATTAGAAAATTAAGTTTTGATTTTGATATGACTGATCTACAACAAACAGCGGTAAAATATTTCACATCTACTTATGACTTTACTTACGTCTCTGACTTGTGGACTGAAGTCTTCTTCCTCCAGTGGTCTGGTGGCGTCCGAAAGTAACTGATGACAAGACAACAATACATTTAAATAACAAAAAATGAACAGACACAGAAGTCTGCTCTGCAGGGGATTAATGCGAGTCGTTTTGAACCTGACAACACCCTGCAGTGATCTCCTATAGAACCTGCAGATTTTGGGCAAAAGCAAAGTGATGCAAAACCGGAAAAAACACTTATTCTCACGTTACCACAAACCGAGATGTCTTACCATCTCCCAGATATAAGGGAAGAGTCGGTCTCCAAAGTACTCAGTGGCTTCGATGGGGAGCTGAGCCGGTAGATTGTCAATGGAGCACATGAGAATCCCGTTTCCCTCCACACTGCCAGGATGACAAACATTTCATTCACTGCCTTGGCAACAACTGTCAACTGTCCTGGGATCCAAGTACCAATGGAAAATCTTGCATGCAATTTCAGTCAAGTCCTACTATAAATTCTCAGAAAGATTAAAATCAAAACAACAAGGAAATAAAAAGCTGTGAAATAAAAAGTGTATCAGTGTAACCACCAAAGGACGTTTTCTTTGCATCAAACATTATTTAATTTATCTGTACAGGGGCTCCTCGAGTTACGACGGAGATCCGTTCCTGAGAATGTGTCGTAACCGAATTTCGATGCAAGTCAGAACATACATTCATATGTAAGGTAGATACTAAGTTGTGCCACTAGATGTCGCTATAGCACCACGCTAAAATAAGAGTTTACTAGGGTGAATTGCCTTTTGTCCCTCTTAACACACCGTAGGGGTTGATATCGCGAGTGTAATGAGCATTTCCTTTAGATTTCTGATATCAACTGTGTAGACCCTGTGTTGTGAATAAACCTACGGTAATGCCACGATCCCGAACCCATCTGTGTCCTTACCGGCTGGCACTGCACCCCCCACCAGCCGTCCATTTCACATAAGTAAACACAACGCAGAGTAGCCTAGCTGTGGAGGTGTTGGAGAGCCGGCATCAACTAGTTCCCGTGCGAAGTCTGTACGTATTTACGGGGCAAACCGCTTAAGCCGAAACAAAGAAGTTCATGGGAGATGTGTCGTAACCACGAAAACGTCGTATCTCGAGACCGTCCTAACTCGAGGACCCCCTGTATTTTGATTTTACTAGGAAACATTTAAATAAGGATGCAAGTGTAAAATCATACACAACTGCCAATGACAATGTGGCATCTTAACTGTGACCTATTAAAAGTTTGAAAACTAATCAATAAGCATCAATAAAAACAAATCATGTGGAATTATAAATCAAATCAAATCCAGAGTCTATAATAACTCCACACCTCTAATTTCTGATCACCACATTCCACAGTCTTTAACTGTTCTTACACACAAAAGAAAGGAGAGTCAAACTGAAATGTGCATGTGAAAAGTGAACATCCTGACACACGGCAGGAGTGTTTGCACTGTACCTGTCGTGGTCTATGTGCTGGTCAGCGTCGTACATACAGAAAGGCTTATCGATCGTGGTACACACATTCATGAACATTATTGATCCTCCTGTGTCTGCTGATATGTCACAAATGGCCAGCAGCCTGTGAGCAGAGAGAGGTCAAAGGTCAGAACAATAGGCTGAGCTCTCCAACTGTAAACCTGAGTGAGTAGAAATTATCATGTGACATTTGACCTCAGTGGCGATACAGCAGCTACCGTGCTGACATTTCGCTGTCAGCAGGTCAGGTACAATGCTGTCTTGTGGAGAGAACTGCTCAGAATCAGATACTAGTGTATCTGCATCTTGACTTCTGTGTTACGTCTGTTTTTCATACATACCGTGTCCTGTCTCCTGTCTTTGTCTCTCAATTTAACCTTATGGACTCTGCTTACGCATTTGCTCCAAAATTGTAGTGTAGTGCTAGATAATGTTCGATACTTCCCAGTTCAGTTGTTTGAAGCAGCTACTCAGCTATCTTGTTTGCTTACTAACATTATGTTTGCCTCTGATTTCAAATTAAACGAGAAGGCTAAACAATATTTATTAGTTCACTGTGAGGAGACGACAACCCTGTCTGAATACGCTTCAACTTGGGTGAAACATCCAGGTATAATGAACAAACAGACAGAAACAAAATGAAAAGGGTCTGAGGGAAGACAAAGGAGTTCTCGGTGTAAGAAAAGTTGAGAAGCAATCAGTGTTTGTTGAAATCCAAGTTGCACACTCTTACTTATGAGGCAGCTCTGGTGTTCCCTTGCTGGCTGCAGAAACCTTTTTACGCATCAGCTTCTGAGCATCCAGTCGCCTGAGCAGTCGGGGGGTGTGAGGATCCCAGTAAATACCATTGATTAGGCAAGTTGTGTAGGGCGCCACCTGTGGTTTCAATAACATAAGAGTTCAGGGAACTGGGATGATGATGTTCTGCGATGATTTGTTTAGAGACCGTTACTGTGTGATAAATAAGTGCATCAGCCCGGGATGCCAGACTGGACCAGATATAACATCTACTAGAAAAACTGTGACGAACCAGATCCAGGGTGAAAGTGTAGCCCAGACCGAGTTATGTTCATTCAACCTATTTAACCTGTCCATCTCAGCTCCCTTTCGGATACTTTTTAATCATAATTCATTGGATACAGATAGTTTTCCATTTCAGATTGGGTCTGAATTTTTAAACCAGTGTCCGTGATATTTTTTTCTTCTCTCTGGAAACATGCTCTTGTTTCATGAGCTTTTAATGATGAGATAGATGTGTTGGTGGCCTCACCATCAACATTTACTTTGAGCTGTACTGCGATAAAAGTCAACAGAAGCATAAGCAGGACTCAGTATGTGGCAAGTGTTTTGAAGCACCAACATATCTTTACAAACCAGCATTTGTTTACTGCACCTGGCGGTCACAGAGGACGAGGCCTCCGACTTACTGACAGGAGCAGGTGGGACAGTGGTCGAGGAGTGCAGCCATTAATGAACAGGTGGTGGTGGTGGCAAGGAAAGTAGCACACTCACACTGGTCCTGAAGTGTGATGTGTACAGCTCCGGGTGGTTCTCATACTCCAATGGGTCATAGATGCCATCACTCTTCCTAACCAGGTGGTGATGTCGGCTCAGAACAGTGGCGTAAACTCTGGTCATATCTGATAGGTAAACAACATACAACACAGAAAAGAGTAGTTCATGAAAATTTAAGAAAATAATAAATCAAAAGGGAGAATCATATTGTTCACTAACAATAGTCTAAATAACAAGGAAAGACAGAGACTAATCTGACATTTAAACCACTGACATGTCCAGGTCATATATTCACTTACTATTATTACTGTTGTTTATTGTGTGGTAAATAATACATGCTGGTATAATTAGAATAACCAATAGTATGAATACCTCTTTTTTAACAAATAATAACAACAAAGGGAAAACACACCAGAACCTGAAAACCGTGTGTACAATTTCAAAAACAATAATTTCCAAGATTAGATACGTGCATAAAATAGCAACTATGCAGATACAGATTTTAAGAAAGTCCAATGTCTCACCTAAACTGCTATTTATTATAAAGCTTTAAACATTAACTAATGCTGAACTGTGTTAAACCTTTGCATAACTTCAACCTTTAATTTTCAGTGGATATCTTGTCCCTTACTGTGCTCAGCCATTAACCAGACATACCTCCCGTTTCTGAGACATCCTTCAACTCATGAGGTTCAACATATTCAACAGGAAGCTCATTGATGATGTCTTGGGCTCCCTGTAACAAAAAATGTCACATAAGAGACTGACTGCCTATGGTTGGATGGGCCTGTTTCGCCCATTTGACAGTCTGGCCAGATGATCCTGTAGTGTGAGGATTCTACAGACACGATCTTAATGTCACCAAATGGATTAAAGTGCTGGGATTACATATTTTAAGGATGAAACATGTTTGAAATTTGTCACGAAGACTGATCCAGTGGTGGAATATGAACAAACCAGCAAGTCCTTAATTAAGCAGAAAGCTGCAAGGAGCAATGAGAGCAAGCTGACGAAGTGAGCTGGCCAATTATCTGACAATGTCAGAATCTACCGCCATGCTGACCTGCTGAAGTCCGTCGATGTGAGATGGACATGTGAGTGAAATCCCTGGAGGTGACACACAAAGTAAGTGGCGTCTCCCATGTTTGTCAAATCTGATGCTATGATTTTAATATCCTCTACAGTTTTGGCCAGCCTAAATACTTCACTGCAAACCTGCTTTTTCCAATTCAAACTTTACTGTGGATTGTGTTGTATTGTGTGTATTTGAGTTGGACCCATTTGTACCTTAGAGACGTTGCCAGTTCCAGTAAAACAAAATGTGACAGGGCCAATGGACTTGGGCATAAGTCCCATGGAGATCTCATACCCACAATCCCTTACTGCCTGGATGGCCTGGCTGACATTCCTGTAGTTGTGAGCCATACCGATGTGCTACAAACAACAAGGAGACAGAAGGTTAAGAACCACATGACCTCCAGGAAGCAAAATACCAAAATAAAAGCCCCCCCCCTGCAAAATTATCCTGCTGCCTGTATTAGACTGAAGATATGTAAATAAAATAAAAAGATATGTAAATAAAATAAAAAGCTATGACATAAAAAAAGGATAATTTCATTTCAATGAAGTTGATTTGTGTTTGGAAATTCTGATGAAGAAAGAATAATTTGCCTCACCATAAATGGAGTATTGTGGCCAAGAGCCAGGAAGCGCAGCCCCAACCCATGCAAAATGTTAATCATTCCTTCAAGAGGAAAAAAAGTTTTTATTCAGGTTAATATGTCACCAAACAACACACAAATAGCATGATTTTAAAGAATACTGAATTTAATCTATATAATCGTTGAAAAATATAATAAACACACTTGGGCTTTTTGTCACTGGGATTTGCTTTGAACTTTATCTAACCTCTAAACAGATAGAAAACATTACTCATGATTGGTCAGCAGCTGGCTGTCATGTTATCATGTCTGACTCAACAAGTGACGAGTGATGAAGGTCCAGCTAGTTCACACATTGAACAGAAATGTTTGATTTTCACTTGGATAAATCTTTTTAAGAGTCACAAAGGGTCAAAGGGTTAATCATTTCTCAACAGCTGCTGCTGTCACACACTTTCACAATAGCCTCGGGAAATGACAACACCTGAGCCATGTCAGACATTTATTTTTCAGCGGAATTTTCCATCCTACCTGCAACACCAGCCCACTGGCCAAACGCTACAATCCGGAAGCCATTCGCATCCACCATCTTCTCGTAGTCAATCAGACGAACCTCCTACACAGCAATGCAAACTTCTTTACAATATTTAATGAAAAAAACGTGTAGACAAACTGAAGCCAGAGACATACAACGAAGATAAATAAATGTCCAAATGTCTGGTAGGGGCATATAAAGCAGGAGATATAAACAGGCTCCTAATGATGTGGTTTGTAGCATTAGTTCAGGAAACTTGGCCCAGCATAATCTCTGTTCAGAAAAATTATTTTCATGTTCTGGACTGACTGTAGTTCACTGCTGTGTTTGTCTATTCTCACTTAGGACCAACTCAAATTCCCTATGCACACCTGATATTAACATTCTTCAGGTGATAGAATCTCTACATTCAGAGGTGGTCTGGGACACATGTGACCCAACTATTTTACCAGTAGGGATGATGTATGGATGTACAGTATGGAACTCAGTTCTTCTGGGTGCTCTCACCTTCTTCAGCAGGTCATCCAGAAGCCCCATGTTGGCCTCCTGTGCCTTGATAGTGTGGGAGAAAAAAGCGTAGGTCTTCTTCTCAATGACCTTCTCCTCCGGTGGCCTCTTCACTCCGATTATCAGTGATGCCTCAGAGATGTCTTCCTGAATGATGGCTCCAGCCTTTGTGTAGTACTGAAACCATAACATACAGTGATTTAGTTGACACTTTTTCTTAACATTTGTACTCTTGTTTTATTCATTAATCTAATGAAATAAACACAAATCAAATGTTTTGTCAGCACCACTGGTAGCCATGACATAAATACAATTTACATTTATTAAAGTATAGGGACAAGACTATGTTTAAAAGACTAAAAGACTAGGTCTCCGATGAGTTGTGGCAGACAATTCAATATATTGATTTTATCATGCACAAGCTGATACCATCTGAAGGCAGTGATAAAGAGCAGGACGAAGTATAACTGAAGATTAAAGTATATTGCTAAATTGTAACATTATGTGATTTATTACTGTAATATACTTTTAATGCCACCTTTATAAATTGCATACCTCCAAACAATCTATCATCTGATAGTTATTGTTTTCTAATGTATACTATCTAGCTAACTGACATTTATTCCTGGATATATTTCAATCCAAAAGCTAATATGAATGTGTGCTCTTTCAACCACCAAAGGTTCTCCGTTCTCCAAACTGAGCTGTTTGAACATGTATGTTCAGCCAGAGCAGCTGGATGGAGCAACCCCAAATATTTTACAATCCACTTTATTTGGCAGGTGAGGACATTAAGAGGAAATAAACCTGAAAGACTCATAGCTATTATATTTCACTGTATCACTCTATTTTGCTATCGTTCACTAGTGAATGTTTGTAATAGTCTTGCACATACACCAAGTTTGTGCATATTAGACATACAAAACTGTATAAATAGCTTTAAACTTTAATTTGTTCTAAATGTACGGTTATCTTTTCGTGTGGAAATACAGACAATTAAATTTTTAATTTCTAAGGTTTTCCTACGTGGCTTGTTTCTTGAGGTTCTGCTCTAACACCTTTCACACAATTCTTCCCAAGGATGAAACAAGTCTTATCATAACAGAAATAAAAATGATAGATACCATGGTAATGTTAAATAAACTCAAGGATATGTTACTAGGTCAGCCCACTAGACACACAGCCAGGGGCCTAAAGCATTGAGTGGCCCCAATGCTTCCCCCTGCAAAATGTAATTTTAAGATATTCATACCAACAGTGGTAGAACATCCACTAACCACAATGTTTAGTGTGGAGAGAGTTAGATTGCTCTCTCACACCACCGCCAAATGTCTATGTGTGTGTGATAGAGAATGAAATATATGTACTATTCAATTGTGTGTTTGTGAATGGGTGGATGACAAAGCTTTCAGAGGTCTCTCAAGACTAGAAAAGCTTACATTGGAGCGATGTGGGACATCTAACCTGTCTCTGTCCAAGAGTGAAACAGTCCATGAAATAGCGCTTGTGCGTCAAAAAAAAAACTCTGAATGCTCACATCATGAGCATAAACAGACTCAGAGTTGGCTGCAAACACATAAACGAGGTTGAAATTAGAAGGAATATGCAGTGTTCAGTGGCTCACCTTTTCGTGGATGGCTCTGCCGTTGGATGGTTGGACTAGCACTTTGACACCATCGTTGGTGAGCTCTCTGATGTGGCGCGGGGCCAGCGGCGCCCTTCTCTCCCATGGGTTGATGTCCTCACGTCGGATGGCCATGACGGCCCTGTGGTGCTCATAGCGCCGCTGCCCTGTGAGGCAGCTTATTGGACTCTTCCTTTGGTGACTGAGGAATTTAAACATGACTTCACTCCAACCTGTTCCAGACAAGGACACAGTGCCACAGACTGTTGAGGACAAACTCAAAACATCAACTGCTGACATTTAGCCAGGATGGGGTGCATGCTGTTCTGCCACTTAATTATTATTCATTATTAATTAGATGGAAAAACAAGTGTATCTGTTCAGACAATGTATTTTTATATCTTTGACCCTCTGACAAACCAGCATGGGAGCATGAACTCATGAAGATTTTCATTTAACAGAATAATAGAAAAACAACTATGGAAAAACACTATGAAACTACTGGAAAACAGATGCAAAAAAACCTACAAGATATAGCACTCTAAACTCATTCCTGATCAGAATGCAACTGATTAATTGTTCATGCAAATGAGAGTTTAAAACACTGATCCGACTGAGACTGTGTGAAGCTAGATAGCGTTTCTTTACCACAGATACAGTTACAGTGCTATAACTCTCACGCTTTTGGCAATTTGGTAAATGTTTTCATCGACTATCTGCGGAGAGTTAGATGACATTCCAATCATATCTGTTGAACACTTGTACGGAGTAGTCGTGTGTGCGCGCGTGTGTGTGTGAAAACCAGTTCATGCCGGTCTCCAATGTCTAATTGTGATTTCTGTGTGTTCTCCCTTGTTCTCCCCATTCCCCACACAGAATATTACTGTACATGTGTATTGACATGCATGGCCACACAAAGTGCGTCTGTCATATAGTGATCATCCGGCCACTGTTTCACCTTTAACCATTCACGGCTACATTTATGCATGTATCGGAGTACATACATAAATGTAGCAGTGACTTTCTCATCTAACCAAAAATATTTTTTAATGAACAACCCATTCCAGCTCAGGTTCACTCTCTGGGCACTTGAGGGTGTTTCTCATTAGCATCAGTAAACCTACTTTAACGCACCGTGCCAACCTCCTGCACATGACACGTTAACACAGACACATCCGTAACACGATTATTCGCGACCACATACACACTACATGCATGGTGACTATGATAGACACATGATAGGTACAAAACATACATCAAAGCCGACCGCCAACCAGTGTAAAATCAATGTTAATGCAGTTCTGTGTTGACGTTAGCTAGCAGTTTCGGGCTATTTCAGGTGTGTACACATGCAGGTGTATTCTGGAAACCTGATTCACACTGAATTATTCACACACGCTGATACTGGAGTCATAGATACACTGATCGGTAGTAGTCTGCACGTGAAAGTAGCTGCCAGCTCAAACCCACCTTTCTGACCGGTTACAGCACAACACGCCGACTAGTGACGGCAAAATGTGGCGACGGTTCAGCGGCAACAACTGAGGGTCAGTCAGAGGTGGTGGTGGGCGGACCGATCTAAAGGGTCGGTGTATCGATACCGGCGTGGTGTGTGCTTCCGAGGCTTCAGAGCGCGCGCGAACAACTCTAGAAAGTCTCTTCTTCGTCTTCTTCTTCTGTGGCGTTTTAAGGCAGCTGACATTCAATTTGTTGCATCGCTGCTTCCAGAAAGTCTCTGTCCCTTTAAATGCAAGCGAGGTCACTGATGACGTGTAAAAGCCTTGCTGTTTTCGGAAGTGGTTCGGGTGTTGTTGGCGTGATTTATAAAGCGTATATAAAAACATATACAGTATAAACATATATAATGCGCAATGGATTTCCGAAAAGATGTGTACATCCCCGCATCCTCAGTACCACGTGAAAGGGTTTTCTCCAAAGCCAGAGAGGTTATTTCCAAGCACAGATGGAAAATATATTGTTTCATGATAAAAATGAATACCGTTACAATTACTGTCCCATCTATAGAAAATACTGCAACAGTTTTAACGTAAACATCTCATGTCCTGTAGAAATTATTTAAACATTGACTGAAACCATACTAAGATGTTTTTTTACGTCGATAGACCTCTATTACCTATACCCACACATTAATCAAAAAAAGATTGGACGAACAAACCACACAAACTCAAATTAAGTGCTTTTATTTCTATTCTTGGCAGTGATTATTCATGCGCTGACGCTGTTACAAAACAGACATGTTCACATTTGGACCAAGTCGTGGCGGGTGGGTGGGGTTTGGTGTATGTGACCGCCCGTCCATCTGTTGCCACCATCTATGGCCCCAGGCAGACCTGTCAGCGTTGAACACTGCAGTCTCTCCACCAGTCACCTCCAGAACCGAGGACCGGCTCGCTATCATCAGGCGTCATCATCGGGCTACCGGTCGCTCGATGATGACGTCAGGAAAAAGTTCTGTGTTATTTCAAATATATTTATTGTATTTACAACAAAACATACTCTCATTAAACTAAGAATATTTTCACATATTAAATTAAAAGTATATAAACAGTATATAAACTGTGCCATTTAGACAAACAAATGTCCTTATTGAATGTATTATAGCGATTTTTACAGTTGAAATAACTTTTAGGTTTCTTAGACAATAAATCTTTTCAGCTGGACCCAACTCTTCAAATCAGAGATAAATTTTTAAAATGTCTGTATTTTAATGTCCGCTTTAGTTTAGCTAATATGAAGTCAGTTTAATTTTCACAATTTAATATTTTTTAAAATGTATAGAAGATGTGTTCACACACAGTTTTTTTTATTTATGTTCTCTTGTTACTCTGCAGCAGGAGGCCCCCGCCCTCAAAAGAAATATACCATGACAAGAAATATTTGTTATCACATACCATAGTTTTCAGTTTCACATCATAATACAACTCTTTAATCCTGAGATTGAAAGAAAATAATAACATTGTCTTCCATCATTTTGGACCAGAGATGTAGAGGTGAAGCTGTGAGTGCCGTGTGGTCTAGAGTGTTGTGTGAAACGTTTGCGATTTTATATCAAACTTGGTTAAATGTGTCACGGTCAGTCAGTTTCAGGTTTGTTTAAATGCAAAGGGAATGTACATCATGGCCAAACTAGCCCCCTACTGATCCCCGATACATAATTACATTTTACACACTGAACAACTGATGTATGATAATTGGTTGCAGCCCTAGGTAACATAGATATACACGATACCTATACACAAATTGTTGCCAAAATACTTTGACAGTTTTCTGTCACTTTGAATCATCATTGAAAATATTCAGGCAGTCACATCTTCCAGACACAAAGGACTTGAGTTAACCTGGGGGTGTTACAAATACATACGAACCCCTGTTATTATATGACAAACTTTCCATATTTAGGTCAACTGAATTACCTCAATACACTGATGAAAATCCTGAAACTGAAATAAAAACTCCATGATAGAAAAAACTGTATAATCTTGATCTAATTCTCAAGGTCTTCACACTCAAACTTCTGGACAATACATTTTTTTTTTTACTTTTATCACGAATGCTGCAAATGTAAATATATCAGAATACAAGCCTAACAAAATAATCAAAACCAACAATCTTTCTGTGTCTGGGGCTTCTCTGATAAGATTGAACTACTTTCAAAAGACTCATAATTGTATTTTATTAAACAAATAATGGGGAAAAGTACACTTCTTTGGCATTTTATTCCAGAGGGTGTCGGGTTAGATGGTTATTGACTCAAAATAAACTACAATGTGTGTGTCTATTGTGACCAAGAAACACATCTCCCAAGACAATGCCATGGGAGACAGGTTTGTAGTTTCAGTGTCAGTATCAGTAGAATAATATGTATGGTGTCAGACTTTAAATACAAGCACAGTACTTTTTCATTGTTGGTTTGGGCTTTTTTTCATGAGTTTGTTGACAATAAGAAAATCACAGATAGTCACAGCACTTAACATGTTGATATTAATTGAACATGAGCTGATGTGTGTCTTTCCACCTCTGCTGCATCTCTGGTCTCCAGTCTCACTTTATCAGTTTCACATCCTGTGATGCAACTGAAATATCATCACAACTAGCAACCGCTGATGACTAATGATATAATAATTAGCCATTGTTTTAATATAGTCATTGACTAGAATCAGTAGACATTATAGTTCAAGTTCAATGTCAAGTGCCCTAAGTCCAACACAAGCTGAAAGAGACGGGAACATAGCAGCCATTCAGGATGTTTTCTTGGGTGACGACTGTCCACACGTGTCAAGGTCAGAGGGGTTATGGGGCAGAGATCAGGGGGAAATGTTGAATAAGGTAGCAGGTCCTCAAAGCATTAGGCTGATTTTTTTTTTGTTTCATTTTGTTTTTTTGCAGGTCAAAAGATGAGACGAGATCAAGTCTGGGGTGCAGGGATGAGAGGGTCCTGGAGGAGTTACAGACAAGGTTCCTCAAATGTTCTTTTTATCAGATGGGTTTCTCACATTTAAACGAAATAACAACGAAAACTGTTCATTATTATAATAAAAATGAAAGTATAAAAATAGAGATAAAAAAAATATTTCATATGACTAAATACCATCAGACTCGTGAGGTTTACTCTTACTGAGTAGGTTCGTAGCCAAAGTATTAGGGAAGTGGACAAAATTAATCTAACTAATTTTCTCTCGATCATGACTGTAATGTTTGTCTAGTATAAACCACTGTTAGACACTGTAATACCAATATCTTTCCATAGCAGAGGGCACTGGCCCTACTTGAGACACTAGTTATTAGTTAGGAAAGGGGGAAATTCTGATAATTTTATGACGGAAGATCGGTTATTAGTTTTGATTAGTCCTCTGCCCGAGTTGTGTTTAGTATCCTGTGGCTCTGGAAGAAAAGGGCTTTCTTTGCTTTGGCACACAGACCACAAACATCTGTGACAAACAAGGTGTGGTATATAAAAGATGTGGCTGTTTACCGGACATGGGGTTTTAATTAAAAGTCTTGAGGCCATTGCATCATGGGAAATGTAGGTTTTGTCAGAGGTTTTCAGTGTAAGATGCTCCTGTCTCCTCTGAGCCCACAGCTTCATGGCAGTGCAACCTTAAAACACTGGAGGTCTCCATTTGCGCAACTCTTAAGTAAACGTCACAACAGAGAGGCTATATAACATCCCTCGATTTAATATTAATTCCATCTATTTTTTTAAACATTTAAACTATTATCACTGAATCACTTTTAATTTAATGATGATTTATACAACATTGGGAGATGTTCATGTTTTGTATATTCAGTCCAAAAGATAACATTCAGATATGATCCCAGTGGTGGCTTCTGTTTGATCATATCTGCAGAAATGTGTACATTAAAAACACTTTTATGCCAGTGGCTGCAAACTACAGAGGTAATGAGGCAAATACGGCCATCTGTTAGGATTGTTTGAAATTAACTACAAGATTTAAGGATGCAATGTACTAATTTTAATGAGGATTACAATTTTTAGGGAACAAAATCCACCAAAAATAAATCCGTCAACTTGTATTTTGGATCAAATGATTGGTAAATTGAGTCCATTGCTTTAAACAGATTCTAAATTTAAGAATATTTTGTCTGAAAAAAGTTCAAAATTCAGCCAGTGAAACCCACCTGGAATTCCCTCTGTGTAATTACGAGTTATAATATCCTCCTCAGATCAAAAAGCTAAGATATTTCCAGGGCTAACAGAGAGGACATGATCTCAGAGAGTTCACCAGCAGCTTTGGCCTTGGTTTTGCAGAAATAAATTCATAATAATTTTTAACTTTACAGCCGCATTGAGGAGAACCAATAGCCATAACAAATTATAATATAATAATTTAATGATTTAGTAAATGTATAGGTGAGAATGAGGGACTCTGAGGGAATAAAAACTCCCCATGAGCACAAACCTTTATTGTTGTTTTGTAATTTGAGGTTATTTGTCTCAAACAGACTCAAATTCAATAAAATTAGGACAGTTTGCAATCAGGCCTGAAGACCAAGGTTCAAGGTTTTGAAAAAATGTCATGGCTGCTCAGGTGAGAACTGAGGGGTCAAATCAAAGCGTCTGAAAGACTATTTAGTGATCCAGGTAAAATAGGGAACAACTGATCCATTGGGATGAATAGAGCTTGATATTACGCGAACAAATGTCTAGTTTTGAGTTCATTTTCACAATGTGAGAACACTTGGTGTTTGGAGAATTTCATGGCTTTACTGGAAAGAAGTAGTTGATCAAATTAAATTATTTCAGAACACTGTTTACTTCTTTGAGGTTGACAATTATTGTTTAAAGAATCAAGCTGAGTCTCCCCAGGGTACAACTGCTTTGAGGGAACCAAGCACACAAAGTATGAACATGAGGTCATGAGTTCCTACTTAATAATGGTGAAAATCTTTGTAACACTGAGAGAACATTTTGAAATTGGTTAAATGAGGATTTATATTCGTTCCCCACCTGATGGGGAACATCATTTTCTTTGTTCTTTGTTCTTTTGTTTTGTTTGAGATGTTGGGATGAAGGGTGCAGACAGAGGTCAGAGGGCACTGTCTCTCAGGTCTGGAGTGGGGACTGCGGGCTGGCAGGGTCGTGTAGCTTCCTCACATGTTTCTTCAGGTCAAAGTTCCTGCAGAAGCCCTTACCACAAGTGGGGCAGGTGAAAGGCTTCTTGTCGTTGTGCGTGTGCATGTGGAAGGTGAGGTTGTACACCTGGTGGAATGCTTTGCTGCAGATGGAACACTTGAACTGCTTCTCGCCACTGTGCGTCAGCTTGTGATTCTTGTAGTTGCCTGTGTAAAAAGCATATGACATCAGGTAAGACAGAACCAGAAAGTCCCAAACATTTTGACAGCTTATGTTCAGTTTTATAGAAAACTATATGTGTGTGTGTGTGTGTGTGTGTGTGTGTGTGTGTGTGTGTGTGTGTGTGTGTGTGTGTGTGTGTGTGTGTGTGTGTGTGTGTGTGTGTGTGTATTGTTTAGTCAGGTCATTTATCAGTTAAATCAATGGGAATTTAAGTGTAAGTGCATTCATAATTAAGTATTTTACATGGTACTTTTAAATGTCATAATGTAAATCTTAAACTATAATTACTTAAAGCAGTGAATCAGCTTAATGACAAATTTTATCAAAAGTGTTGAATTTACATGTAGGAAATAACATTGTTATATAATGGGTTAATTTTCTGCTCAAAAAGTATGATGTAAGACAGTCAACGATTATGGCTAATTTTTCATTAATAACTAAATTCTTACATCATTGACCTTTAACTTCATGACTTAGTAAAAGCAAAATGGGACCACAGGAAGTCATCGGAGAGGACAAATTAGGTCCCCAGGGAGACTTGTTTACTGGGACAGATAATAAAATCTGAGACAATTAAACCACTATAGTGAACAGGCAAATGACTATGTTGGAGAAATTATTCATAATGTGAAGAAGAAATTTAAGCCTAAAAAAATGACTCAAGAGCATGAAATCAAGGTTTCATCCACATCTCATGATGCCTCGCGTTATTCACCACACAAACATTTATGCTGAAGTTTCATGGAATGTAGGTAGGTACATTTACACAAACACACACACACATTTTTTTAAAATTTCCTTTTCCCCTGTGCAAATGAATATTTCTTGGGTGGTTTATCCTCAGCCTTGTGGAGGGCTTAGGTCAGTGGATGTTACATTTTGTATTGTTAATGACTGTGTATACTGCATTAAAAATGTGCTGCTGGACAAACGTGTGCTGTGTAACATTTTCCATGTCTTCTATCATGTGATGTGTCTGTAAGTTGTATTCAGTGTTTTCAGTGTACAGTATAGAGGAAAAGCAGAGTGCAGTCTGCTGTATATGTCTGTCATATCTCTGATGACATGAGCCCAGTTTCTCCTATCTGACGTCACTGTGTTTCCCCCACACTTCCAGATGATTTGGCCTTTTTGAATCTGATAAATTTCTGATAGTTGTGGTTGACTCCTATCAGACCCACAGTTTGTGACAGTCAATAAATGTCTTTATCACTTTTAGTATCTTTATTGCTTTATTACTATCTTGTATACACCATGAAATCACAAAGAAATATTAGTTAGATATTTAGAATTAGATGCAAAACCCTGTGACCACTGTATATTATCCTGCATTTAATGTCAGTAATTACTGTTATTGTTATTGTTATTATTACATTCAAATACATATTGCGTGTTAAGTCCATTATATCAGATTAATGTCTTTCATACACAGGTTGTGAACGTTTATTTGCAGGCAGTTGCTATGTTAATAACCAGGTTATGGAGACTGTCATCACTCAGACGAATGATCATGGCTCATGGTTCGTGGTATAATAAGGTACGCACCTTTCTGATGAAAGCCTTTGCCGCAGAACTCGCACACAAACGGTTTGTATCCCGCGTGGATGCGTGTGTGTGTGTTGAGGGTGGAGCTCCGGTTGAACGCTTTCCCGCACTGGTTACACTTGTGCGGTTTTTCCTGCAAACAAACACACAAACAAACGTGGGGAATTGCACCAATAAATATGACTGAATATCAGGGATATTTAGATGTGGTACGTTGATACATTGGCTTAATGTTGATATTTTAAGAATGTTGGTGGGATTCGTATTGATTGATTGAGATTGATTGATAATTTAAACATGTATGCAGTGAAACCACCCAGCTGCTGTTTGTTATTCTGAAAGAACTGAAAAGATCTTTGGTTTTTAAAACGATGAAAATCTCTAGGACATTCCGTGTATGAAAATCAGTGAAAAATCGTTTAAGGACTCGTGTTTGTCACTGTGTTCTACTTTTACAGCACAGTGATGCAATGAACCCAATATGAACCCATAGGGTCGCAGCCACACTGTCAGTGCAGCTGCTGCTCAGTGGTTTTCAGCAGTAGCCGGGTCTCAGGCGTATTTTTCCAATTACTACTATTATTATTTATCAGATCGATATCATATTTTTCATGACTGTGATGTAAATTGGGTTTAAAATAATCTCCACCTGGAGAACGTAAATAAACAAAGCAATGTTTGCCCCCCCCCACCCCCCCCCATTGGGTCAAAATGAGGTCAACGGATTAAATAATAAATGAAAAACAATAATAAATCAACAACACGTTGCTTTAGTTGCTTTATACATATTAGTAGATGTAATGATATGATCTGAGGGAACGGGTCAGCGAGAGATGAAATAAACAGCATCCCTGAACATATACATAATAATAGAATAATGAAAAACAAACAAACTGGTCTTTATGTTAGAATGTGTTAGAATGTTTGTACCTGAGTGTGGATGATCTTGTGCCGGCACAGTGTGCTCGCCTGTCTGAAGCCTTTCCCACACACTTTACACACGAACGGCCGCGCGCCCGTGTGCACGGGCATATGACGAGTCAGGTTGTAGTGTGCGTTAAACACCTGCGGGCAGGAAGAGAGACAACACAATCATATTAACAACAACAACAACAACAACAACAACAACAACAACAATAATAATAATAATAATAATAATAATAATAATAATAGAGAAGATAATAATAGAGAAGGAGAAGAAGAAGAAGAAGAAGAAGAAGAAGAAGAAGAAGAAGAAGAAGAAGAAGAAGAAGAAGAAGAAGAAAAAAGAAGGCGAAGAAAGTCTGGAGTCTCTGTGAAACAGTCTAGCGTTATATTTGAGTTAGTTAAATATACCAGAGGGAATTACTGGTTGGGGATATTTTTCCCCTAATAATTTAAAACATTTATTACTTATTTACTAAATTTGATCTTTTATTCGATACTTTTTATTTTAATATTTAACAATACTTTAAAAAGCCAATTATGACGCTTACTGAGTTTCTGAGTTTGATCCTTTAGAAGCATAAAAAAAGGTTAAGAAAAAAAAAAAGAAAAATAAGAAAACACCTGGCCTGTAATAATCTGTTGGGAGTCTGATGAGCGCATCTGTCGGTGATGGACCCATGTGAGGCTGGCACCAAACCACTGAAACGTTCTAAACGAGCGCTGTGTTTCAGCTGAACGCGTTTTAAAAGATACACAAGAACCAAACGACATTTAAAGATTTATTCTATTTATTTTTGACTAATCCCCATGCAGCTCGACAAAAATTAAGCATTTGTTCAAGAATGGGCCTGTGATCACATATTTTGTAATATACGAAATGTACACATTTGGACCATTAAGCTTATTTTCTCGTATGAATGTTGAAATAATGGAGACTGGTGTATTTAAATTATTGTTATTATTACTTAAGTATTGAAGTTAAAGTTCAACGACCCGCCGTCTGATTATACATCCCACTAATCCCGTCTCTCTCACCATGGCTGTCGCACGGCGAGTGGACAGTAACTCTTCACTGTAACTAAACTACAGTCAAAGTTATGTCTATAAGTGAAAACCTCCAGACTTGAGCGTCCGGGCGATCAGGCGCACACTGTGCGCCACTCACCTTGCCGCAGACCTCGCAAGTGAACACTTTGGGCTTGCTGCCGGGACAGGAGCCGCTGAGTCGCGCCGCGGCGGCCGCGGACTCCTTGAGGATCTTGTCGGTGAGGATGTGCTCGCGTTCCTTCATGTAGTGCTGGATGTGGCTGTGAGACAGCTCCTTGAAGGCCTGCGCTCCGGGCGCCTGGTAGCGCTCCCCGCTCTGCGGCGCGCTCGCCTTGCTCCTCTCCGCCATGAAGGCTTTGTGCCGGGCGCTGAGCAGGTAGGAGGCCATGGGGTGCAGGTTGACCAGGCCGCCCGGCGGGGGACAGGCGCTCCCGTCCCCGCTGCAGTTCAGGTAGCAGACGGTGCCCACGGTGGAGAAGGAGGACTGGTTGACCACCCGGGGTCGGAAGAGTTTGTAGTGGCCCGCGCTTTGGCTCGCAGCGGCGGACTCCTCCGCCTGGTTCTTATAGTTCAGGCCGAAGCCCAGGATGTCCGCAGGAGCAGCAACGGAGGACGCGTCAAAGTGTCCCGCGTCCAGCCCGCTGATGCTGAGCCTGTGACCCTGCTCGTAGCCGAGCGGCACCAGCGGGATCATACAATGCAGCGAGGGCGCACACGCGTCTGGTTTCCCCGCGGGGCCAGACTGGAACCAGCTGGGCAGCGGTATCGACTTGGGTTCGGGCGTCCGGGCCATAATCCGGTCGATGGAGAAAGCGAGGGGCTTGTTGCTGCCGCCGCCGCCGCCGCCGGAGGTGGTGATCATGTCGGAGCCCGCGGGCTGGCTCCCAGAAGCCGGGGGGGAGCCGAAGTTCCCCGCTGGGCGCCGGAGAGGACCGTCCATCACCAGCGCATCAACCGCGCCGCGACAACGACCGGACAAGCAGCTGGTGGAGGGGACCAGAGGCTGGGGCTGCTCCTCACCGGCCCGCTGGAAAGAGCAACATGTGCCGGGGAAGCCCCCTTCCAATTCACCGGCTGATTGATGACAACCCGGGCGGCTGCGGCTCGCTCGATAACGGCGTGCAGAGAGCCGGGACCTCGGCGATCGTTACGTCCGGTAAGGGCAGCGGAAAAGTGGATAATTTGTTCAATTCTCCTCCGTCGATCGTGAGCACTTGTCGCCGCTGGAGGAGGAGGAGGAGGAGGAGGAGGAGAGGAGGAGGTTGTCTTTTACTTGGCAGGACTCCTGCTCAACTGGAAGGTACTGGGTAAATCCCAGGTCTCCTTGAGGCTTCGCGTGACATATATTCTTTCTTTCTTTCTTTCTTTCTTTCTTTCTTTCTTTCTTTCTTTCTTTCTTTCTTTCTTTCTTTCTTTCTTCTGTGTTGTTGAATCGCAACACGTCGGCCACGCAGCGGCCGCGGGGTCAGCAGCTGTCAGAGTTTCAGCTCGGGTGGCAGAAACGCGCCTTTACGCGCGGCGCAGCAGAGACGCAGAGTTGAGACAGGGGAGGAATAAAGACTGCGCAGAGAACGGACTCAAAGTCGTCGATATCAGTCCGGTGGGCTCCGGAGCTTTGAGTCCACTTCGAGTCAAGCTTTCTTTTTCTTACAAGCACCAGGTTTTTAGATGCCAAAACCTGTCCACGTCAGGAAAGACCAGCGCAGACAGTTAGATACAACCCAGAAATAACTGCGCCCTCTTTGATCCAAACGGATCGTTTACGCACGCGGAGAAGAACTGAGAGAACCTCAGAGGATTTCTAACAAAACGCGACGCGTACAGGAAGGATGAGTGTGAGGAGCGATGTGGGGACCGACAACAGCAGCTCCGTCCTGTCCGCAGTGAATGCAGGTCTGATGCTTCATGAACCGAGTTTAAGCTCTTTTACAGGTCTGAACCCAAAAGAGTTCACGCGCGGAAATAACGAGAAGACGCAGCAAACACAGTCAAATGTAATGACAGCGTCAACACGCTGATCTTCCGTCCTACAACACAATATGAGCTCCTTTCGTCCCTTCCTCTAATTATGATTATTATTATTATTTCAAATAATGGAATTTTAAAAACAGAAAAGAAATGGCCATCAAACGATTATTTCATTA